>LPNX010837112.1:428496-525770 GCA_001517045.1 Pseudotsuga menziesii
TATCTAACAACACACAAGTTTCCCTATTTACATGACATTTAAAACCATGATTTCCAAGAAATTCATCATACTTACTCTATATGGGCTTTAAGGGGAGATTTTAGTGAGCGAAGTAAAACAACACATGGAAGGAAAATTCTCATAGAAGGAAAAATCCTCATAATTAAAAATTAAAAAATTTGGTCTATTACCACCCAATATGCACAGGGTGTTCACCAGAAAGAAGACTTCATCCAACTAAGGAACTTTTAGTCCCCCATCCATATCAAGCAATCCCATGCCCAATTGCATGTCCTTTTGCACTTCCTTTGTCATGGTCAAAGGAAGTTGTTTGTAAAAGTTTGACATCAATTACATGTGTAAAAGTGCTAAACTGAGTGAGTCACTCATGTTATGACAACTTTGTATTTTTTTTTTACCTATATGAACTTAGATCTTAGTGATCAAAGTTCACCTATTTTTTTCACTCACACCTACAAAGACAAAGTGTGTTATAACATAGGTTCCTCATATATTGTCTAAGTCCTTATGGTCCAATGTCAAAATTAGAGTTAGTCACCATGGCCCTAGAAACATACATGACCTATTAGGTCTCTTGGGGTAAAAATTTAGCAATTATTATGTAAACTGGGTTAAGGGGGTAAAAAATTGAAAACGTCATATTCCAGGAACCTCCTCCCCTCAGGGAGGGTGCATGCAAGTGTCTTCCCTCATATAGGGGATCAATGTGGCACCCTCTCATCATCCATGCATCAATGGGATCTCCTCCCAAAGGTGGAACCCTTCCTCATGGTTCATCTCATAGTGGTGGCATTGGATCTCAATGTATGCATGTTAATCTCCACCGAAAGGGGATGCCCTCTCGACTTGGCTTTGGAGTTAACTCCTCTAGGTGGCACATATCTCTTTACCTCTTTAGTTTGCATGGATACCCTTTAACGTGGCACTTAGTAGCCTAATCAAGCTCAGTTCACTTCACCACATGCTTGAGTTCTCTTCTAGGTGGTGCATTAGGGTTTTGGAGTGCTCCTCCATGTGCCACCCTCTCCTTTGTGCATCCATGAGCCCAAGGGGGGTGCATCCTCTCCATATTCTCTTATTTAAGAAAGGATACCCCTCTCTTATTGTTGTTGGTTGCTTGAGGAATAGTTGTAATATTGCTTTGTGATAATAAAAAAAAGGCTTTTGGAGGTCAAGTGTGTAGTCTCTTATTCTGTGGAATGTTATACTTCTCAAGCTCATAAGTTGAAGGTAATATTGTAGTCATGCTTTGTGATTTCTTGTCTATGTTGGGACATAGGAAGGGCATTATGTTAAGCCCTTAATGATGACACATTACACTATATAGTGTGGCGCATTACTCCCTGTATTTTGGTGCATTACATATTATTTATGTCCACTTGGGTCTATTAGTGGGTTTATTAGTTGTTATTGTACACTTTTATCTCATATATATAGGAAGGAGATATTCTTGTTTTAGTCATGATAGTATCTTATCTTGTCTTGTGTACTCAGTACATTGTGTAAGGAGGTTCCTCCCTCGAAGATGATTGATATTTATCCTTGTTATTCATTGTTAAGGCATGGATTACTATCTTCTTTTCTATTTCTGCTCTTTTTATGCTATTTCTGGGACTTGATTGCATAACACAATATTGCCACAATGGATGAAGGTTATTTTCAATTGATACTTTACTTTCATTGTTATTTTACTATAAACAAAGATTATATGTGCACCTTACCTTTGTTTGGATTGTGTATCTCTAATCTCTTTGTTATAGGATACACTGAGGAAATTAGGAAAGGAGGGATTCATATTTCCATTTTTTGTTCTACAATATTATTTCTAACTCATCAAGCTAGTGGTGGTTTGTGGTTTCAACTTCCCTCCCTTGGTGACCTTGTTCATGGAAGAAAAATCCCTCATGGCTACTTGTACATGACTCCATTTCCCATCCAAAAGGGGAACTCTACTTCTTTTCTCTCTAGCGATTTCCCTTGTTATAAAACTAAAATTTGTCATTCTTGTTTCTCACTTGCATGTGAAAATCCTATTGAATGTAGTTGTCATTGATGTCAAAGGAGTTCAGTAATGACAAAGGAATAACCAAGGACATGATGGCAAGGAAAACTCAGTGTAAGATAAAGGAATAACAAAGGAAGTGATGACATGGCATGGATGATAATGTGGCATGTGTGATGAGGATGGAAATACACATGATGGTGTCTTGATGATATCATGAAGTCAGTGTTGCAATATGAAATCATTCTAGAAAAGTGTGGCAATTTTGTGAAACTTTGGAAATTGACTAAGTATGGAAATATTAGTCAAAACTTCCCTAAGGAAATGCCCACCATAACTCATAGGTTAAGGAAAATTCCCACCCCATCCTGTCATGCTATAGCTTGTTGAAGTGGTTATCTGACCATGGTCTCATTTCAAAGCAAATAGTAAATTAGACAAAGTCGGATGGTCCAGATCAAAGGAGAGAATATAGATCGACGACGGGGAAAGGATCCACAAAGTAAATGTGTGCGGAAGATAACATTCCAGAGTGTTAAAGTGAAGTTCTATGTTTGATAGCTGACCAACGTATGAGGAGGATTCCACAAGATATTGACGCTTCATAAGAGTTGTGCAAAGAGATTTGCGGGAGGATATTGTGGAAGCCCATTTCGAAAAAAAATGGAAGGAACATCCACAATCTGTAACCCGACTGTGGAAAGAACGTTGTGGCCGCATAATTATGGAAGTCATTTTTAAAATTTGGGAAATGCATACTCGCAATCATCAATCCGCAATTGCGGAAACTTAATTGTGGAAGGTGATTGCAGAAAGGTCGATTTCGGAATCATGACTGTGGAAGGAATGTTGCGAAAGCCAATTGAAAAGGTACACCCACAACCCGCAATTTCGAAAAGGACGATTGAGGAAAGGGTAAATGCGGAATCCTGGTTCAAAAAAGTTGAAAGGAAGCCTTGCAACCCCCAAACCGCAATTATGGAAGGAAGGAGTTCCCGCAGATTGCGAAAAGGACGATTGCAGAAAGATCATTGCAGAAGGTTAACTATAGAAGGAGTTTGTGGAAGGAGGATGTGAAAGTGCACCCGCAATTGTGGAAGGAAGGAACACCTGCAAATTGCGGAAAGATGGTTTACAGAAAGATAAATGTGGAAAGAAGGTTTGCAGAAATATAAATGTGGAAAGGTCATTGCAGAAAGCTAATTACGGAAATATTTCTGTTCGACGCTCCGAAATCACACGAGAAATTTATGAAGAGTCATGATGAAGATACATGACTGTTAGTTGAAGAGGCACATGTCAAGAATGAAAGGATGCGAGTGTTGAAAGATTATGCTTGTGAAAAGGCATGAAGTTCCAACATGAAGAGGTATGTTTGATGAAATGCGTCACTGTTAATGAAGAAATGCGTTTGTTGAAGAGACACACTTGTTGAAAGCGTGTTTTGGTGAATAGGCATAATGAACAGAGTTGAAAGGACGTGATCTTTGAAAGAGGAATAATATCATTGAAAATACATGTTGGTTCATATGGGTTGGATGAATATATATGTGCATATTTCGACCTGTTGAAGGGTGTCTCTAGAGTCCAGATCCATGTAGCAATAGCAGAAGAAGACAGAAACCAAGGAAGTGATGAGAAACCAGTGACAGAATTGAAGACATAAGAAGATATGGAAGTTTGATAAAAACATATTAGGGAGGTAGGGTGTTGCTAGGGAAGGCTACTTTCCTGCAAGGGGGTTGTATCCTACTTCCAGTACTTGCTGGTAAATGGGGTGTCGAAGCATCCTTTCAGTATTAGATGATAGACCAGGGGGTTGTAACCTCCTTCCAGTAGTAGATGGTAAAAAGGGTGTTGTATCATCCTTGTTTGTTGTAGCAAGAAGAAACCAGGGTGTTGTAGCATCCTTTAGTTGTAGCTAAGAAACTTGGGGATTGAAGTCTCCAGAAAGTTGTATCTTGCAAAACCAACTGTAAATATAATTTTGCTATTATAGAAAGTGTTTGTGGTTTTCCCAATTGGGATTCCACAATAAAAGTTATGTTCCTTGTATCTTATTGATCATGTGTATTAATGAATAAGTTAAAATTGGTTTTAATTGTTAGCTATAGATACTAATTCATCCCCTCCCTCTCAGTACTGTCCAATATTCCAACAATTGGTATCACAGCAGGATCCTTCACTACAGTCTAAACCATTGGAAGGAAGGTCCTATTAAAAACCACTATGGATCAACAAGAAGGGATTTCCTCCAATAGAGTTCCAGTACTTAATAAAGAAGGATATGCCTTATGGAGCATAATAATGGGAGTGTACTTACAGTAATTAGGATATGGGGTATGGAATTCAATAACTATCTCTGATTACATCCAACCAAAAAGAATAAGGATTACATCTCAGAAATAATCCAAGAAAAATAACTAAAGGGAAATGGAGGCCATACTTGATGGATTACCTACACATGTCAAAGAGAAGACAAGACAATGTATCTCAACTAAGGAACTCTGGGTCAAATTGGAGAAACTTTACTCAGTTGAACAAAGAGAAAAAGCAAGCCTTTCTATTTTCAAGGACCATCAAGTGATAAAACTAGATTAGGTTATGACAAAGAAAAGAAGCCAAAATGTTTTTCTTTTACATTCCAATATAGAAATAAAAGAAACTATGTTGTTTTACTCAAAAGCTTGATTAAGAAGGATAGTCAGAAATCTTCTCCCTCCTCTCATATTAAAGATAGAACTAATATGATACCTAAAATACCAATGACAAGCATGTACCGACATATATTTTTCAGTCATTTCTACTCTTGTAATAATTTTGGACATATGGCTAGAGAATGTAAGCTGACTCAATAATGCTTCAGTAAAAGTTTAGAAACAAAGCAAGGGATGGAAGAAGATGGGAGTTGTGAAGCAGAAAGATCAAATATTCCTCAAATATAAAGGAAAGTTATTTGTATATTGTCATTGCTATCACAATTTTGGCCACACAGCCGTTGGTTGTGGAATCAAGGGAAAAGATCAAAGTACAAAATCTAAAAGACAAAGAATATTAGTAAGAAGGGTACCTCATGGAAAGATTTGGAGAGTAAAATTAGATGAAAAATATTTAGAAGAAACAAAGACCCCAACTCACAACGAAGTTGTGAAATATGACCGTGGAACTAAAGAAGAGTGTCTTTTTCTAAAAGGTTTCTCATGACCTAGAAGAGAACCCTAAAATTAGAAGGGATCATATACTCAGGGGGAGTGAATATCAATAAATTTCAATTGGTATTTGAAAGTAATCAATACCAGATGGTAAGAATAAAATGCTATCTTCATCAAAGACAAGAAGTAGAGTAGAGGTGACAAATTGAAGAAAAACATTTTGTCTATAAATCATCTATGTGACAATCATGCTTAATGGTTGAAGTGTAACAAAATCAAAAGCATAATTAGAGAAGACAAGATATGATCGTGGTTAAATGATAAGACTAGTGTATGGTTGACATAGAGCAAAGTGTAAGACCTGTGAAGTAACATGAAACTATTAAAATGCGTGAGCCATGAGATCCATGAAGACCATGAAGTCTGTAATCCAATAGAAGATGAAAAATATCCTTATTACTCAGAATATGAAGTCATGATACATAAATTAAAATCTTTTTCCATCCTAAAAGAATTCATTTGATCACATTTGTTTGGGATTATCTTCTACATTTCACACTTGGAGGATTTGATAATCACGTTTTCATGGTTGATGAGCACATGTAAAGATTAATACAAGAACATATTTGAGCGGTACCATTTAGAAAATCTTAAGGATTGTCTAATAGGGAAATTACGAATAGTCCTTTCTATGAGTTGAAATAATTCTTGATCTAATATTTTAAAAGCAGTTTTAACTACAAAAATTATTGACAGTGGAAGAAAACTCAAGGTTGATCTGAAAGATAAAGATGTAGTTTATTGAAAAAGTGTTAGGATGAGTAAAAGTAGCAGTAAAGATTGTGAATGAACAATTGATATTCAAACACATATAAGTTTGATGAATTTCTTTCTAAATTTTTCTCTCAGAAGCATGTTTATGAACCTATAGCAAAGCCTTTTGTTACCTCAAACCAAGGAATTATGGTGCAAGCTATGAAACAAGAATATAGTATCAATCAAGCTAGTTAAACCCTGGTCAATGTCTAAAGGAACAAGGACATATGGATAATAAATTGATTTCATGGCATTGAAGACTCCTTAAGAAGAGAAAGTTACATGATACATTTTTAAAGAGCAGTTTATGGAAGAAAACTAATGATGAGTGTAAACTCTGTCCCAAAATGTAGAAAATGTTGACAAAGGGGAGGAACATTGAAAGGGGGAGTCTATGAACTAATAATCCATGTTCTCCTTCAAATAATTGCTACAAGAAAGTAAATGAGGATGTTAACTAGATCATACATAATGATTAGTACCAAGTCTAGTTAACAAGAGGAAGAGAAGAAAAGAGCCAAATTTCTTAAAACATGAGATATACTGGCAAGGGTAGTTGTCAAAAAGAAGAAAGATAGGAAATTCTATACAAAAATGGTTACAACAAGGGCATAACAGGTTATGCTTTGTCATTGTTGTCAAAGGGGGAGAATATTTAGATGTTTCCATCAATGCCAAAGGGGGGGAATGCTGAATATAGTAGTCATTGATGTCAAAGGAGTTCAATATTGACAAAGGAATAACCAAGGACATGATGGCAGGGAAAAATCAGTGTAAGACAAAGAAATAACAAAGGAAGTGATGACATGACATGCATGATGATGTGGCATGTTTGATGAGGCTGGAAAGAAACATGATGGTGTTCTGATGCTATCATGAATTCAGTGTTGCATTTTGACATCATTATGGAAAAGTATGGCAATTTTGTGAAACTTGGAAATTGACTGAGTATGCAAATATTCGTCAAAACTTCCCTAAGGAAATGGCCTCCATAATTCATAGGTTAAGGAAGATTCCCACCCCATCCTTCTAGGATATAGCTTGTTGAAGTTGCTACATGAACATGGTCTCATTTCAAAGAAAATAGTAAATTAAACAAAGTCAGACGGTACAGATCAAAAGAGAGCAGATAGATCAACGACGAGGAAAGGATCCGCAAAGTAAATGTGCATGAAAGATAACATTCTAGAGCGCCAAAGTGAAGTTCCATGTTTGATAACTGATCAATGGGTGAGAAGGATTCTGCAAGTGATCGACGGTTCACAGGAGTTGTAGAAAGAGATTTACAGGAGGATATTGCGGAATCCCATTTCGAAAAATTTGGAAGGCACATCCACAATCCGAAACCTGACTATGGAAAGAAAATTATGGCTGCATAATTATGGAAGTCATTTTTGAAATTTGGGAAATGCATACCCGTAATCCGAAGTCCTCAATTTTGGAAGGTGATTGCGAAAAGGGTGATTGTGGAATCATGACTGCGAAAGGAACGTTGCAAAAGCCAATTGTGGGAGGTAATTGAGATGGAACACCCACAACCCATAATTGCAAAAAGGATGATTGCAGAAATATTGTTGCAGAAAGGGTAAATGCAGAATCCTGGTTAGAAAAAGTTGAAAGGAATACCCGCAACCCGCAATTGCAGAAGGAAGGAGTTCCCACATATTGCGGAAAGGGCGATTGTGAAAAGATAGTTGCAGAAGGAGGATGTGAAAGTGCACACACAATTCCGGAAGGAAGGCACGCTCGCAAATTGCGGAAATACGGTTTTTGGGAAGATAAATGCAGAAAGGTAAATGCGGAAAGATAAATGCGAAAATATGGTTTATGAAAATATAAATGCGGAAAGGCAATTGCAGAAGGATTTATGTTCGATGCTCTGAAATCACGCGATAAATTTCTGAAGAGTCACTATGAAGATACGTGACTGTTAGATGAAGAGGCACATGTTAAGAATGAAAGGATGTGAGTGTTAAAAGGTTATGACTATGAAAAGTCATGAATTTCTAGAATGAAGAGGTGCATTTGATGAAAGGGCATGACTATTAATGAAGAAATGCACTTGTTGAAAAGACATTCTTGCTGAAAGTGTGTTTTCGTGAATATGCATAATGAACAAAGTTGAAAGGATGTGATAATTGAAATAGACATGATATCAGTGAAAAGACATGTTAGTTCATATGGGTATGATGAATATATATGTGCATATTTTGACCTATTGAAGGGTGTCTCTGGAGACCAGATCCATGTAGCAACAACAACAAAAGACAGAGACCAAGGAAGTGATGAGAAACCAGTGATAGAATTGAATACATAAGAAGATATGGAAGTCTGATAAAAACATATTAGGGAGGTAGGATGGTCCTAGGAAAGGCTACTTGCATGCAAGAGGGTTGTAGCCTCGTTCTAGTAGTTGTTGGTAAATGGGGTGTCGAAGCATCCTTTCAGTAGTAGCTGATAAACCAAGGGGTCGTAGCTTCCTTCCAGTAGTAGCTGGTAAAAAGGGTGTTGGAGCATCCTTGTATATTGTAGTAGGAAGAAACTACGGTGTTTTAGCATCCTTTAGTTGTATATGAGAAACTTGGGGATTGAAGTCTCCAGCAAGTTTTACCTTGCAAAAGAAATTGTAAATATAATTTTGCAGTTATAGAAAGTGTTTGTGGTTTTCCCAATTTGGCTTCCATGATAAAAGTTGTGTTCCTTGTATCTTGTTGATCATGTGTGTTAATGAATAAGTTAAAATTGGTTTTAATTGTTAAAATTTATCAATACTTATTTATTCCCCCCTTTCAGTATTGTCCAATATTCCAACACATCGATGGCTTAATAGATCATATCTTAGTATATAATTTTACATGCATGAATGTCTAGTAGTTTTAGTGTTCAAATTCTTAGCTAGATCTAGTTCATTTCTTGTTTCTAAGTCCACATATATGAAAGTTTATCATTTATCACTCAAATGCATGTTTACTTTATGAGTAGGAAGTGTTTTTTTTTTACATATTTGACCATTTTAGATCACTTCCTGATGTCTAAAAAATCCCTGGACAACAAAGTAACATCACTTCCATCCACCTATAATTATAGGTTTTAACCCTCTTTCATTGTTTTTTATCTAATCTTTTTCCGATAGGTTAAGCCTCCACTCGAGAGAGATCAAAGGGATTCATTCTATAGTTTTTTCGTTGTTTTTTTTCTAACATGTATTTGCAGGTTTTGTATAGAGAGAATGCTTCCCAAAGGAATCCCATACTAGCCACCATTATACCCCCTAGGGTGCCCACCAAAAAAGATGTATTTTCCACCACTTTCTTACATTCATTCTCCTCTAATTGTATGCTTGATTTTTGTCCATAAGGACAAACAATATTCCTTCTAAGGGATGCAAAATACTATTGTAACCAATCAAGTAGGGTGTTGGTGTCACGTCAACTTACCACCCTCTTCACGTCAGTTTCATGTGTGTCTCTATTTTTTATTTTCTCTTTATTTTCTCTGTTTTTTTTGTAATTATGCAACTGAAATTATATAATATGTACATAAGATACAAAAAGAGTTACAAGGAAGGAAGCCATCTCATGAAGTCTGGGAAGGTTTTTCTCCCAACCAAGACCTCCAATGAGGTCGAGCTTCTTCATTATAGACCAAAACAGACAATTTCCTTCCATCGTGCAAGTATTGCAGGATTTACAAAAGAGACCAGAGATTATTTCTGAACAATTAAACCATAGATAGACAAAAATGATGGCGGAGGAGCGGGAATACTAGGGACGATCCATGAGTGCTTCATCTCTTTCGGGCTTGTCTTCCAAAATTGGGAAGCTCCCAAAGAAGTCTTCCTCCCATGCCTGAGAGTGGAGCTTGGGTGACAGGGGTTCAATCTTACTGCCATTGATATTCTCTCCAGAGGAGAATTTTTTGAACTGTAGAATATCGATGGTCATCGGCACTGGAAATTTGTTCATCATGGGCGGAGCACGGCTTGATGAAGCTCTAGTTTCTTGCATGGCCAATGCTACTGCAGAGGGCATGCATACTTTCAATGTGTCTAGGATTTTGGAGAACATGCCGTCTGGTACGAACGAGGGTGGTGGCTCATGGGCTAGAGCACCAGAATGCAGGGCGATAGTTTTCACAACATGAAAGGTGACTGCTATGTTCTCCATTGCTATTCTAACGAAATTGGAGGGAGGGTGCTTGACCCTCATCGAACATCTCTCTAGGGAGCATTTCCCCCCCACAAGGATGGCATCCAGGTTGGCCAATTTTCCATCTAAGTGAACCAGGAGACCACATAATTCCATGATTGAGGTGTTTTCTATGGTCCAATTCATGAGCACCTCCTCCATCAGATTACCCAGCATATTCTTGACAAGCTAATAGAGTTTTATCTGGCTACCCAAATTTCTTAAGGTGAGCAATTCTTCAACCTGCACTGACTCCCATTCTTTAATGAGGCCACAGACCGCAGGTAAAACCATGCTTTCATAACTAGAGTTTATGGATTTGGATTTTCTCAAGTGCTCAGGCTCCCGGACTAAGGCATGCTTGCTTCCTCGACAAGGAGTACCTCGGGGCCTCATGAGGCCACAGACCGCAGGTAAAACCATGCTTTCATAACTAGAGTTTATGGATTTGGATTTTCTCAAGTGCTCAGGCTCCCGGACTAAGGCATGCTTGCTTCCTCGACAAGGAGTACCTCGGGGCCTCATCATGGAGTGATATCACAAGGTTGAGGCTTTTAGAAACTAGTAGGTATCAGGACATAACTAGGGAAACTCTTTCACTAGAGGGGAATCAATGTGGGAAATCATGGTGGAGATAGTCAAACCTGGAGCTATTTTAAGCTTCCTTTGACTGAGAGGAAAGGGCTTTACACGCGGGACTGCCACTAAGTCCCTGACTATATGTAGAGATTTCCATAATCTATTGTACAACCTCCACCTTTTCATCGATCGAAATTTCATGGATCCATTGTAGATCATTAAGAACTAGTATGTGTAGTCCGTCCTCAACTGTCTCTTCAACGTTCTAAGCGGGTGTTGAATCATGCATTGTACCATTCGCCTCCACCTGCATGAAACCTTCAAATTCCATGTCTTGTTCATGCATTAAACCTTCCGCGTCCACCTGTGTGGGCATTGCACATTCAACTTCTCCCACTTGTGTGCGCTTTGAGCCATCAACATCCATGTGTGTGAGCATTAAGACTAGGTTGTCGCCCTTGCTTGAGGTGTATCTTGGGCACACGTTGAGGACAGGTGGGCACTCATCGAGGGAAGGTGGAATCTGTCGAGGACTGTAGTTTCCAGATGGGACCCTCTCAGAGTTCCCGACAATTGATTGCTGGGGCTCTTCATTTCTAGGAAAGGGTTTCCTGCTATGCTGGGCCCCAAGTGAGTTGGACCAGGAACTAGGTGGGCCTTGAGTTGTACAAGAACCTGCATCCATGGTTTTCTCTTTATATTTCTCTTAACTCAGCATACTTCATTTTTTCATTAGTTTTCTTTGAGTAGTAATTACATCACATCTACTTTTAGTTGGAAAAATAACCTTATTGCATGTTTTTATGTCTCACATGTTATTCATGTATGTTGTAATAAATTTTATTAATCCAACCAAACTAAACTTATAAAAACATTTCACAATAATTAAACTCAAAACTAATCCTCCCTAAATACGTATTCCAATGTCTATAAACATCCATAGAATTTCCATTTGGTGGATAATATATAGTTGAGGGACTCTACTAGGTAGTGATTGTTGGGATTAGTCAAGATACACCCAAAATTGGTGTAAACGACAAAAATTCCCTGCAACTCTAATGTAGTCCCATATTCACGTGATACCACAATTGACATCGTTCCTAGACTCGTTTCCATGTACCTCACGTATATAGAAAACTCCCCTATCCCCCTAATAATTAAGAAGAAAATAAATCCTCCTTCCCATGAGTTCACAAACTGACTTTACTTCTGCATTTTAGTAATAGACAACTCCCCCTTATGTTGGTGAATTATTCTCTTAGTTTTACTTGTAGGTAATTCTTGTTTCACAATTGTATCCTTTTTTGCCCAATGGTTAAAGCACTAATCTCTATGTTATGCATGTTTAAGCTTTGATCTAATAAGTGATTGTTTCTTTGATTTACGTATTAGATTAGTTTCCTAGATTTATTTCTTAACTCCTAAGTCATTTTTTTCTGAAGCAACCACCCTTAAATTTTCAGGGTTTACATCCCTTGGATTTGGTTTAGGATTTGGTATAAATAGATGGACTTGAGTGTAGTCGTGATATTTGTACCCATCTCGTTGAATTGTCCCCAAGGACACTCTCAATGAGTTGATATTTTTCTCGCGTTTACATGCAGATATCAACGACAACAAGATCTATATGAAAATGGGATCTAATTCACTAAACAAGGAAGTAAAAATATAAATGTAACTATATACAAATGGGATGGTAATTCACTTAACAAGGAAGCACACATCTAAACTATATGTGGATGGTATGGTAGATCATTAAAGTAGGGTCAATTTTAATGCGTTGATTTTGGTTATCAATGTTTGAAATATGTAACTTAGAGGCTCATCATTAAGATAGAGAAAAATAAGAGATATAGTTGAGAAATGAACTTGTCACCTAAAGAAATTCATAGTAGCACAATCAAATGGTAGACTAATATATTTTAAGTATACAATTCACTCAAAGGTAAGATGAGAGGTGAAAAAGTAAACTACGTGCATATGGGAAACTCACTCAACAAAGAAGTACACATGTAAACTATATGTAAATGAGATTGTAAATAATTAAAGTAGAGTTAATGTCAATGGATTGATTTTGGTTGTCAACATTTTGGAGCAAGAAAATGGTAGATTAATAGATTTTAAATATACAATTCAGACAAAGGGAATATGGGAGGTGAACAAATAAACTATGTGCATATGGATAACTCACTCAACAAAGAAGTACAAATGTAAGCTATATGTAAATGGGATTGTAAATCATTAAAGTAGGGCTGATGCCAATGGATTGATTTTCCTTTTCAACGTTTTGGAAAGGGAAAATATAGGTCATCGTTAAGATAAAAAAATATGAGAAATATAGTCTAGGAATAAAATTATCGTGCAAATAAATTCATCTTTACACCACCAAAAATTAAACTATGTGTTAGCACCCTCTAATTTTCCTATGGTTGTAGTAGGAAGTCACAGGGCCATTTCAAACAATCTTCAGACTTCCCTCTAGCCAAGGTGGTCATAGAGGGATCTCTCTTTGTCACAGTACATTCACATACACATTTAGCTTTAAACACACATGCAGAAGACTAGATTTATGCTAGTAACAGGAGAGTTACAAATAAAGCAGGTTGAAAAGACAGACAAGATCAAAACCATTGGACGATGGAGTCACGGTATGAAACATTCAAGGAGATTACAACATGATAATAAACAATGATTTATCCTTTGTATTATGAGGCAAAGTAAGTGAAATGTTTAGTCAAATAGATATATAGTGATGGCAGGTACAAATAAGGAAAGAGCTCGACAAAGAACAGAGGCATATATCAAGGATGAATCTCTGAGAACACCTTTAGTGTAAATTAACAAAGGGAAACATCCAAAATAGAGCACCTATCTATGGATTAATTTTGTAACATCTATTACAATCACATTACAAACATGATTTCTGATGCAGGAGTGCTTAACAGAGAGTGAATTCCTTCATACTAATCTAGAAATGTATTGGCAGAACACCACACATGAAAATGACATAGACATAGAAAGCACACACTGAATGTGAGCACCATGATGAATCTCATGAACATAGAGAAATATATTCATTAAACGCCCCCAAAAATGTTGCAGAGCTACAAAAACTGATGCTAAGGCCTCAAAAATGTAAATTAGTCCAACCCCTCTCCTCCTCAAGGGAGGTTCTATTTATAATAATGTTTGCCCCTGATATGTGTCTTGAAACGGGGCATCAAATTGGTTACAAAAATGGGGAATATTCCTCAATACATCATGTTGAACCCTAACAAACTATGACACAGGATATCGGCTGTGATTTACATATAAAACAGGAAATAAGGAATCACAAGCATGTTGGATCAAAGTGGAAATGCGACATCTGGTTGAAAGAGATGTTTCATAGCACCTCCAACAGTCTGGTACTGACTCATATTGGAATTTTTCTTCAAAAAAAGAGATGAAATATCCTTCCTTCATTGCGAGCACTCGTTTTGATACAGCTGCCCCTAAATCTTCACCATTTCACCTCTTTCTAGGAGACGAATTGCTGAAAATAGGCCCCGAAGATCAACCTGCATACCTCAAATGTTGACATTAGTGTGAAATATGGGAGAGGTTTTTTTAATTTACCATGTTACTGACAAAAACCATGTTTCATTTGGACAAATTCCCCTCTAGATATTTAGGATATTCTTTCGAATTCGATGACTCAGACGGAATTGCGAAATTCTGGAAAATTTCCCTCTGAAGATGGCTTCGATTCTCCAAAACCATAGCACCTATCTAAAAATTTTGAGATGTTATTATATATGATTATTTTTTGAAGAAAAATCTCTCTCATTTTCTCGAAATTCTCCTTGGTTTGGCAAAAACAGGTTGCAAAAGTTAATGACTAAAACAATCATTTCACAGAAAAACGTCCTTTACTGCACAGTACATGAAATTTTGTTGAGCCATAATACCCTAAACCTCGTGCACTTTGCCCATATGATATTGATGCAAACCATTGATCGAGATTAAGAGATATTTGAGCCATCCGATCGTGGAGTGGCCTTAACACCATTTCACAATGGTTTCAAACCGTTATCTTGCTTACTCTTTGGTCAACGAACTAGTTTGTGGAGAATTGGATGGAAAGTGGTATGATATACATCGTTGATCTTACACTATGTTTGCAAGGTGCTTAAGTCATATCCCACATGCATAGGTTGAAATGTTTCTTTGTTTATATACCCTAGGATTTTTATAATATATCAAGGAACAAATGAAGGCAATATTCTTCGTTGGGAGTTTGGCGCTTGGACGTTGGATGGATTGTTGAAATACTTGTGTTGTTGTTGATGTGGCAGGTGCATGGATCTATGTGGCCATATTTTTATATAGATCTCATGGTTTTAACAAAAAATAATAATAAACTTTGGCGAAAAAGCATGAAAATTCGACTATAAAGCAGAATTTAAATATAAAACCAATGTTTATATCTCATTTTAAAATTAGGTAAAATTCTTTTAATTCACCGGGATGTCTTTATTTTTCCCAAATTACCGATGAGATCCTTTTTCTCTTGTAAACCGACCAAACGAGAAAACCATCTCCTGTAAAAGATAAAATTTAGCACAAGTGCTAACAACGACTCCAACTCGGGAATGTTATCCTCCCTGTGAGGTAGAAAAGAAATCCATAGGCCATGTGCCTTATCCATTGGGCTACTTCCAACATTTTTTCTGAAATCCTCAACCTGTTCAGTCCATACTGCAACCCACTGTACTATGCAAATATGAACTAAAAGTAAACTTCTACTGAAATCAAAACTAAACTGCTAGAAAAAAAATGCTCACCATGTCAAGCTTATTTACACACTCCTACCCTACCTACAGAACAACAATGCTCAATCAAATAATTTCAAACTTCTAGTGATTCCAGTCAAGCAGATGCTTTGGTGATTGAGCTCCTTTATCACGCTTGGATAGAGATGAAGGATTTAATGGAAACAGGTTATGAGGAAAGATTTTATCTTTATTGTAAATACATAGACAACCATCACCACTTCAAAGCTTCTTTATGTATTATTCTACTGGGTCACGAAAACTTGCAAAATTTTCTGTTATTTGTTTTTCATGACAAGGATGCTCCATATAACTAGCCACTGGATCGTACAATCCATGGAAGTCTCCAAAATATTATGTCATTTTCTCATCATAAGAAGGATGCCCGGACTGTTCATTCCCTTACGCATTGTCAAACTGATCTTGAAAAGAATCATGCAAGGAATTTTTGTGGCAATTTCTAAATGAGATACCCATTTCTTCATTCGAAATTTCTGCATTAAAAGCTTCATCTTCTTTATATGTTTCAGTAGAAATATTAGTCTTTTTCTCCAATAAAAGCAGGAAAGAAAAGTTCTTCTTGACAAAAAAATTATGAATTGGAAGAACAAGAAGAGACATCCCATTTAGGCTCCTCCTTATACTTGTCATATATAGGCAAGATGAAGTTTTCTTTAAAAGCGTTACTAACAAAATCTTCAGCATGTTGATTGCATGCTTCATAAGGAAAATTAACAAGAACCTCTTCCTGTTCATCACCTTCCTGCTCATCATATATAGGAGGGATAATATTTTCTTCAAACCCCCGACTAACAAATCTTGAAATAGGTTGATGACACTCTTCATAAAACATATCAGGTCTTTGAAGAAATTGCTGCTGCAAAAGGATGTTTTCTGATTTCATAGGGGAATCCTCCTCTTGAAATAGGATTTCATAAGCTAAATGACATGGGGAACAATCTGCATGATATTCCCCATTTCCTGGTCACATGAGGGTTGAAAATAATGTTGCAAACTATCATCGGTTTCAACATAGGAAATATAGCTAGTTGACTCAGAGTTTTGGCTTGCGACCATTTCATTCAAGGGAAACATCACCAACTGCTGGGAATCTACTTGAATATCAAGACAACTGGTTTGTCTTTCTTTTTGAAATGAATATTCTTGTAAAATTTCTAAAATATCTTCATCTAACAACTCTTCCCCACCATATATATCTTTCAAACTTTCAAGGAAACCTTTATCACGTGTGCAACAATATGGAACTAACATCAAGGAAGGGTATTGTTTTTTAAAATGCTCATGGAATACTGAATGAAAGTCTTTAATGGAATATAAACTTTCAGCTGGTAATCCCTCATACCATGGCCTTGCATTTCCTTCTAAACTAACCATGAACATTTTTATTAAGGAATCTGCATGCAATTCAATTCCCAACTTGTACATATGCTTATGAAATTTAACCAAATGAAGGGCAACACCATCACCCTTTTGATCTTTGAATCTTGGAAGGAATGATTGCCAATCTATACGAGGTATTCGATTTGGAAAACCAGGAATGTGAGCACGATTCATAGGAGCATACCTTACAACTATAGAGCCCATCTTGATAATGAAGAAACTGAATTGGCTCTTCAAGCTTTGCAATCCTTTGACAATGGAGCTGTCATGAAAACTATGAAAATATTTGCAGCTTCTGAGTGTTTGGTGTTCCTAGTGGAGTCGCATTCAAAGGATTTGAGTGGATTCACTAGAGCATATACAACCAAATATGTGTCTAGAACCGACTGCTGAACCGGGTCATAGAACTGAGCAATGTCGTTTTACCCAGGGATGATTTGCTCATTCGTTCCCCGGTAACGACGCCAAGATGTTAGCACCCTGTAATTTTCCTATGGTTGGAGTAGGAAGTCACATGGGTAACAATTTCAACCAATATTTAGACTGTGCTCTAGCCAAGGTAGTCAGAGATGGATCTCTCTTTGTCATAGTACATTCACATACACATTTAGCTTTAAACACGCACACAGAAGACTAGATTTTTGTTAGTAACATGACAATTACAAATAAAGTAGGTTGAAAAGAAAGACAAGATCAAAACCATTGGGTGATGGAGTCACGGTATGAAACATTCAAGGCGATTACAACATGATAATAAACAATGATTTCTCCTATGTATTATGAGGCAAAGTAAGCACAACGTTCAGTCAAATAAATTTATAGCGATGGGGGGAAAAAATAAGGAAAGATCTCGGTGAAGAACAGAGGCATCTATCAAGGACGAATCTCTGAGCACACCTTTAGTGGAAAATAACGAAGGGAAGAAAACAAAACCGAGCACCTCTCTATGGATGAATTATGTAGCAACTATTACAATCACATTACAAACATGATTTCTGATGCAGGAGCGCTTAATAGAGAGCAAAATACCTGCATACTAATCTATAAATGTATTGGCAGAACAACACACATGAAAATTAAATAGATAGAGAAAGAACACACTACATGTAAGCACTATGACAAATCTCATAAACACAGATAATTATATTATTAAACGCTCCCAAAAATGTTGCAGAGCTACAAAAACCAGTGCTAAGGCCTCAAAAATGTAAATCAGTCCAACCCCTCTCCTCCTCAAGGAAGGTTCTATCTATAATACTGTTTTCCCCTGAGATGTGTCTTGAAACGGGGGATCAAACAAAAATGGGGAATAATCCTCAATCCATCATGTTGAACCCTAACAAACTCTGCAACGGAATATCGATTGTGATTTACATATAAAACAGGAAATAAGGAATCACAGGCATGCTGGATCAAAGAGGAAATGCAACATTTGGTTGAAAGTGACCTTTCAGAGCACCTCCAATGGTATGGTGCTGACTCATATTGGGATTGTTCTTCAAAATTAGATATAAAAGAGCCTTCCTTCATTGCGAGCACTAGTTCTGATACAACTGCCCCTAAATCTTCACCATTTCACCTCTTTCTAGGAGATGGATTACTGAAAATAGGCCCCAGAGATCCACCTGCATACCTAAAATGGTTACAAGGGTGTGAAATATGGAAGAGTTTCTTGTAATTGACCATTTTATCAACAAAACCCATGGTTTAATTTGGCTAAATTTCCCTCCTTCTCTTTGGGATCTTCCTTCGAATTTGATGAATCAGACAGAATTGCGAAATTTTGGAAATTTTCCCTTTGAAGATGGCTTCGATTCTCCAAAACCATACCACCTGTGTAAAAAATTAGAGAGGTTATTGTAGATGAGGATGTTATTAAGAAAAAAATCTCTCAGTTTCTCAAAATTCTCCTTGGTTGGCAGAAATAGACCGCGGAAGTTAATGACTAAAACAGTCATTTCACAGAAAGAACGTCCTTTATTGCACAATACATGAAATTTCACTAAGACATCATACCCTAAACCTCATGCACTTTTCCCATGCGATATCGATGCAGATCCTTGATCAGGATTAAGTGAGATCTGAGCCATCCAATCATTGAGTGTCCTTAACACCATTTCGCAATGGTTTCAAACCATTATCTTGCTTGCTCTTTGGTCGACGAACTAGTTTGTGGAGCATTGGATGGAAAGTGGTCTGCTCTACACCATTGATATTCCACTTTGTTTGCAATGTGCTTAAGTCATATTCCACATGCACAGAGTGAAATGTATTTTCATTGCTTATATACCCTGGGAGTTTTATAATATATCAAGGAACAAATGAAGGCAATATTCTTCGTTGGGATTTTGGTGCTTGGACGTTGGATGGATTACTGAAATACTTATGTTGTTGTTGATGTGGAAGGTGTGTTGATGTGGCAGGTGTGTGGATCTATGCGGCCATATTTTTATACAGATCTCATGGGTTTAACAAACAAGTGAATTTTTTCCGAGGAAAAAAAAACAAACAAAATAATAAAATTTGGTGAAAACACATGACAATTCGACTATAAAGCCGAATTAAAATATAAAACCAATGTTTATATCTCATTTTAAAATTGGGTAAAAATTATTTTAATTCATCGGGATGTCTTTGTTTTTCCCAAATGACCAATGAGATCCTTTTTCTCTTGTAAACCTGCCCAACGATAAAACCAACTCCTGTAAAAGATAAAATTTAGCACGAGTCCTAACACTATGTGTAGATGGGATGGTAACTCAGTCAGAAAGGAAGTACAAGTGCAAATTGTATGCAAATGCAATGGTAAATCATCAAAGTACATTTAATGTTAATGGGTTGATTTTGGTTTTCAATGTTTCTAATAAGAAGATAAAGGTTCATTATTAATATACCGAAATATAAGAGTGATGTAGTCTCATTCTGATGAAAAGAAATTTATGGTTACACCATTAAATGGTAGGATAATGGTTGAGGTTAACCCTACAATACATCAATGTAATAGATAATATTTAGGGACCTATTTTAGAGTGTAAACAAGTCACGTCTATATTCTATCAACAATATATTAGTTGTAGGTTTAAGATAAATTATATGGTAGTTTGTTAGTGTAGAAAATGGAGTTTTCTAGTAAAGAGTCTACTACCGTGTAGGTGAATAAATATAAGTATCTATGAGTAAAGATTTGTTATCATGATATATCACTGTAGGTTTAATCACAATTATATGGTACATTATTAGTGTAGAGATTGGAGTATCTTAGTGAATATTTGTTAAAAAGAAAATATTAATTGTAGGTTTAAGAGCAATTATATGGTAGTATGTTAGTGCCGATATTGGAGTCTTCCAATTAGGATTCTAGTATTGCATATGTGTATAAATAGAAGTATATATAAGTAAAGGTTTGCACGAATTGTTTTTCCATATCTCTTTCATGTGTATTTTTGGAATATCCATTTTTTATGTAACACCAACTAGTGGATGGGTTTCAAGTATAAAATCCACAGGAAGGGAAGATGTGAAGTGAAATAAGTGTCATTAGGTATAAGAATTTTCACTTTTCATGGTAAAATTGTGATAAAAATAAGATAAGTGCAAATGGGTTTTGGAGTAGGCTTGGATTTCGTGTACCAAAACACTAGGTATATATTATTGTGCACCACTAGTGGAATTTGTATAAATAAATATAGGAATGGACTGCATGATAGAAAACACCAAATTTTACACCCTAATGAAATGAAAGTAGAGGTGAGCACGAAGTTAATAGTTCCAATCCCTCTTGAAAAACATTTTTGCATTGAATTTCAACTTTTGGAAGCTACTTGTGACATAAGAGAATAAGGAAATTATGCAACCCCATTGGGTGAAGTTTAATAGTTACCCACATAAGTGTTATAAGGTTGCATATCAAATAAATTCCTTTAGTTTTCTATATACACCATAACTATAGGATTCATGTAGTATAATACTACTATTGTGATAAACAATTATTATGTAATACTAGTCATAAGTTATAATTTACATTTATTTTGTAATAATGATAAGTCATCGATTTTTTTCAAAGGTATAACTTATCACCTTAATGTGTACTTATATACATGCTATTGTAACTCAATGATACTAGGCCATATCAATACCATATTAATAAGTATTTACTTAATTTGATGTGTATCTGATGAGGTGCATCTCTTTTGTTAATGACTTCATGAAGGAATAGTCAAGGTTTCCTTCAAGTGGTATTATATTGTTTCTTTTGCTAAATTGTAGTTGATTTTATTTTTCCAAAGGAAATAATATATTGTGTTAGTGGCCACGGAAAATTTTCGGGCCGAAATTTTTCCATGGGATATTTTTCGAAAAAAGGATTCACCAATTTTCCTTTTTTTCAAAGATGATTCACCCAAATTCCATGGGATAATATTTTTTTACTCTAAAAATCGCCAAAATTGTCCAAAAAATCTATATAAAGTCCTTCATGTGTCACCCTCTCCTTTGTGCATCCATGAGCCCAAGGGGGGCACATCCTCTCCTTATTCTCCTATTGAAGAAAGGCTCCCCCTCTCTTATTTTTTTTGGTTGCTTGAGGAATAGTTGTAATATTTCTTTGAGATAATAACAGAAACACTTTTCAGGTCAAGTTTGTAGTCTCTTATTATATGGAATTTTATACTTCTCAAGCTCACAAGATGGAGGTAATATTGTACTTGTTCTTTGTAATTACTTGTCTTTGTTGGGGCATAGGTGTTGATGTATTTGTAACTTTGGAATGTATTCACATATATATCTTATGTATTGTACCCCGATGTTTATTCCAGGAAGTATCTGTAATGTAATTGAGTCATGTCATGCCCCGATGTTTCGATCGGGAGATTCAATAATGTAAACAAGTCATGTAAAGTCATAGAGTATAACCCTCCTTATTGATCAAGGGTTAAATTCCCCACAGTTGTGGGGCCCTAGGGTTATTAGAATCTCCTAGAGAATTCGGCCCTAGTGAGTTATTGTAAATTCAGAAATTAGTATAAATAGAGAAGGAGCCTCTCTATTTAACACACATTCATATTGATTCACTCACACTCAGTTGTAGCACATAAATGGGAGAGAGAAGAAGCGGGGACAAGAGAGAGAGAGACTATTGCTGTCGGGAGATCATCTTACTGTCTTTGGGTTTTACTTTTGGTGTTGATTCATCTCTGAGGAAGTTGCAGGGTTTTCTCCTTTATGGTTTCCCCGAGGAAAATATTTGTGTTCATTGTGTCTTGTGTTTGATTGTTGTGCTTGTTATTCTCTCAGATAAGATCTTAAGATCATATAGCTTAAATTTTAAAAATCTAACATGGTATTAGAGCTAACTTGAGAAGAAGACACTATGCAGCTGCGGAAACTAAGGCTTCCTACTTTTTGGATCTCTCTCTACATATTTTCAGCAAAAGGAGGTTGGGATGACTCTCCTCTCTAGGGCGCATCTTTCTGTCGAAGCAGAATCTGATTCTGAGCATTTTCATTTTTTGACCCGACGCTACTGCCTGAAATTAGGGCTTTCCACAGAAGTGGAATTTTTGAGTGAGACTAGGCCTGGATTGATCTCCTCTCCAAAATAGAAGTTTAGAGATCAAGATAAAAGTTTTTGGTTGGGTATAACTTCGGGAAAGTCAAACCCTAATCTTCTCCTGAACCAACTTTGTATAAATTCAACTCCAAATACAGTTCCGACATCTTAACCTGGTAAGATCTAAATATTTTGCATTTTCATTTGAGGTTCTCTATTAAAGATGTCTCATCATACCAAGCTTGATGAAAATATTGAGGGAGCTGATAACTTCTGAGCTTGGAAGTATAGGATCTCCCTGGTCTTGGAAGAAAATGAGTTGGACTCTTACATTAATGAAGAGGTTCCAGTTCCAAAGGGAGATGAGGCTAAGGCCTTACAAAAGAATAAATTGGTCATGGCTAAGAGGATTATTGCTGATTCAATCAAGGATCACCTCATACCACATGTGTCCTCCCTAAAGACACCTAAAGAAATTTTTGATGCCCTAACCAAGCTATTTGAAGGGAAGAACATAAACCAGAAGATGACTTTGAGGAACCAGTTGAAGAATGTGAAGATCCAGAATGTGAAAACCATATAGTCATACTTTACAAGGGTCTGCCAGATCAAAGAACAACTTGAAGCAGTGGATTAAGAAGTGGAGAATGCAGAAATTGTGATGACCACCTTGAATGGTCTCCCTAGGTCATGGGACTCTTTCATTCAAGGAATTTGTGCTAGAAGAAAACTATTCACCTTCAGTAGAATGTGGGAGGAATTCTCACAAGAAAAAGCTCGAATAGTAGCCCGAGAAGAAAACATGGGAAGTGAAGATCAAGCTCTCACAGTACACTCTAAGAAAATAAGAATGGACTATCATCATCACAAAGGTAAGCACTCTCACCATAAATATAACCCTATAAGATTTAACAAAGATATTTCTATTATCATATGCTTTACATGCGACGAGAAAGGACACATCTCCAAAAACTGTCCCAGAAACAAAGGTGGTTCTCAAAAGAAGAAGAAATACAAGAGAAGACATCATGCTCATGTTGCAGAAGATGATGAACCTTTCAAGAAGAGAGTGAGAGAAGAAAGTGATGATTCTTCAAGTGATGAAGAATGTGTTTTGATTTTCGCTCTCACGGGAACTATCACACATGGAGGCAATGATTGGCTTATAGATAGTGGGGCTTCCAAACATATGATGGGATTCAAATAATCATTTGTGAACCTATTAGAACATGAGTCACCCCACATGGTGAAACTTGGGGATGATTACCAATATCCAATAAAAGGTAATGGTGAATCCTCCTATAAGCTAGAATCTAAAAAGTCTATGAAGATGAAGCATGTCTTGTTTGTACTAGGACTAAAGAAGAACCTCCTCTCCATCTCTGCATTGGATGCAAAAGGCATGAGGGTTTCACTTGTAGATGGCCAAGTTCTTATGTGGCCAAAGGGAAAAACCATAGATGATGCAGTTGTGATTGGAGAGCAAGAGGGAGGATTATACAAGCTAAAGGGCCAATTGTAACAAGCCTTGATCCATGACTGAGTAGAGCCAAACAAACTTTGGCACAGAAGGCTTGCACATGTGCACTATAGGGCACTACCTCTTGCAAGCAAAGCTATTGAAGGTCTTCCATAAATACAGACAAAACATGACAGTGTTTGCAAAGGATGTGCGAAAGGAAAGAACACAAAGAAGACATTCCCAAGTAGCGAAAGCAAGGCAAAAGGAATCTTGGAAATCATTCACTCCGATCATATGCGGACCAATGTCATCCAGTTCATTAAGCGGGTATGTATACTATGTTTCTTTCATTGATGATTTTTCTAGGAAGACATGGATATACTTCTTAAAGAACAAAGATGAAGTATTCAGTAAGTTCAAGGAATTCAAAGCCTTGATCAAGAACCACACAGAAAAGAAGATCAAAACTTTTCGATTAGAAAATGGTGGAGAATTCACATCAAATGAATTGAAAGAGTTATGCAGAGATTCGGGGATTAAGAGGGAGTTGACAACTCCATATAATCTACAACAAAATGGGGTTGCAGGAAGGAAGAATAGAACGATCATGGAAGTTGCAAGGGCAATGCTTCATGATCAAGATCTTCCCATGCATCTATGGGCAGAAGCTGCTAGAACAACTGTGTATGTACATAACCATACTCCACATAGAGTACTTGAGAACAAAACACCTGAAGAAGTCTTCTCCAGCAAGAAACCAGAAGTCAGTCATCTTAGAATATTTGGATGTCTAGTGTACATATACATTCCGAAAGAAAAGAGGACAAAGTTAGATCCTTCAGGGAAGAAGGGTATATTCGTGGGATATAGTGAAAGCTCGAAGGCTTATAGAATATACTTCCCAAGATTCAAGAAGATCGACATCAACATGGATGTAACATTTGACAATGACTCAGCTTACAACAAATCTAGAAAGAGACCTGTTGAAGAACCTAAAGAAACAGAAGTACCCAGAATTCAAGACACAACTATGAACGATATAACTCAAGAAGAAGATCGAAAAGTAGAAGAACCCCAGGAAATTGTAGATCCACCCTAGGAGAAGAATCCTCACAAGAGGAAACCTGCATGGGTACGAGAGGCTATCCAAGGTGTAGAAAGATATGGGGTGTCACATGCCCCAATTTACAAAAAAAAAAATTATATTATTTGAGGAACACTGTGCTAAATTTTATGCTAAGTTGTAATTGATGACCTAGTGGGGTCAAGAATATTTAATGTAAATTCAGAATATTTTATTTATAAATAAATAAATGAGGGGAAAAAAGCTTAGGAGAGCTGTTAAAAGAGTGTTTACTGGTCAATTGGTGGAGGAGATTGGGTGGAGAGAAAACTGACATGTGGCAACATCCTCAAACCACTTCCAACTGTTGCATGTGGCAACTTCCCTACATTTGTGGTCATGATTCCCCAAGAAAGTGGAATCAAAGTAGGTGGCTCATTTAATGAAAACTGAGCCAGAAGACCTAGGCATCTCTATAAAATTTCCCATTGAAGAGAGTTGAGGCTGCTCATTCTAGAGAAGTGATCATTCAGGGTGAATGAATTTACTCAAGAGAAATGCAATGGAGGGGAGTCTGGAATGTGTTTGAGGGGATAACTGTTGAGATTGATCTAGTTGCAGCTTTTAAGCTGAATATCATACTACTCAGAGCAGATTTTTATTATTGAGGTAATTGAACCAGTCAGGTGACAGAGGTTTTACAATTGCATTTCCACCCAGTTCTCAGCCAAGAAGACCAAGAACAGGCTCGGGGGTCCTGAGGAAGCGTTGTTTGAGCGCACTCAAGGAGATTGGTAGGGAGGAACGAACTCCTTAAGCTGTTGTTGTCTTGTCCTCAACAGGTTCTATTTTGTTTTTACTGTCTTCAGTTAAATAATTCGTAATTCATTTATTACAGGCATTGTTAGTGTTTAGGGTTTATGAATAAAAAGTAACTGTGTAATATTAAGTTCAGTAAATTTATAGATAGAAATTAAATTTCCAAGCTGTGTTTTTCCACACCTGAACTCAGGTCGTACTCTAACATAGTTGGATTGTTTTAAGTGAATGAAATGATTCTTTTATTAGAATGAAAATAGTAGATATGATTCTTTTATCTGTATGTAAATAGAAATAGATTTTACTTCAATGTTTATGAAATTCACTAAAGAAGCAGATCTATGTTTTGCTTGCACTTATTATTTTACTTTAACCAACTAAATGGAAACACAGGTATAAGAAAATAGGAAAAACACTATTATTACAGTATTAGTATACTAATAGGAAATAAAATTATTACAGTAAAATAAACAACTAATATTTGAGAAAGCATGTAAAAAGCTAATAGAAAAATAGTTTTTAAATATTAATTTAACAAAACCAGAGTAAGGATTCTTTTATAACCCTTTTATATTTACAAAAATTACTGAGAGTCGAGATTATTCTAGTTTTTAAGTATGCCGCACTAAAAATATAATTATTTTTCTTAGCTAAAAATTGGAAGTAAAATTGTTAGAATATTTTCTTTTCGTACAGAGTTAACATCATACTTACAACTGTAAATCATATTATCTTCCATTATTCCATTTCTTAAAAACAGAGTCAAGAATACTATAAGAAAAAAAAGAAAACCAGTTACACAAAAGTCTTTGTATTAAACTATAACTAGTTTACAATACGGCCTGAAAAAGTAAAAACCGCACAAACTTTACAACTAGACTGTTCCATAGTCTTCTATCTTAAAACCAAATATACAAAAATATTTTATATTAACAGTAAATTTCATTACTGACAAGTTAGGGAAACCCCATTTCACAGTTTCAATCTTCTTAAAGTTCGAATAGAAAAACCGAAGCAAATGAGACAGAGATCACATAACTTTGAGCACAGAGGAGGTTTTATAAACTTAACAACAATATTACATCTGTAGGCCGTAAGGTTGAACAATTTTCACCAAAACAACACTTACATCACAGCTTCAAAAGCTTGTGCTACCCAACGAAGTTTTCGCAAGGGTTTTGAAATAAAACATGGAGAATTAAAAACAAACTAAAAATCATAACTAGCAGAGAGTTCGCAGCTAGGTTTCCAACCACATGAACCTTCAACCAACCCATTTTTTTTGCAAGCAGGGAGAACCCACTATGAGACCTGGGCTTACCAGATTGAAAGCCCACAAAGATAACTGAAGGACGATCCTACTTTCCATTCAAGTCTGGAGTTGTCAACATAGCCTGCAAGTTTTAAACCAAATAATATTTAAAACTAATATTAATAATTATTAAACCCTAACTTCATAAATCATGGGAAAAAATGATTGCGAGTAAAGTAGCAATGTCTACCTGTGCTGTGAATAAGAAGAGTTCGAAACCAGGAAGTTACAGCCACCTATCTCGTCTGTACCAACCAAGGAAAAATTCAAGTCAACCTTGCGATAAAGGAAACAAGGTTACAACACTCAGACTCCACGATGCCGAGGCAAGGAACAAGTAGTGATAGGGTAAAACCATGTACAGGCTTCGAGCCAAGCGAAGAAGAAAATACCACTCACACAGTAAATCTTTACTCACAAGAGAAACCAAGACTACAAGTTATGATACCAAAACCACTTTGCAACATAATACAGACTACGGAGCCAACAAATAAGGGAGTTGCAGGCCTCTCATGGCCGCAAGGAATCTCAGTGCAGCCGACAGACATACAAACCCTCGAAGCCAAATGCCAAGGAGTAGGGTTTCACTGCATTATAAGTCAACCAATGCATGGTGGAGACTTGTCCACATACCTTCCAGAATTATAATCAAGTGTGGGTTGATTTCTATAGTCAACACTGCAATTTTCGATTATAAAAACTGATAATTGCCAATAACATAAACCATGATTTTGACTATAGTATAAAATTGCATATCTTTAGCTAATAATACAATTAACGTTATCGACTGTAATATAACGTTCATATGATTGCTCATAATGTCAATTTGGCCATTGATCTTATGGACAGTTCATATGATTGCTTACTATGTCAATCATACTATTGTTTATACTATGCTTTAGAACTAGTATATTATAGGAATAAAACTTATAATGTTTTCTACCTTTAGATTCAACCATATGATAATAGTGGTTAGGTAGTGAAACTACCTTATATTACAAGTTGTATTTTGTTATAACCTAGTATTGTAAATTATAACTCGGTATAGTATTGTAACATTACAATAACAATTGCATTATGGTTATAAACATAACACCATGTACACAGCTTGTCCACTAGCTGTGCAAGAAGATAAATCGCATTTGTAATCAAATCAAACTTGTTGGTATTGCTTCACAACTAGTAAGGGAGAATTAGAGTAGAGATATGTTGTTAATTACAATATCTTTTATAAACTAATAGCTCTAAACTTTTCACATAAAACTTGATGCTGATAAATGAAGGTGAAGACAAACCTCATTGCAAGAGTTTCTCTTAACAAAACTAAAAACTTATTGTAGACTTTACCTTTGAAAAATATAGGATTATGTCCATACATAAAGAGCAATGCACTTGAGTTTTTAAACATGACAATAGCAGTAAGATCATGATACAATAGAAGTAATTTTTATGACAGGATCATGAGCTCTATGCTCACTATAAGAATCTATAATTGACCAGGTACTATAATCTTCACGACATAAAGAAACCTTGAAGGAACTCATTCTTGTAAATAACATTAATTATTATGAGGATAAAAGTCATTATGGCTTAATTTGAAATACTGTCATAGATCCAAAACAATGAAGGAATTTACTTTACCTGATTGGAGTATTGCATTTAATAATCAATTATATACTAGCATCTTATCATGCTAAAGAAGTACTTCTCGACTTAATTCAAAATAAACTCCTACTTGATCAAACGCTTACCTGCTGAACCTGTAAGAACCAACAATCCTTTGAGTTAGCATAATGCTAAGTAAGCCCCGATTTCAAACATGGTTTCTCACCTACTTAACAAAAGTAAATCATCAGTATAGCTAGCAACAAATAAATGAAAGACAGTTTTATATAACTTATAAAAATTAAAATTGTATTAGTTGTTCTGTATTTGAATCTAATCCTTAAAAGAAATTGTTATAACTATTTCATTATCTTCTAACCGCTAGTAGTTACTAAACTACGTTTTCAGACATTTTATGTCACTTTAAAAATTTTAATTTTTTATGAAATTTTGGGGTTATGACATGGGGCTCCAAAAGAAATGCATAGAGAAAGGAAAAGAACCAAGTCCTGCTCCGGTCATGTAGCACTATTATGTGACATCATTGATAAAGAACCTTCCAATTATGAAGAAGCGACATAGAAGAAAGAATGAAAGGATGCTATGATCGAGGAGTAATCATCGATCATGAAGAATGATTGCTCGGATGTTGTCCCTAGACCAGAGGGGAAGTCTGTTGTGACTTCCAAATGGATCTATAAGATCAAGCATGTTGCCGATGGCACCATAGAGAAATAAAAAGCAAGATTTGTGACTCGTGGCTTCTCCCAGAAAGAAGGAATAGATTATGAAGAGACGTTTGCACCTGTAGCCAGATACACTTCCATTAGATCGGTACTTTCCCTGGCTGCAGTGATGAAATGGAAGATACACTAGATGGATGTCAAGACTTCTTTCTTGAATGGTGTAGTGGAAGAGGAAGTGTATGTGGAGCAGCCACTCGGTTTTGAGACACATGATAGAGAAAATCTTGTGTGCAAGTTGAAGAAATCCATGTACGGTTTGAAACAAACACCCAGGACATGGTAGGGTAGAATTGACAGCTTCCTATCCAGTTTGGGCTTTACCAAGAGTAAAGAGGATTCCAACCTTTACTACAAGGTTGAAGAAGGGAAACCAGTGATACTCCTGCTATATGTAGATGAACTATTTGTAACAAGTGAGGATGGGTTGATTGCTGATACGAAGAGGAATCTTGCTACCGAGTTCGAAATGAAGGACTTGGGTATGATGCATTACTTTCTAAGCATGGAGGTGTGGTAGAATGCAGATGGAATCTCCCTGGGACAAGGGAAGTATGTAGTATAGATCCTGAAGAGGTTCGAGATGATGGACTGCAAGGCCATGACCACACCTATGGCATACTGGATACTACAAGACGTTTATCAAGGGATATGCAGAGGTGACTACTCCGATGGAGAAACTGCTAAAAAAGACACTAAGTTTCAGTGGACAAAATATTGTCAAGGGAGTCCAGACAAGCTAAATAAAAAGATGGATATTGCTCCAATACTTGTATTTCTAGACTAGGAAAAAGAGTTCCATGTTCATGTTGATGCATTGTTTGTTGCGCTCGGCATGGTACTGACGCAACCTGGTGAAGGATCAATTGACAATCCCATTGATTTCTCTTGCAGAAAGTTGTTAACTACAGAGAATAATTATGCCATGACAAAGAGAGAAGGGATAACGATGGTATGCTGCAAAAATTTAGATAGTATTTACTAGCAGGACATATTAAGATGTACACTGACCATTCTACATTAAAATAATTGGTCCATAAGCTAGTGTTGGGGGGTGGGGGGGGGGGGAGATCTTCCAATGGATTCTCCTATTCCAGAAATTTGATTTGAAATAATTGTTAAACCCAGTTGGTTGAATTTGGGACCAAACCATCTTTAAAGAATTAAAAGTGGAGAAGAACCTACTAGCCTAGAAGGCAATCTTCCTGATGTGCAACTGTTTGCGATAACCATGTTTGATGATCAGTATAAAGATATAATGCATTCTACGAGTACGAGTTATGCGCAAAATGATTTCACCACTGTGCATAAGAAACATTTGATGGTGTGAGCTACATATTTCTAGTTGATTGTTGAACACTTGTATACAATGGGTCATGATGAGAGACTTCGACGTTGCATTTTGGAGCACGAACGCCCCTGGAAATTGAAGGAAGCACATGTTGGTGTCGCAGGAATCCACTATGCAGGAAAATATATCGTACACAATATTTTGCAAGCATGGTTATGGTGGCCCACCATGCATGCAGATGCTTGGGATTATTGTCACAGTTGCGGTGTCTGTTAAAGAACTGGGAAGCCTCCACGAAGATATGAAATGCCATTGCTCCCGTAGATTACATTACAAGCATTTGATAAATGGACTATTGCTTTTTTAGGACCTATCATTCATGTAGGAAAGAACATAGGAGCACGCTATATTATCACTACAACTAATTACCTAACCAGATGGGTAGAAGCAGCCCCAATGAAGGATTGTTCTGCTGCGAAGTTTTTATTTGAAAACGTTGTGACAAGGTTCGGATGCCCAAATATTTTAATCAGTGATCAAAGTACACATTTTGTTAATCAATTGATTGAAGAGATTATTGAGGAATTATATGTACAACATAGAATGAAAATGCCATATCATCCTCAAGCAAATGGAATTGTTGAAGCATTCAATAAGATACTAGAAAACACATTAACAAAGGTTTGTAATGCGCAAAGAGATGACTAGGATCAGAAGGTTTCTGCGGTTTTGTGGGCATATCGCACGACGTGTAAGAAATTGACAGTCCAGACTCCATTCAGGTTGGTATATGGACAAGAAGATGTCATGCCTATGGAATATATTGTACCAAGTTTAAGAGTTGCTGCAATCACTGAAATGACATATGTTGATGCTGTGGAAAATAGGTTAGTTCAAATTATACACTTGGAGGAAGAATGTTTTTTTGCAAGATTTCACCAGAATGTAGAAAAATAAAGGAAGAAGGTATGTAATTATAGACACATTAATAGAAATCATTTTGATGCCAGAGGTCTTGTTCTTATGTATGAAAACAAGGTTGTCAAGCACCTTGGAAAGCTGGAAACACATTGGTTAGGACCGTATGTTGTTAAGGAAATCAATGATGGAGGAGAAGTGAAGTTGGAAAAATTAGATGGGACAAAAGTCAGAGGAATCATCAATGGGAGTTGTCTCAAACCATATTTTGATATCCATGATTTGGTCACATAAAAAAAAAGAGAGAAGAGAGAAATAAAATAAAGAGAAAATAGATGCTTTTCTGCTACAAATAGAAGCGAGGATTTCCAGACTTGGCATCTAGCTAATGTCAAATTTATAAGTGAAGAAAATTGGTATGTCGCATGAGGGGAACCATAGCTTAGAATGAAATACAATTTGAAAGGAGTGCGATGAGATAATTAGTTATTCACACAAGGAAGGGACTCTTCCAAGCAAAAGAAAGTAGGTTGCAAGTGACGCGATGTTGGGGCGAGAATGAAAAGACTTGCTAACAGGACAACTATCGGGTATTAGTTTGAAAAACTGTGAGAGAATCTAGCAGTGTATCTTTCAAAGCCACTTCGATCATAATTTTAATGACATCATAGAGAAAAGGGGCAGATTAGTTGGTAGCGTCCACACCATGACTCGGAGAGGTCACCGACGTGATGGGTCGTGTTGTCATCATTCTGCTTGATGGCTTCATGTTTGAAGAGTTGAAAAATGAGTGATTAAACATTTATTCCATTTTCCCTTGCTTTCGATTGAGTCTGATATATTTCAACAATAAGCGGTTTCCTGCAGCACCCGAAGATGAAGTAAAGTTGTCGGAGGAGTATGGTTACTATGAGCTTTAGTGTCATCGCCCTCATGGGCTCTACTATTGAAGATATGATGCATGTTATGGTTGAGGAAAATGTTGTTGGATATGTTCCACCGCAAGAAGAGAGGTGATTAGAAGATGAGCTAATTCCAGGCCTCTCTGCATTAATAATAAATACCATCATGCCAGGGCTAAAAGTAAGGATGCGTTCTAGTTCCCACAAGAACAAGACTATCTCATCACTGTTGAGAATGAATGAAGCGACAAAGACTGATATTAGAGAGACAATAGATATTCCACCGAAGTCACTGAATAAAATTATGAAATAAGTCACCATAGTGCATAGTATCCATTGCTAGAGCCCGTCGGTCCGAACTAATGTCTGGATAATGAAAAATAGAGACAAAGTCTATCATCATCACCATGATCTATACAAAAATATCAAAACATGGGTGATTATTCTTTCAAAGAAAAAATGAACTGGAAGATTCCAATAAAAGAAGGTAAGACATTGATGAGATGGCGAAAGATACTAGCAGCAGAGAAAAGAAAACTCTTAGACACTGAGTTTCCTTTCCGACTGCTGTGAGCTCTAAGGTTTATACCAATGTTGCATACTCATTCAAGGATGATGAAGAGGAATATTCTAAAGATAAGGAAGGGAAAACATGGGATGAGTTGAAAATTGAAGCTAGAAATGTACACAAGAAGAATTAGTGACGTTGATCAGTTTTCCCATCTCGTTCGTCTCATTGCTCTAAAACAATACTTTATCCGATAAGAAGAAAGAATAAAAGTAGTCACAGAAGATAGAAATAACATACAGAAAGGAGACTGAAGAAGAAGAATTCCAGGAAGTAGAGAAAGTGGCGAAAATATTGGAATATTTTCAGAATCAAGTCAACACAAGTTAAGAAATGGAGGGATAGATTTGAGTGGCTCGGGAGGAGCCATGGGTGAGTGTTGGGGGCCTATTGGACCTAGGGAAAGGAAGGAAGAATTAACTTAGAATTATTCCTAATTATGGACAGGAGATAAAGAAGTTGCGATATAAGCAGCGTCATGAAGGAATAAGAAGGAAGACATGTGACAGAAGAGGAACTGTGATCAAAGGAAGGAATGTGAAAAGGGAATATGTGATGGGATAGCAGTACCATAAAGCATGCAAGTGGAATAATGGATAGAAAGTGACAGTAGGGAATAATGGTTAGAAAGTGACAGGCCATAATGATCATGGGTACGAGATTAGATAGAGTCGGTGGAGGTCACACGTATGAATGCATCTTTGTAAGTCAGGTCATTAGTGCCTATTGTCATGTGTTTCTAGAATAGGAAAGCTGGCATGCTGGAAATCCGGGTGTGTGGGCTCCTTTTCCCACCTACCCTCATGAGTTAACTTATTGTATACTAAGTTAGTTATATGGAATTGCATTAGTGAGCTCCAGTGGTGATTTTCAAACACTGAGTTATCTCTTGAGTTAGTTTGAGTTGGTAGATTTGAATCCTATCTTAGGCAGGTGAATTCTCCTATATGTACAACCAGTGTATTCCATATTATTTACTCATTCAAGAATATAATCACATTATTCCAATTTTTTGTTTTTTCATGATTAATTAAATAGTCTATGTTAAATTCTTCTCTCTCTTCTACAGCATTCCCTTCCCTTTGAATTCATGCAGGTTCATGATACTATGCTTCATAGAATTTAACACCAACTATTTCCAATCTTCCATATGAGTTAAAAATACAAAACCAAAGCAACACATATCTAACAACACACAAGTTTCCCAATTTAGATGACATTCAAACCAATATTTCCAAGAAATTCAACATACTTATTATATATGGGATTTAAGGGAAGCTTTAATTAGATAAGTAAAAAAGCACATGGAAGGGAAATCCTATAGAAGGAAAAATCCTCATAATTAAAAATTAAAAATTTCAATTTACTAAATAGGGCCTGTTACCACCTAATATGCACAGGGCATGCACCAGACATAAGACTCCATCCATATAAGGACTTTATATTCCCCCATCCACATCAGGTAACATAGTGCCCAATTGCATGTTCTTTCGTACTTCCTTTGTCATGGTTAAACGAATTTGTTTGTAAAAGTTTGACATCAATTACATGTCTAAAAGTGCTAGATTGAGTGAATCACTCATGTTCTGAAATATTTGGATTGTTTCTTTTAACTCGATGAAATTATATCATAGTTATCAGAGTTCACCATAGTTTTTTCACTCACACCTCCAAAGACAAAGTGTGTTATAACATAGGTTCCTCAGGATATTATCTAAGTCCTTATGGTCCAATTTAAAAATTAGAGTTAGTCACCATGGCCCTAGAAACATACATGAGCTATTAGTTCCCTTGGGGTAAAAAAATGGCAATTAGTTATGTAAAAGGGGATAAGGGGGTAAAAAGTTGAAAAATTCATATTCTAGGAACCTCCTCCCCTTAAGTGGGGTGCATACAAGTGTCTTGCCTCATCTAGGAGAGAAATGTGGCACCCTATCATCATCCATGTAGAAATGGGATCTTTTCCCAAAGGTGGAACCCCTCCTCATGGGTTAGTTCCTAGTGGTGGCATTGGCTGTCATTGTATGCATGTCAATCTCCACCAAAAGGGGATTCCCTCTCGACCTAGATTTGGAGTTAACTCATCTAAGTGGAACATATCTCTTTATATGCATGAGATCCTCCTTAGATGTGGCACATTACCTCTTTATTTTGCATGGATATCCTTTGACATGGCACTTGGTGGCCTAATCAAGCTGCGTTCACTTCACCACATGCTTGAGTTCTTTTCTAGGTAGTGCATTAGTGTTTTGGAGTGCTCCTCCATGTGTCACCCTTTCCTTTGCACATCCTCTCCTTCTTATCCTATTTAAGAAAGGATTCCTGTTGTAATATCACAGATCACATAGGGTTACTAATAATACACATTAAAAGCATACATACATAGCAGAAACAAGAGAGAAGAACAAGTAAGTAGAATAACAGATTATATTATGATAAAAGGGTCCATACAATACAGAGAACTGAATCGAGTTCTCATTTGGATCAATAGCCTAATATATATGAATTACAAAACAGTTACAAATAAATACCTGTTGGTTCGGTCAACCGACATGACCTTATGTGGCCGACCTAATTTATAATTAGTTAGCTGATCGACTTAGTCGGCTAATCGACTAAGTCGGCTTACTGACTTGCTTCTCCAACATCTCCCCCACAAACAAAACGTTTCTTCGTCCCAAAGAAATACGGAGGTACCAAAATTTATGTGCCTGTCGTAAGTAGTTATTTCTGTGTTTGATCTTCATGGGCTATGAAGTCTGATGGTTGGTCTCTTCTATACACAGACTTCAACAATTGCTTCAGCTATTACTGCTAGCTGATGTTGGAATTCCGTCCAACTTTGTAGTACTTTTTGAATGTCGATTGTTAATGTAGTCAGAATTGATAATATCGACATCTTTTCTTGAATGGAAAGTTATGCTATTATTTCCATGTCGGGACCCATAAACTGGTCCTTTTCCTTTGCAGTTTAAAAAAATCGTTTCATCTGTGGGCAGATGATATCTAATTTTTCTAAACTTGGAATTTCTTGCTGCACCCACTAATGCGCTTGTCGCTCTTTCTTCTGTAATTTGGCTGTTTCAAGCACTATTTGATTTTCAATTGTGCTTCTAAGTGCTTCCTCTGTGATTTTTCTCTTCTCGAGCGCTTGGATCTCTTGTCGGGTCTTCCGGGTTTGCTGATAGACTTGACCATAATAAGCAGGCTAGTCTCTTAGTACTTCTTCCGTAATAACCGACTCCTCCATGTGATCTTGGAGTACCTTATATGCTTCTGTAAAAGTTGTATGTTGCTGCATCAATAGTCGAGCTGTTTCTTCTTTCTGCTCCTCTCTTGTGTCCTGCATCTGTGCCTGTAGCATAGACACCATGCTCTCAAACAGTTGATAAGCTCTTTCTAAGGGCTTGTTGGTGTCATCCTCTGTCAGTCTAGGTATCACAGATTACACAAGGTTTTTGCGTTTGTTAAGGAACTCGACATGTTCTTTTTCATTGTTGTCGAGCTCCTTACGTCTATTCTGGCTCCTTGTTTTTGCTTCTATTGCCAGTGTTTCCAGGAGTTTCCCTAATTCTCCATCCCTTAGCTTAGTTGCATCGACTACAGTGGTCGATCCAATTTGACTGATATGGACCATTGTCGTTTGTCCTTGATGGTCCTTCTTCTTTTTCTCTTTCTTTTTCTTGTGTTTTTGCTGCTCTGCTTGTTTTGGTACCTGTGTACCTGCAATGGTCAGAATTGGATTGTCTGGTTTTTGGCTAGCAGTTGTTGATGGTATTTCTGGTTGGGTCGGTTGGATGACTATTGTAGCTGGTTGTGCACCTGGTTGGTTGGATACACAGGGTCTAGATGTGGATGCAGTTGGTGCTAATGGTTGTGGTGGAGGTGGTTCTGGTGCAGTTGGTTTGAGTACATGTTCTGGGCTGGGGAGAGGTGGTGATGGCGTTGGTGAATGGTCGGGTGTGATTGGGTTGGCGGAGGTATGGTCGGGTGAATAGTCATGGATTTGTGGTGGTGAATATTCTTGAAGGTCGGAGAATAGTTGGTCGATTTCTCAATTTATTTCCTCCATGTTTTCTCCTTCCTCATCTTCGGTCGGTTTAGAGGCTGGTGGGTGGGGTTTGGGGATGGTCAGGATGATAGATGTAGTCTGACTTGTGACCACGACAACTTCTTTGTAGAGGTTTCTTTCAAATGTTGAGATTATGACTGCCACAGTCCTCGGCCTCTGGGGTACTTGGACAGGTTGGGGAGTAGGTATTCTACATCCTCTAACTTCCAACAAAGGGGCTTTGGTGGAGATCTTTTGTACCGAAGTGAGTAACTCAGGCAATTTTTCAATGTATGCTTGGAGGTATCTGTTGCAGTTAAACTTTTCCTTCAAGGTCTCCAACATAGCATTCTTGCATATGTTGAGTGGGCTTATGGAAGGAGGTTTTGGTATTATCTCTTGCGTTATTTTGGTCGGAGACAGGGGTGGAGGTGTAGACATGAGATCCACAACATTTTCAGCCGTTGAAGTGTTTGGGCTTTTCGCCTTCTTTGGTCGACCATGTTGTGCCCCTGCTTTGACAAATATTTGGAAATGGGTCTCCATCGAAACTTTGTTTGCTGTGGCATCTTCTATAATGTCGCATGCCGTGGCTGCTAGTTCTTCCTCGTCTTCTGAGGACTCTGGAATGATAAGCTTGTGCTTACCTTTCCCCTGCTCGTGTTCCTGAGTTTTCTTTCTTTTTCTTGAGGCTACTATCTCCTTCGACAATTTGCGTATATTTTCCTTGGTGATAGCATACTCTAGATCTTCAGTATCTATCTCGCCCCTTGGGTCTTGAGTCGAGATGATGCTTTCTTCAGCTGGATTAGTTACCTGCTGTTTTGTTTGTGTCTCTTCCCTTTGTGTTATTGGAGGTTTGATTACGATTTGTAATCGACCGGTGCCTTCGACCGCTGTCTCCTCCGACAAAAATGTGCTGATGTATAAGTTGAGCTCATAATATTCCTCCTTCTCCTAGTCTGCCAACGGCTCTTCTATTGAGAGGTCTATTTCTTTTTCCCTTGCTGGTATCAACAGTTTTGTACCCACTTGTCAAGATAGCTCCCGAAAAATCTCTTCGACTGTCGGGTAGTAGTCGAGAGTCCTTACTTTTTCCTTGGTGCCCTGCATGTACCACACCACAGTATGGTCGAGTTCTAACTGGATGTGGGAATTTTTGGGCAGACTTCGTCGGATGTTTTGGGGAACCCTCCATCTGGTCGTGTGGACTTTTAGCTATTGGAACCAGTTTTCTAACAGCTCTTTTCCTTTTGCAAGTTCCTTCATTTTTCCATTTTGGGAGAAGGGCTTGAATCTCCACATATGGAATTTTGTTAGTTCTTGAAATTGTTTGTCCTCGACAGGGCACAAGGAGTACATGAATATCCATATTATGAGGGATGGGAACCTTATAATCCCCCCCGACTCCTGGAATTTTTCACAGATTCCTTTGAGCATGTAGACAATGTACTTATCCCATCTATATATATTTCCTGTGTCAGCAATGGTATCCACTCCCTCCAACATATCCAGTTTGAGGTCGCTTCCTCGGCCTGTCGGTGTAAGTGCAGTGGCTATGATTTTGGCCACTATTTGCGGCGTTCGGGATTGTATTGGCTAATCATTAGCCCTTTGGAGTTTTTTCCTGATCTTGATCCTATTAGCTCCTCGACCAGTCCTTCTTTTATACCGACTGGTACTGGTTCACCTTGGTTTGATAGACCTGTCAATTTGTAGATTACTTCGCCAAAGATGTCGACTGGCCTGTTGAAGTAAAATATGCCGTTGTGGTACCAGATTATGATAATTTTCACTGCGGTTTCTTTTGTGCCTCCAAAAATGGCCATGAACGACGCGTTGATGTAATTTACAATGGTACTGTGAATGATTTTCTCTATAGCTGCGGTAGGCTTTTTGTCGACATAAGCCCATTCTTTTATCTCAGCCCATAATTTTTTCCATGAGCTCTCCTGAACCTTAGCATTCTTAATGTTCTTTAATATCCTTACTAATGGTGTCTTCGTAATCTGTAGTTCTTTGGCCTTGGTTACAGCTCTGGTTTGTTTTGGTGCCATCTTGTTGGTCTGCTGGTTGATTTTACTTCAGTATTCTTGGCTTTCAGTTGTCTAGTTGCTCAGTTGCTCTCTTTGTTTGAAATGCGGTAAATGATCCTTTGGCGGTTCAGTATTTATAGTTGATGCGTTTGACATTTTTGCCGATGGGTGTATTAATGGCGGACATGATGGTCCAGCATGAACACTTGAGTTTGCGTTAATGGTGATTTGGTTTTGGCGTTCATAGTCATGAATGCGCGATGGGTCTATAGAGGTCGTTGGTCGATTTCGATCATGAAAATGGTTGATGGTGTTATGTCGATGGGCGTGATGTCGGTTGTCGTAGTGGTGATTTCCTGTCATACTTCTTTATGTATTTTGATCCTATTTTTCTTTTTGGATTTTCAAATTTTTATAGCTGGTGTTTAACCATTATGGTCATTATATGTTTTTATTTTATTTTATTTTATTTTATCTTTCAGACTTGTTTAGTTTTTGTACCATTTTAGTCAGGCACCGTTAACAAGTTTCCAAAATACTATGCCTTGTAACGTCCTTAGTCATACTAATCCGTTGGCATGTATCTCTTCGACAACATAGGGTCCCATCCATTATGTATGTAGCTTTTTGGGTTTTCCTTTTACCCGACTATTGTATAGTAAGGAAAGGTCTCCTACCGACAAGTTTTTGTTTTTGATGTTTCGACCGTGCCATGCCTTTTTTTGTTGTTTCTGGATTTCCTGATGTTGTATTGCGATTACTCGGTGTTCTTCTAGTTTACTTAGTTGCAACAGTCAGGCCTTTCTTCCCTGTTTGACATCGACATGTAAAATCTTTGTGATAATAGGTGCCTGTTGTCGAAAGTGTAGTGGAACTACTGCTTCTTGTCCATAAACTAGTCGAAACAGTGTTTGGTCGGTTGAATGCTCGTATGCTTTTCTGTATGCCCATAGCACTGCAGGTATATTTTCATCCCAGTTGTATTTGTCGGTGTTGAATATTTTTGTTAATCCTTTTGTTAATGTTTTATTAAATGCTTCAATTGCTCCATTCAACTAAGGGTGGTAAGATATACTCTGACGGTGATCGATTTGGAACTGCTCTGTCAATGTTTTAATAGTTTTATTAATAAAGTGTGTTCCCTGGTCACTGATTAGGGTTAGTGGACATCCAAATCTGGTAATGATATTCTCATAGATAAATTTCGCAGCTATTCGTTGGAACATGTGTTGACTGGTTCTGCCTCTGCCCATTTGGTTACGTACTCCACTGCAATTATTATGTACCTTGCACCTATTCCTTTTGCTGGTACGGGAAATGGTCCTATGAAGTCGATAGCCCAAATTTCAAATGTCAAACTTGGGTTTACTGATATCAAGGGCATTTATGTACTAGGAAGGGGTCGACCTATTTGTTGACATCTGTCACATTGGCTTACAAATTTTTTTGCAGTCTTTGTAAAGTGTTGGCCACCACAACCCTGATTGTTGGATTTTCTTTGCTGTTGTGTCTTCTTGGAAATGTCCTCCGGCAGGTCCGTAATGTGCTTCATGCATAATATTATTTATTTCATGTTCCAGTACACACTTTCGGAGGATGTCGTCTAAACCAATTTTATATAGGAATCCATTTATGAGGCTGTAAGGTGTAGCTTTCATGGCTAAGATCTATTTCTTCTTCGTATTCATGCCTTCTGGTGCTTGCCCATTTCTAAGGTGTAGCTTTCATGGCTAAGATCTGTTTCTTCTTCGTATTCATGCCTTCTGGTGCTTGCCCATTTTCTAAGAACTGTGTTATTTCCTCCAATTCTACTGGGACTGCTTCTATTCAAAATAGATGTGCATTCGGTAAGTCTTTCGACTCCTGTTAGTCCTCTCTTGTGTCGATTCTGGATAGATGGTCGGGACCAACATTTAACTTACCTGGTCTGACGACGACTTCGAATTCAAATTATTGGAATAGAAGTAGCCATCGACAAATTCTTCCATGGTGTAGAGGATTATGTACAAGATATTTTAGTGCTTGTTGGTCGGTGTAAAAGATAAATGGATTAGCTAGCAGGTAGTGTCGATATTTTTGTAGTGCGAAGACCATTCCCAATGCTTATCTTTCTATTGTCAATAGTTTCTTTTAGGTTTATTTATTTTTCTACTGCTGTAAACTATAGGGTAGTCCATTCCATCATCTCTTGGCTGAGTTAGGATTGCTCCTATTTCTAGGACTGATGCGTCGATGTGTACATGGAATTTGGTCGACCAGTTTGGAAACCTTAGGATAGGTACTTTGACTAACTTTATTTTTAGTTTTTCAAATGATATTTTGCACTCCTCTGTCCATTCAAACTCCTGATCCTCTCTTAGCATTTCTTCCAGTGGGTATGTTAGATCTGAATAGTGTCTTATGATTTTTCTATAATATCCTATATGACCAAGTAGTACCCTGACTTGTTTTGGATTCATCGGTGGTTTTAAGTCAAGGATGATTTTTATTTTTGCTAAGTCAAATTTAATACCTTCTTTACAGACAATGTGTCCTAACAATATCCCTATGGGGGTCAGAAATATACACTTCTTGATGTTCAAAGATAACTAGATTTGTCGACATCATTCCAACATAAGCCTTATCCATTTACAATGGTCTTTCAGTGTAGAGTATATTGTCCAATCGTCTAAATATACTGCCATTGTTTTGTAAATGTACTCCTGAAATGTTTTAACCACAATCCTTGAAAAGACTACAGGTGCATTTTAGTCCAAAAGGAATAACCCTATAAGCAAATGAGCCAAATTCACATACAAATGTTGTCTTTTCTAATCTTCTTTGGCTATTGGCACTTGATTATAACCTGAGAATCCATCTGTAAATGAGTAGCATTCATGTCCTGCGACCTCATTTAAGATTTCATCTACATAAGGAGTTGGAAATGGGTCTGTTAATGTAACTTTATTGAGTTCTCTAAAGTCGACACAGATCCTTAGCTTGGTTGGATCATGTTTATTTGGTTGAACCACCATTGGACTTCCACATTCTGATTGATCAATAGGGTATATAATACTTGCTGCAAGCATGTTATCAATCTCTTTCTTGACTATCACTTTGTATTTATGAGCTAGTTTATATGGTATTTTCTTTACAGGTCGAACATTAGGTTTAATGTCGATCTTCATTTCACCCATTTCATGTACTATACCTTTGAGATCCTTATAGTCTCTAGCAAATACATCCTGAAATTTTTTCAGTAGGTTTACTATCTCAGTTGTCTATGATTCAGCCCAGTAGTCTCCAATTTTTGCTATTTTTGGTCGATCATCATTTGATATGTCGACTTCTTTGATTTTTACTTTAGCGTCTAACCATTCAGGGGATTTTGTCTCATTGATTAGTCGACTCCCTTCTTTAAATTGTTAAAATGTAGCAGGAAATTCTACTGTAGTCATTTGGTCGATGTCTTCCTTGTCGGTTGTCTCAACTTTGAGTACTGTGCGAATTGGTTTTGTTGTTTCGGCATGGTTTGATTTCCATCTAAGGCTTTTCCCTTCTAAATTTTCATTTTCCATTTGTAGTCTTGTTGACTATGGAATTGTCCTGATTTGTATATTATTGCATTTTGTTGTCGGTCGGTCATGTTTTAGGGTTTTGTTTTTTGTCGATTGTACAAATGCTTTGATCTGTTTTGATGTTTCGACCAGATTCTCATTTTGGGGTACAAAGTTGAAATCTTTGATAAAATTCTCTTTGAGTTCATGCCATAGGAATGTTTCACCTTGAGCTTCTTCCATTTTGTACCATTTTTTTGGTAATTCAGAGAGTGTTGATGGGAATAGGTGTGGCCATGTTCGCTCATCTTTATATCCAAGTCTTCTCCATTCTTTTTCACATGTCTTTATGTGGTTTTTTGGATCTTGTCCTTGGGTAAATATAGGTATCTGAGCTTGGTTGGTTAACTTCTTCCCTCCAAATATTTCTACAAAATAAGTCGAAGTTGTTGTCCATGTCTGCAGTCTTGACTGATGGGTATCCCACAATCTAGCAGCTTGTCCTGTAAAAGTTTCCACTAAGCTTTGTAGTCGGCCATGTTCACCAATGTTCCTAGATACTTGCTCCATGTGCATAACTGGTGATTCTCTTTATTTATATCTTGGGATTTTTGTGATATTTATATTTGTTGGTTTCAAGGTAGGATATTCTCTAGTTTTCTTCTCAAATATTTTTGGGATGATGGACACCACAAAGCATTGTTTGACTGGTTTCTTCTGTACTTTTTGAATGGTACAACATCCTCTTGCTTTTGTTTCATAGTTTTCAACTTCCCAATCATATAGTTATGCATCTGAATTGTATCCTATTGAGTCTTGGTTTCCTAAGTAAAGTTCACCATATATATTAGGTTCTGTGTAATCTTCATTATTCTGTATCTGATATAGTTGTCGGATGTCAACTTATTCATCAATTGGTTCTGTCCAAGGTTCTCCTTGGGATGGATGAATAGGTATAATGAATTTTTGTCCATTTCCTTTTAATTTTATTCTTTCTTTGTCTAAGGATATCGAGGCTTTCGTTTTTCTCCCCCAAGGTCGACCTACTAGGCTGGGAAGGAGTTGGATCCTTCCTTAGGGTCAATAATTTCAAAGTCGACTTTGGTCGATATTCCTTTTATCATTGTGTTAACATTTTTCCAAACTCCAATAGGTTCAATTAGGCCTTGGTCGGCTAGTTTCAGGTATATGCTTGATTCGTATAATCGAGGTCTGCCTAACTGTTCCCATGTGTCTCAAGTCATAATATTTACCTATGATCTGAAATTGAGCACAACTTGTCGGACATGGTATCCAGGTCTACAAGTGGGTCGACATCACTTTTATCTTTTTGATTTAGAATGCAGGTACTCTTTGTTTGTTTTCTAGTGTTGTTGTTATGTTTTATTTTATATAATAAGTCGATGAATTGAGATACTGAGTTATCTTTTTGAACTAACTGTATTAACTCTTTTATTGTGTTATGTTGATTGTCATCATCTTCTTCTTGTTGGGAAAATTCTCTAAATACATTTGTTGCATCTTTATATATTTGTTTTTCTTTAACTGGTTCGGGATAAACATTCTTTTCTTTTATTTTGCTTATTCGTGGGTTATCATTCCCAATTTTTGTCCCTTGTTGGGTTACTATATGCAAATTCTTTGTATTAATTATATCATGTTTTTGCACACACGACAAGACATTAACATTTTTCTTCTTATTTATTTTTTCAAGCATAGTAGGGCAATCCTCTAATGAGTGATCCCCTACTCCACAACTAGTACATAATTTTAGGTCATTCCTGTCCTTGTATGGACAGTATGCATATCGGTGTCCTTCCTTGTAACATGTGAAACATTGGATGGGCCGACATGGTCGGTTGTCTCGATTCCTGGAGAATCGACCTCGACTTCCATATCCTCCACGTCGGTTGTCGAAGCGATGTTCGTATCGATGACCTTCGTATCTTTGATTATTTTGGTCATTTTGTGCATTGTTTCATTGTTCATTGTTCTGTATGACTGCATTAGTCTGGTAGACTACGTGATAGTTCTGTCAAATTTTCAGGTTTAGATGGCAGTTGGTCGTGGCGTGATTCTTTGTTTCGTAGATAGCGCACCAAGATGCTTTACCGTTTTTCATGTTAAACGGGTAATCTTTTGTCATGTGATCGCCATGGTCTTGGAAAATGTCACAGAAACATTTTGTTTGCACAAATTGAACGTCTTGTCAGCTGATATCCTGTCTACAGTTGTCTTTTGAATGTCCGGCCGTTGAACATTTCATGCACTAGATATCTTGACTCTTCAGATTTAGCTCTTTTAATGATTTCTGCATGATCTCAAGCTGTTCCTCTAGTCTATGATCCGTGGGGTATACTGGAATATCTTCATCCATTTCTACTTGTAGAGATTTAGTAAGCGCATCTTCATAAGTTTTGAATGTCTCCAGACTTATGTGCTGACAAATTTTCCGTGTCAAACCTGCAAGAAACCACTGGATTAATAGTTACTCATCAATGACATAATCCAATTGGCTGAGAAGGTCTTTCCAGCTTTTGTCGGAGTCGTGGATAGTTTCTCCTGAATTCTGTGATGCTGTTTTCAATTTCTTAGCTGCCAAATGTTTTGCATCTGGAGTTTTAAAGAATGATAAAAATTGCACTTTTACTTTTGCTTTAGTTGCTCCGGGGGTTCTTTCAAAAAAGGTCATATACCATGCTAATGCCCTTTTCCTTAAGGCACCAACGAACTGCGCCATCTGTCTTTCTTCATCTGTAACTTGGTTTGCCTCCCATGTTGATTCACAGATGAACCAATGTCATTTGGGATCCTCATCTCCCTCATATAGAGGGATGTGTGCTGACCCGTGACCCATGTCTGAATCATTGTCACTATCTTCTTCAGGAGGTGGCGGTGGTGGGGGTGGTGGTGGGGGTAGTGGGATGTTTTTATTCTTTTGTGTATAACTATTGTCGATAGAACTCTCATTTCTGTCGGTCATCTTAGTTGTCATTTCTTCTCCGACAAGCAGTTGGCTGGGGTCAACTTCTCCTGTCGATATCCAACTGCAATTATTTGTCTGCAGCTCCAAATTTTCTGTATCTTCCAAAGCTGTATTTGGAAGGGGGGGTGCTCCTTCATGTGTCGAGTAAAATAAGTGGATACTTCGATTGGAGGGTAACGCTTGAAGCGTAACCTAATTTCCTTCTTCTGGTCGACGAATAAGTAGATGATTATCATCGTTTCTCTTGTCATCTAGTCGGCTCCATTTACCAAAGTCACCAGCTCTTAGTCTGAGGTCCTCTTTGACAATGGTTTGTATCCTGGTACTCGGATTCGTCGAAGATAGAGGTCTTACCTCTTGGGGAACTTTTAATTGGAGAGATTCTCACTCCTCTATCCACAAATCTTCTTCCATAGGGGACGCTTCTTCTTCCATGCCTTCTTCTTGTCGGTCATGATCCGACTCTGGTGGATTTCTCTCTTGGTTTGTCTCCCTAGTACTCATTCCTCTTTGCAGAAATATAGGCTGTCTTCTCATCGCCGGTGAATGGTATCTCCTTAGTCGACTAGAATCCTCTCCAATTTACCCCGACATATGACCAGCTACCCCCCCATTGCCTACCCGATGCTTTAGAAAGCCATGATAGTTCTGTTCACTTTCTTAGGAATTATTCCCACTCCCTTTTGGCAATGAATTTCTCCCACTTCTTTTGTTTCTCTGCCCAATTAGTATTTTGTGGTTGTTCGCGTAGTAATGGATGAGGTTCAACGATATGACCCAATCCTTTCTCTATCAGTAACTTGAACAATAAGGTCGGTAAGGAACACAAGAATTTCTCGGTGAGGTCTGTGTAGAATTTCTTCTAGATAGTTTCTGTTGAAGTTCTTTCTTCTATAGCTTGTTCCTCACAGAATTCATCGGTGATCTTTTCAAACCACCCTGACAGGTTTGTTCTTCCCCCTTGAATCAATTTTTCTAGCAGTTGTTGATCTTTAGTCACTTCCAGCTTTTCATCCAGGAGTTTCTTCAAAAGCTGGGGCACTAATTCTACAAACTTCTCATGAATTTCCGTAAATAACCTTTCCTTTGCTAGAGCAGTCATTAATTTGTTCCTTCATGAGTAATTTTGCAAGCAGTTTGCTATTTTACACTCCCACTAGTCCTTAATCTCCTGTTCTGATATCATCTGCTTGTATACATCTCAGACATGTACTACCGGCAATGGAAGCAATGTTGTAATCTCACAGATCACATAGGATTACCAATAATACACATTAAAAGCATACATACATAGCTGAAACAAGAGACAAGAACAAGTAGGCAGAATAACAGATTATATTATAATGAAAGGGTCCATACAATACAGAGAACTGAACCGAGTTCTCATCTGGATCAATATCCTAATATATATGAATTACAAAATAGTTACAAATAACTACCTGTCGGTTCGGTCAACCGACACGAAATTATGTGGCCGACCTAATCTCTAATTAGTCGGCTGATCGAATTAGTTTGTTGATCAACTTAGTCTACTAATCGACTAAGTCGGCTATCGTTCTAGTCGACTTACCGACTTGCTCCTCCAACAATTCCCCTCTCTTAATGTTGTTGGTTACTTGATAAATAGTTGTAATATTTCTTTGTGATAATAAAATAAAGGATTTGGAGGTCAAGTGTGTAGTCTCTTATTGTGTGGAATTTTATACTTCTCAAGCTCACAAGTTGGAGGAAATATTGTAGTTGTGCTTTGTCATTTCTTGTCTTTGTTAGGACATAGGAAGGGCATGATTTCCACATTGTATGAGAGTTATTTATAATTGATACTTTAATTTCATCGATGTTTTACTATATAAAAAAATATTATATGTGCACCTTACCTTTGTTTGGATTGTGTAGCTCTAATCTCTTTGTTATAGGATACACCCAGGAAAGCAGGAAATGAGACATTCATATTTCCCTTTGTTGTTCTACAATACTCTTTCTAACTCATCAAGAAGGTGATGGTTTGTGGTTTCAACCTCCCTCCCTTGGTGACCTTGTGCATGGAATCAAAATCCCTCACGTCTACTTCTACATGACTCCATTTCCCATCCAAAAAGGGGCACTCTACTTCTTTTCTCTCTAGCAATTGCCCCTTTTTATAAAACTAAAATTTGTCATTCTTGTTTCCCACATGCATGTGAATATACATGGCTTAATAAATCGTATCTTAAGATCTAATTTTACATACATGAATGTCTAGTTGTTTTAGTCTTCAAATTCTTACGTAGATCTAGTTCATTTCTTTTTTCTAAGTCCACATATATGAATGTTTATCATTTAGAACTCATATGCATGTTTAATTTATGAGTAGGAAGTGGTAATTTTTACATATTTGATCACTTTATATCACTTCCAAATGTATGAAAAATCCTTGTACAGTAAGGAAACATCACTTCCATCCATCTAGAATTATAGGTTTTAACCCTCTTTCATTGTATTTTTTGTCTAACTTTTTTTTGACAATTTAAGCCTCCACCCATGAGAGATCAAAGGGGTTCATTCCAGAGTTTTTGTGTTGTTGTTTTCTAACATGTATTTTCATGTTTTGTATAGTGAGCATGCATCTCAAAGGAATCTGGGATTATACACCATTAGACTCCCTAGGGTGCCTGCCAAACAAGATGTATTTTCCACCACTTTCTTACATTCATTCTCCTCTAATTGTAAGCTTGAATATTGTCCATAAGAACCAATGGAAGGCCTTCTAAGCCTAATGCATAATCCTATTGTAAACAATAAGGTAGGGTGTTGGTGTTACATCCCCACTACCACCATCTCCACGTCATTTTCATGTGTGTCTCTTTTATTGCTTTTCTCTTTCTTTTTTGCTTAACTTTGCATGGTTCATTTTTTATTTAGTTTTCTTTGAGTAGTAATTGTTAGCACTCAAAATGTACCTCAGGTTGTAAAAATGTAATATCAAGGTAACAAAAACACCAAGATTTAGGAAAGAAAGTTGGCTTCTTTCTTTCTAGAGAGGGATCTCTCAATGGTTGTTTGACAAGGCCAGATATAAAAATAAAAGTAAAATTCAAATTGTTGTATTGGTTGAAACAAGGAAAGTATAGATTGGGATATGGAGGGAAAATGAACGTATATCAATCACAATGTTGTTTGCATGGAAATTTCCAAGAAAGGAAAGGTAGCCACTCAGTCACAATAAAAATGCTTTGGTCTGGTGAAACATAAGAGATAATGAACAGTCCATTAACATGGGCATCTATCAAGGATGAATCCAATGCTAACGTTAGTGGAAAATATTTTGTGAATATATGAAATCACAATGTTGTTTGCATGGAAATTTCCACGAAAGGCAAGGTATCCACTCAGTCACAGTCAAAATGCTTTGGTCTAGTGAAACATAAGAGATAATGAATAGTCCATTAACATGGGCATCAATCACAATGTTGTTTGCATGGAAATTTCCAAGAAAGGCAAGGTAGACACCCAGTCACAGTCAAAATGCTTTGGTCTGGTGAAACATAAGAGATAATGAACAGTCCATTAACATGGGCATCCATCAAGGATGAATCCAATGCTAACTTTAGTGGAAAATATTTTGTGAATATATGAAATCAATAGACAGAGCATATATATATATATATATATATGAATTTTGTACTATCAAACACTTATTTTAGACATGAAAGAAGACATAATGAAAGTAATAATAGGAAAAAATTCACTTTAAGAATGGGAAAAACAGACTGTAACATGAAAAACACATGAATATTTGCAGAAATGGCCATCTTCAGCTTTCTGATTTTATTAAAAATAGGTTTCAAATTACATATCTCAGTTCTCATGGGTTCCAACCCTTTTTTCATGGAGGAGTTGACTAGCTTTTATCTTATCCATATAAAAGCAGGAAAAGCAGAAAAAGCAGAATAAAACAGAATCTGCTGTAAAGTCCTGTATACTAATTCTGGATGGTCAAAAGGTGGTCAATATCAACCCATAATTGGAAATAAATCATTCCTAGGATATATATGGCATGTATTGACTTTAAGGTGCAAGTGGATGCCAACTAATTAAGCTAGTGGGTGAATAATTAATCAAATAATGATTAATTATTTTATCCTAAGTTGTGAGTGGGTTTAATATATTCCTACACCCCCCTATAAGTCTAAATTTATGATGGTATGACAAAAAATATGGATGCATATAGGGCCCAACAACAAGGCTATGGTCACCCTTTAACAATTATTATGTCTAGAAAAGTGAGGAAAGAGGCAAAACCACATGGGGAAAATCCTCCCTCAAGATAGGACAAGGCACAAAATTTGAAATAATAGGTCTTCAACATATCCTTATCTTCAATTGAATCAGCTGAGTGAACTGCTTCTGGATAGAAGAGTTGTTGAAGAAATCATGAACTCCATGATCATGTGCTGGAGTGTAGAACCTGCTAGAAGGAAGAGGAGAGACTCCTTGTATCTCATCATCTGATGAAGTAGGAGCATTATATGAATGCTTCTTTCTCCTGTAAAACTCTGATCTGCAAAAATAATCTGAAATGGAAAAGAGATCTGTGCATACTCCTTCCCAAAGAGTACAAAAAATAAGGCAATTTATTTCACACCCAATTCCCTGAATAGCTGCAAAATTGTGATGTGAATCACATGTAAATCTTCCAATATGCTGTAGCACCTGTATATATCTGATATGAGGCTGATAAAACTCTAATATATCAGAAACATTAGCATATGGAACAGCAAAGACAAAGGCTTCAGTGGCTCCATGAGGATATAGGGCTAGACTAGGAAAATTATGAACAACTGGGGAAAACTGATAGGTGTAAAAATATGAATGATGGATGAGCATAAGATATGAACCATAAGTGTTTATAACAGATCCAAACATGTTTAATATCAGTCCATATATTACTAAGGACATGGATAACCAGCCAATGAAAGATGGGAAAGACTTCAAACCATGCAAGATAAATATCACTGCATAAGAGACCAATGAGGAATCAACTAGTGATCTTGGGATTTGTATAGTATTTTGATTATTCAGAGGTATGGTAGGTGGTATTATATGTGTCATGACATGCATATCAGCCTGCAAACAATCTTCTAAATCATATATACAAGCTTGTGAGGAAGAGCTGCTCAAAGGTAAGTCAATATCTAGTGAAAAATCATAATTTTTGGGAGATGAATCTAGTAGACTGAGAGGAGGATCATCAAAGAAAGGTTATGATATTTATGATTCTGATATATCAGAGAATAAATATATATCAGAGATATGAGAAAAGTGTATAACTATGGCACTGAAAGAATAAGTTATATCACCTTGGAACTGCGCAGTATGACATTGTTCTGAGGAATCGATAGGCTTCTCTAGTTCATCTGGAACTTCAATCTTGTGCTTCTCAAGAAGCTGAGAAATGATGTCCATATTCTTCTTGAAACACTTCTTCTCTGAATGAAAACCCTTTCTGAAATAATAACACTTGGATGTGCTCCCTTTCTTCTTAACTTTCTTCATTAAATCTTCATATGAATCTTCATCTTCAATTTCTGACTTTGGCTTCTTCACAATTTGCTTCTCTTTTGTTTTGAATTCTTTGCTTCCTTGAAACAAGAGAGCATGATCCTTGCCCTTTGAATAATTAAGGACACCCATATGGATCAATTTATCTTTCTCCTTTGTTAGTGAATCAAGAAAAGAATTTAAAGAAGGCATTTTCCACTTAGGAACAACAAGCCTAGTTGCATGAAAGGTAGACACAAAAACTGAGTAATCAGGACCCAATTTTGAAAGAATGGAAAGGATTAATTGATCATCTACTTTCTCAATCCCACATTTCTTGAGCATTAGAACAAGTGACTTGAACTTGGTGAATAAACCCTCAAGAGATTCAAAATTGCTTGGACTCAATGAGAATAACTCAATCTCCAATTGATGCGCTCTTAGCTCATCTTGAACTCCAAAGAGAGACTCCAATTGAGTCCATACTTGGTTTGGAGTGGTAAAACCATCTATATGAAAGAGTAGATCAGGATAAATAGAGATTCAAAGAAATCTATAGGCTTCATCCAACCTATTATGCCACTTAGCTTTCTCAATCACAGCATTGGGCTCATTCTCCAAAGCTAGTGTAACTCTGTATAATCCTCTACTGCACAATAGAATGGAGATTTTGGATTTCCATTCGTGGTAGTTGAAAGAAGTAATAATTATAGATGATGAAGAATACATATTTCTGAATTGATGTGCTCAATAATAAGATCTCTGCAACCTGCAAAACAAACTAGGAGAAAATCTTGTAAGCTAGACAAGCTCTTCTTCAGAGAGGGATAGGAGACTGGATGTGCTCCTCAACTCTATAGAAATTGATCAACCTTGATGATCTGATACCATGTATAAATAATAGATCAATTCTATGAGCAATGATGCTAAGAATAATCATAGGAAATAGATATTGCTACTAAGAATTCTCACAAGCATACACAGGAAAAATAGAGAGAAGAAAAGAGACTGAATCACATGAATGAAGAGATGAATATTGGTGTGTATCCTTCCATTGAATAATTATGAATAATAGTGTACATAAATAGTACATCCCTCATAGGAAAATCAAATTGTATGGAAACAACTCATAAAGCTCAAAAAGGCTGACTTACCAAAATATAGCAAACCCCCATAGGTGGATAAAGCACTTACCAAGGACCTCACAAGTTGGAAAAAGAATAAGTGAGTTGTCAAGGAGATGGAAATAACATGCTAATCCTAGAAAATGGAGAAAAAATAATGGAGGATGGGTTGGAAACAAAAGCTCCCAGTTTCCTAGTTGACTAGATTTTATCTTATCCATAGAAAAGTAGGAAAAGCAGAAAAAGCAGAATAAAGCAGAATCTACTGTAAGTCCTGTATACTAATTCTGGATGGTCAAAAGGTGGTCAAGATCAACCCAGAATTGGAAATAAATCATTCCTAGGATATATATGGCATGTATTGACTTTAAGGTGCAAGTGGATGCCAACTAATTAAGCTAGTGGGTGAATAATTAATCAAATAATGATTAATTATTTTATCATAAGTTGTGAGTGAGTTTAATATATTCCTACACAAGTTCTTTCTCTTTATCTTTCAGCTCCTTCTCTTTCTCTTGTAGATTCTTTTCTAATTCATCATACTTAGCTTTGAGAGTCTTCTCACTCTCAACTACAAGAGACGTATCTCTTTCCCATTCCTTTTCTTTATCTGAAAATTTCAATAATTTGGCTTTACAATCTGTCAGCTCACTATTCAAGTCTTCTTTTTTCCTTCTCAAGATCTGTCAGCTTAGAAGCTTGTATCAGCTGAGTAGATGGGATATTCAGCTTCTTCTTCAGTAGTTGAATGGCGCCATTTCCTTTTTCATTTAATAATTTTTGTGTGCTAGACCCTTTATCTGCTTGGATCTCAGTGGCAAACAAATCTATCTGCAACTTCTTGATCTGTTCTTGGTGAGCCCTATTTTCCACCTTCTCCTGTCTAAGCCGATTCCCGATAATTTCTCTTACTAGATTACATCCTAGATACTTTGAGTGTTCCCTTCAACATATCAATATAAATAATGTCCCCAGTTTTCTTATGAAAATGTATCATATCAAGAATAGGGATGTTCTTCAAGCTCATTTTCATTTAAACAACCTTATTCTTTGTTTCTATTTCCAAATTCAAAGTATTTTGAGAATGATCTCTAACAGTGACTAGAGATACATCCTTGTTGGAGATTTTTATAACCTCTGCATACAATTTCAAAGCTTCCTCTGAAGCTACATCTTTATCATCCTTATATTTGTCAAATAATTCTGACCTGATTTTGAGCTGTGAGGTAGAATTAGTTGGTGTCTCAGCAAAGGCATATTTGTCTGTAGAATTAGTAACATATTTGTCTGTATCCAACCCTACAAATTGACTCATAAGGGTTATGACACAATGATTTTATTCATTAAAAATGTTAGCATAAACAGGGAATGGTTGGTTCTATAATTGGATATCAGGTTTAAAGCAAATATTAAAGAAATCATGCTTTTGTTCAACTTTAGACTCCCTAAAATATTGTATTATGGATTCTTTGTTATACTCTTTAGACTTTTGGCTGAACTCAACAGGAACATAGAGGGTATTTCTAATAAAGAGATGACTAACTGGACATAGGATTTTTTACTTGTTTGTATCGATAATTACCCTCTTAGAGGAGGAGTAATTAGTGGCACACCAGTTGACAAATTCATGACAACTTAGGGTTTGGTATATAGATAAATAATGGAAGTATGACCCATAAACAATGTGAATCATTGTCCCCTGGTTCTTAATAAGTTTTAATTTGTTTTTAACAACTTCTATAAATCAATTTAGGAGTATTGTATCAAATATTTATGAATCCTTATCCTCAAATAACTCCTCAATCTTTTGATACTTTAGATTTGGGGTTTCTACCTCTTCAACTTCATCCATTTAAATACTTTTTCAATGAGGAAAATAAGCCTATTTGGTATGTTGAAAAGTGGCCCAAGTATTTTGTCTGAGCTGGCTGCTTCTGCAAATTCCTTCACTTCCTCTTTCCAATGCCCAGAATAAACAAATAACCTAATTCCACATGCATGTACTTTTATATTATTTTTCTCTTCATATCATTCCTACATATTTCCCAATGGAAATAATTCCTATTCGTCCATCCTGTATCATGCATCTTATGCCATTGATATTTCTCAATGTCTAAACCCCATGTCTTCATTAGTTTATATGATTCCTTTCTTATTCTTGATGCAAATCTCAGCTATGAATTGAATTATATCCATAGATTTATATTTTGATCAATATTCATCGTCGATTACTTTTACCTTTAATCACCTCTTTCGCTCAACTTTGATGTCCTTAATAATCCTACAACTTCCCTTTCCAGAATGATTATCCACCTTTGATTTAAGATGCAAATCGATATAATTCGTTGAATTCTACCTTATCTACCTAATTCTACTAATTTTCTCTTTAACTTTGAGTATGCATGTTTAACTGGCGGAATAGTTCTACACCGTAGATCTATATCACATCAAATATGCACCCTTTAATTTCATTCTGCAATATTCACCAAATTTATTCTTCCTTGCACCTTTAACCATCAGAATAAATCTTGGCTATTTATCTTGATTATGTCTTCATTTGGACCATTGAGTGGTGCATCTTCAACCACATTCCACTGAGCCCCAAGATTTTACTTTGCCATGCACTTTCCAGTTGCATAATTTATCACGATTGTCGATATCGATTGGGGTTTGATCTGAGCCATCAGAATTTGAGGCTCATACCCGATTCCGATAATTTCTGATATTACTTACTCCATGCTAGTTATCACAGCGGAATTTATTAGAACTGTAGATCAAAAACCCGCTTAAATCTCCATCGTTCAACATTCTCGGGCCTACCAAATTCTACATATCTAAAAAGTTTCTTTGTCCTTGCACGTTCTATCAGCATAATTAATACCTAATGTATATCTATTTCCCCTCCATATCTCTACCATCAAAATGTGCGGGCTCTAAGCATTTACATATATTTTAAAACTTACTTTCCTCGTGCAAGTTCTAGTAGTGGAATCCACCTTCGTCGTGGATCTCCTTCATCATCTAATCCTCATCGTTGAAAAATGAGTGTTGTCACCCTGTAATTTATCCTATGATTGCGGTAGGAGAATCACATGGGTAACCATTTCAAACCAATATTTAGACTGTATCCTAGCCTATACAGTCAGAGAGGGCTCTCTCTTGTCACACGGTTTTTCACATATACATATGTCTTTAAATAATAATTTAGAAGGCTAGATTCTGATGGGAAATGGGTTTTTGAGGTTTAAAGAATGTACGACAGACAAATATAAAATACCATTGGGAAATGGAGTCACAACCTGAATCATTCAAGGGTTTTACAACAATAATGTGTGGTGATTTTCCTTTGTAATGAGGAAAAGTGAGTGTCACATTCACTCAAAATATCTTAAGTGATGGTAGGAGAAATGAGAGAAAGACCAGGGAAACAAGAGGAATCTATCAATGGATGAATCTCTTGGAACACTTTTAACAAAAATATAATAGAGGCTAATAACTAAAATAGGGCATCTAGCAATGGATGAATTCTATCACAACCATCATAACAAATAACAAACATGATTTCTGATGGAGGATCATTTGATGAATGCCTTGCATACAATCTAGAAATGTGTTAGTAGAGTACACATGCATGAAAATGGGAGTATAGGAAACAAAAACTGAACCTGCCTTGATGAATCTCAAAACCGAAGAAGAATATTTCTCATTAACACTTCCAAGAAAGTTGCATAACCACAAAAAACCAGGCACACAGGGCTTCAAAAATGAAATTTGAATCCTTTGTTTCTCTATTGATATTACATTTATAGTGTCATTGGATCTCGAGACCAACCTCAAAATAGAGCCAAATTCAGTTTACCAAAATCGAGAATCAATCCTGCACACATACAATTCTAACAAATTTTGATCTGGAAAATTCACAATGATCACAAAAAAATAAGGAAATCACATTGGGATGTGTGTGATGGATCAAAACGGGAAAACCAAACACCTAGAACTCAGGCTTGCTTGATCGAAAATGATGGTTCAAAGGACCTCCAATGGCCTGCAAAAATTTCATTCCTCCTCGCATATTTAATCAACGAAATAAACCTTAGCCATAGATCTTGATCTACGAGAAATCTTAACCATCCAATGATGCAGCCTCTTACCCGATTTCACAATATTCCTGCATGATAAAATCCTTTCTTGTTCCCATTGCGAAATAAATTTGTACCATTGATCTAAAAGTCACCTAGCTCCCGGCTATTCAAAAGTGCAGGGTCTACAAGATTTCACAGCCTCGAAATATTTTATCTTCCATGCATGTCTAGGCTACGAAATGCACACCTACTGTAAAACTCTTTTTCCCAAAATCATGATCATTTAGATGTGCGGTTCCTACAATATTTTGTGATCCTTCATCCTAATAATATTCATGAATGTTACAATCACAAAATCAACCTGGACCATAGATCTAATCTCTGCCAAGATCTACGATGTTCAAAGGTGTGAGGTCTATGAGATTTTGCATCCCTGAACTCTTTTATATTAATCGTATGTTCTGGCTGCGAAATGCATGTTAACCGTTGAGATGTGCGGGTCTTGCCTGATTTTGTAGCCACATAAATTTTATTCTTTCGTGCATGTTGCATCAAGGAAATCCCTTTTTGGCATAGATTTGAGATCAAGGGTGATCTGGGTTGTTGAAAACTACAAGATTTACCTCAATTTTCATAATTAGGAGAGCTATTTACCCCAAGTGCATGTTTCCTATTTCCGCATCATCGATCTTAGGAAGACACTGCCTGATCCATTGATATGAGATCAAGCCACTGGTTGTGAAATGCGGGAATCAGGATTTCAACTTTTTATGACCAAATTTTTGCCCCTTTTTCTTCGTCCCTTTTGATCCTTTCCAAGCCGTTGATCGTCGGTTGAAACTTTCTGAACCTTCGATCTTGCAGAAAGCTGAAAGCAGGATTCCAATATTTTTATAACCAATCTTTTGTATTTCTACTTTCCAATTTCCACCCTTTGGCTCCTTTATGAGCCGTTAATTTGTGCGGAAGCTCTCTGAACCGTCAATTTGGCGGAAAGCAGAAAGTGGGATTCTAACTTTTTGAAATCAAAATTATGTATCTTCTGCTTTCTGATTTACGCCATTTTGCTTCCCACTTTCCCTGGACTGTTAATTTGTGCAGAAGCTCTCTAGACCGTCAGATCTCGGGCTGCAGAAGGCGGAACTCAAGTTTACAAATTTTCACAACCAAAACTTTCCTTTTCCATTTTTTCACTCCCTATTTTTCCCTTTTGCTGCACGATCATTTCAAAACGTTGATATTATGTGAAAACTGGCTAGACCGTTGATCTTGTGGCTGGAGGAATGCATAACTTCAACTTTTCACGACCAGAATTTTATATTTCTATTTTTGTATTTCCTCCCTTCTGTTCCTTTCCGAGCTGTTGATCTTTGGTAGAAAGGTTTTGGGCCATCGAACCTAGGAATGTGAAAACCGGAATTCATACCAATGTTCACAGCTGAGACTTTCCATTTCCTTTTTTTTGGCTCGCACCTTTTTACTTCCTGCCTTTCCTGGACCGTTGATTTTTGGTGGAGTCATCCTTGACCGTCTAATCTCGGACTGCGAAAAGCAGAAGTTGGGTTTACCTTTTTTTATAACCAACTTTTTTCCTCTTCTGCTCTTTCGCTCCCAATGTTTTTTGGTGAAAGTGATGCTTGGACTTTGATCTTCTCCGCTGCGCATCCGTGGCATCCATTTCAGTCAGCTTTTAACCTTGATCAGATTTTTCTTACTTAGTCATATTTCTAAGGTTGGGCCTAAGGATTTTCTTATTGCTTTCTTGACTTTCGACTAGGAATGGATCCTTCAGAACCCCTTCTTTTACTGATCTATACATTAGTGCAGATGCCTATGTACAAAACTTCAAAATTTAGCACAGGTGATAACATCGGCTCCAACTTGGGGATTTTATCCTCCCTATGAGGTAGAAAAGAACCCCATAGACCAAGTTTCTTCTCCATTGGGCCCTCTGAACCTGCAAAAATCCTAGCTAACTACACCATTCTACACTATCCCACAGGCCCATCGCCTCAAAATTTGTTCTAGTTCCTGTAACTTCAAATTTGCATAAAAAGAAAAACTAGATGACAACTCCTCTTGGGGACTTTACAACCTTCACCTCGGGATTTAATACTATTAGAGGGCCATCCACACATTAAATATTAAAAATAAATGGTATATACAATGATATGGAATTGAGCTTACTTTACAGAAAATAGTGTTTGAGGAGTCTCCCATTTACTGAAGCTCCAGATACGAGACCACCCTCCATCTCTTCCAATAGGTAGGGATTATTTCTTGTGAAAGATGAAATCTTGTAAGGGACCTTCCAAAGGTGATCAAACTTACTATGCCTCCCTTTCTCTTCATGTGGTGCATCCCACAACAAAACTACATCCCCCAACTGGAAATCATCATGCTTCGTCCTCCTATCAAAGATCTCTTTCATTTTCTCTTGAAATTTTTGAGTTTTGTCAAACAATTTATCCCTTTGCTACTGTAGTTCAATCAATTGATACATCCTCCTCTAAGTTGGATGGGTTTAATTTTTCTCTTCCTGTAGCAACTTCATCACTGGAAAGCTCAGGGAATTAGGGAAGATTACCTCGGAACCATAAACCAGTTGGAATGGTGAGGTGCCAATGGACTTCTTTGCACTGATTATGTTAGCCCACAAATCATGAGTCAATTTTTTGTGCCAGGCCTTCTTGTTGTCCTGCAACAGCTTTTTGATGATCCCCATGAGGCTTCTATTTGAATATTCTGCTAGCCCATTTCCCTGTGGATAGTAGGTTGTGGAATTTCCCAATTGTATGTGATATTTGAAGAAAATTTCCACCATCTTATTTGAATTGAATGTAGGATCATTTTTAGTGATTATCTTCCTGGGAACCCCAAATAACGAAAGGATATGCTCCTCCATAAACTGCATAATGACTGTCTCGGTGGCTTGTCTTATGGCGATGGCTTCAATCCACTTAGTGAAATAGTCAGTGGCAATGAGGATCCACCTGTGTTGTCCTAAGGATATGGGTTTATTTATCCAATAAAATCCAAACCCTATTGCTGGAAAGGGGCCTCAACATGTATGGGATTCAAAGGAAATGGAATATGCTTCCTCCTTCCCTCAAAGATCTGACATTTGTGGCAGGCAACAACTTTCTTGTCTGTATCAGAGAAGATAGTGGGCCAATAAAATCCTTCCCTCATGATATTGTTTATAGTGGCCTTCCAATAGTGATGACCTCTACATTCTCCTCAATGGAATTATTCAATGAGCTTCTTTGCTTGCTTCTCACTTACACAGTTCAACAACACCCCTCCAGGTTCCTTCCAATACAATTTTCCATCTAAGATGTAAAACCTAGATGCTTTCTTCTTGAGAAAACAGACCCTTTTTCTATCCATACCTTACAGGGCTTGCAGATGTTGTAGCACAAATATGATATCAGTGTACCATGGGGATGACAATAAATTCTCATCTACTGGGGGATCTGGCTATCCCTGAGGAATTTTCTCTTTTGTTGGAAATTCATAAATCATGTGTAGGATGAGAGCATCGAAGTTGGATTGAGCCATGAGATTGGCTAGTCCCTGGCCTTTAATCCATTTTGTGGGATTGATCTCCAATTCATACTCAAGAAGGACCGCTATCCATTTTCCCCTTCTACCCTCAGGATCTGGTTGGGTTAGGATATCCTTCACAACACTGGTGGGAACATGGGTAATAATGTGAGAATGCAAGATGTACACTCGAAACTATTTTAAGGCTTGCACCATAGCATAAGATTGCTTGTGCAAGATATTGTATTTTAGAGGATCATCTCTCAAGGTTTTGCTATAAAAAGAAATGTGATGCTCATGTCCCTCATGATTCTTCTGTAGCAATACTCTTGCCATTGTGTGCTTTGAGGAAAACGAGAATATGAAAAATTCTTTGGAGAAATCAGGGTTGGCCAGCATAGGGGCTTCATAAATGGCCTTCTTTATGTCTTTGAAGGATTTTTTTGCTTCGGATGTCCACTTGATTTCTTTATCCTTTCCCATCATTTTGGTTATATACCTCACTATTTGAGCAAAGGCAACAATGAATCTTCTTACAAAATTTACCTTTCCAAAAAAGGATTGAACCTCCACCTTATTTCGAGGGATCTCGATCTTATGAATCACCGCAACCCTCTTTGGATCTATCCTAGTTCATTCCCAAGAAATTATATATCCCAATAGCTTCCCTTCTTTCATAGAAAAGACTTTTTTCAGATTCAGGGAGATGGCGAATTTTCTGCATTTTATGAACATTCTCAGTAGGTGTACGACATGTTCTTCATCATATTTAAAAAAAATAGTTATGTCATCTAGATAGATGATCAGGATTTTTTCCTTTTCATCAGCGAAATCTATGCCCATGGCCAGCTGGAAGGTTTCCCCTACATTCATGATTCCAACGGGCATCTTTGCATACATGAAAGTACCCCAGGGTGTGGTGAAAGTTGTCTTCTCTTGGCCTTCTATGTGCACCAAGATCTGATTATAACCTGAGAAGCCATCCAAGGTGGATATCCTTTGGGAACCCACCACCCTATGCAAGATATGGTCCATCTTAGGAAGGGGGTAATGATCCTTCAAAGAAATTTTGTGCAAGTTCCTGAAGTCGATGCATATCCTTGTCTCCCCATTCTTCTTCCTAACTGGGACTAGATTTTCCACCCAGGGTGAGAATCTGAGGGCCACAATGATTTTGGCCTCAAATAGCTTCTTGACCTCCTTTTCTATTAGGGGAAGTAGCTTCAGGTTCATCCTTCTCAAATTTTTCTTGATAGGAATCTCATCCTTTTTTATTTGTATAGTATGTTGGATTATGCTTGTGTCATAAGCCTTGAGATCACCGTAGCTCTAGGAAAAAACATCTGAGTACTCTTTCATCAGTGAGATGTATTTTTGTTTGGCCTCAAGTGATAGGGTTCTTAATATTTTTATGACCTTGGGATGATATTTCGTCCCAATATTAACATCATCCACATCTTCACAACTTGGGACAAGGTGGGGTTCCTCAGAAACATCGTTAGAACCAAAAATATTTTCTAAAGGAACTACACATATGGGGACATGTTTACCTTTTAGCTGGAGAATTTCCTTGCCACAGATTGTTCACGTATTCATGTTGTCCATTAGCCTCCCGCAACTCTAGATCCCAATATTCTTCAATCTAGTAGACCTCAGTAGGATCAGTGGGGATGACAATCCTGACGTAGGACATGTCTCTTGGAGTTCCATCCTATCTTGATAGGGATTCCTAGGTGAGAGTAGACCACTCTAGGAGTGCATTATTTTCATCGATGTTCAAACCATAAAAATACCCCATGAGAGTGAGGAATTTCTGAATCTGTTTATCAACTTTGAAGTCTTGCCAACTCTTGACATTATCTGTCACATAGGGTCTGTGCTTAACTTCAAATTCATATTTCTCACTAGGGTGCATGGGAACCTTGAAAACAACAGCAAAAGTGGCTAGGGAATCAACTATAAAATTTTGTAACTTGGGGATTAGATTAAAATTTCATTCTTCAAAGAATTCTATGAAGCCCTGAGCATCATTTATGCAGTTTCTCATTCTGGGGTGTCTGGATTGATATTCACTTGTCATTTTTTTAATTATCCACTCATAATATCCATGTATCATTACCCTCTTGACTTGAAATTCCTTTAGGATCTAAATGGCTAACACCATAGCCTCATACTCTTCCTCATTATTTGTACAATCAAAATAAAGTTTGCATGAGTAGTTTAAATATCTCCCTCCTATGGGTCTTACCAAAATTCTGGTTCCTTCCCCTTCTCTACATGCTTCCCCATGAAAAATTAGATCACACACTCCTTCCAGCTCCTCCTGAGTGGGTGCAAAGGAAACATTATATGAAATACATCTGTCTTCACCTCCTTCTGTGCAGAAAATTTCTGAACCCATTTCGGTATCCAATGAATAGATGGGGTGGTTGTTTGGCCTCTCAGCACTAGTCACCATGTATTCTAATTTTTTCTCCCTAAAGATCCTTCTCTGTAATCTGAAAACAGGTATGGTGGCATAGGACATATCCATATGAAAATAACCTTTGAGTTTGGTTGCCCAAGATCTTGATAGAAACATTCCAAACTTTGTAGGGATGTCAACTACAACTACATCCATGACCAGGGTTTTGGCAGGGATTTGGGCCAAAGATATGACTAGATATTTGATCAGTTCTAGACACCTGAATTTGCTGGAATCAAAAAAGAAAAGGTCTTTTTATGGTCTGGTTACTTCTAATCCTAGTTCCTCCATGATTATTGTGGGCATTAGATTGTGGGATGCTCTTGAATCATACATGGCATTGTGTAAGATGGAATTATGAATGTTTAGACTGACATAGAAGGGGGGAGTATCTTCATCGAAAGACTCCTCTACATGAGGTCCAAATAGGAAAGTGGGACTATCATATTGGAGATTCGGGGAATCTGATATGGAAGAAACTTCTTCTGGAGGCTTCACCACTGTGGCAATTTCGAAATGATATTCAATATTTTTTAACAATTTAGTTATAGGGACATGTATTTTGATCTTTGCAATTTCATCCTCCAGACTGAAAGAGGTCTTCCCCTGATCCGAGATCCTTGGATTATCCTCCTTGCTTTCTTTTCCTTTGGGTCCTGTTACATTTTTGGAGGTATCCTTAGGGGGTGTATCATTTTTGGGCCTACTTGCAGAGGATTTGTTCCCTACTTATTTATTTTTTACTACAGGAACATCTCTATTCCTCATACCAATCTGTCTCTACACCTCCATGCCAGTAAGTTGATATCCTTTCTTGAAGTCCTCTGTCTCCTCTAAGGGCATTTCTCCCCTTTCCAGACAAGCATTATCTTTTTCTTCTTTGGTAAAAAAGGTGTAGGGAGAGTTAGTGTCCAACTGATGGATTTCATCTTCAACTTGATTTTCACCATCCTGCTCCACATAATTTTCCTGGAATGGAGGTTTGACAGGTGGATCGAGATGGTTTTGCTAGTCTCTCTCCCTTTTTTGGAGAATTTGTGGCCTTCTAGAATTTTTCTTTTTGTTCTGCTACTCTTTATTTTCCCTAGGAGGTGGTATACCATCCATAGAGAGTCTCTCCATCATCCTTTCCATGGTTCTCAACATTGTGTCTATTCTGGCATCTTATGAGCTAGAGGTAGAGGGCTATTCAAGTTCTTTATCTTTTCTTCTCTCTCCTCTTTCTCCTTTATCTCTTCTCCAGTCTCCCTCCTCTCTTCTCCATTGTCCCTCCTCTCTTCTCCTTTCTCCCTCTACCTCTACCTCTACCTCTACCTCTACCTCTATGGCGTATTTCATCATATCTGCTAAGGAGGTTGATCTTCTTTCACTTAGCCACAAGGTAAACTCCCTATCGAAAGATTTATCATATTGGAGTTGGGAAGAACCAATGGGAGGTTTGAAATGGGCAGGGATGGCATTGTATACCTTCATAAACCTGTCAGAAAAATCTTGGATATATTCACTCTCCCTCCTCCTAATGGAATGATACTGAGACATATATTGCTTAGGGTTCTTCTTATATGCCCATTTGTCCTTGAAAGAACATTCCAATGCTTGATAGCTCAAAATATTGTCGTATGGGAGGTTTTTGTATCATTTTATTTCTTCTCCATCCAAGGTTTGGTCAAACAATCTGACCTTAACATCAGCATGGTCTACTTCCTCCAGGTCTACCCAGTGTGAGAACCATCCTAAGTGTTCCGTAGTTGAATACCCCCTTTCCCCATTGAATTTTTTGAGCCTTTGGTAGTATCCCAGAGGGAGGTTGTGAAGAGCAGTATGAAGGAGGATACGTGAAAATCTATTTTCCATTCTTGGGATTACAGTGGGGTTTCCAAGAGGGATTGTGACCAGTGCAACGAAGACTGTTGTGCTGTGAGGAACTGTAGGAATGTGAGGAGTTGCAAGGTTGGAAGATGAGGTTGATTTAGCTTGAAATTCATGGGATTTAATATGGCTAATTCAGATCTAAGTATATGGCACTCTCAGTTAGCCAAGTGTTGGAGATCCTTTCTTAGAGGCTCTGAGGTCTAAGGTATCTAGGAAATGTAGGAGAATTCAAATGCAGAGGTGTCAAAAACCACTTCAGAGAGGCTGGAATCAGATTTAGTTCTTGGGAAATATAGCCCAAAATATTCACCACAATGCTCATATATATCACTAATAGAATGATCACCTTCAGTAGGTAAGGAAAGAGTTCTGGATAACCTTTGCAGCTTATTGGCCCTTCGAATTAGAGTCTCTTCATAAAAAATATCTTGTAAATATTCAGCATTAGGATTTATCCTCGTGTTGGTTCATCTCATCGTTAGTATTTCCCAGTGGAGTCACCTTCCAAAAATCTTTAGTGTAGTCGCCAGAGCAAGTACAAACAATGTGTGTCTATGACTATCTGCTCAACTAGGTCGTAGAACTAGAACATTGCCATTTTCCCAAGGAGATAATAGTGATTATTCCCCGACAACAATGCCAAGATGTTATCACCCTATAAATTATCATATGGTTGCAGTAGGAGAATCACAGGGGTAACCATTTCAAACCAATATTTAGATTGTATCCTAGCCTATAAAGTGAGAGAGGACTCTCTCTTGTCACATGGTTTTTCACATATATATATGGCTTTAAACAAGCATTCAGAAGCCTAGATTCTTATGGGAAACAAGTTTTTAAGATTTAAAGAGTGTATGACAGACAAATAAAAAATACCATTGGGAAATGGAGTTAGAACCTGAATCACTCAAGGTTTTTGCAACAATAATGAGTGGTGATTTTCCTTTGTAATCTAAGGCAAAGTGAGTGTTACATTCAGTAAAAATATCTTAAGTGACGGTAGGAGAAATGAGAGAAATCCCAGCGAAACAAGAGTCATCTATCAATGGATGAGTCTCTTGGAACACTTCTAGTAGAAATATATCAGAGGCTAATAACTGAAACAAAGCAAATAGTAATGGATGAATTCTATCACAACCATCATAACACATAACAACCATGATTTCTGATGCAAGAGTGTTTGACGAATTCCTTGCATACAATTTATAAATGTGCTAGTACAGTACACATGCATGAAAATGGGAGTACATGAAACACAAACTGAACCTAAACACCTTGATGAATATCAGAAACGAAAAAGAATATTTCTCATTAACACTTCCAAGAAAGTTGCAAAACTACAAAAGACTAGGCACAAATGGTTTCAAAAATGAATTTCGAACCCTTTGTTCCTCTATTGAGGTTACATTTATAGTGTCATGGGCTCTCGATACTAACCTGGAAACATAGAAAAATTTAGTTTACCAAAATCAGGAATCAATCCCACACATACAATTCTAACAAATTCTACTTTGGCAGATTCACCATGATCACAAAATAAATCAGGAAAGCACGCTGGGATGTGTGTTATGGATTAAAACAGAAAAACCAGACACCTTGAACTCAAGCTCTCTTTATCGAAAATGATGGTTTAGAGAACCTCCAGTGACCTACAACAGTTTCATTCCTCCTCGCATCTTCAATCGACAAAATAAACCTCATCCATATATCTTGATCTACAAGAAATATATACCGTCCAGCGATGCAGCCTCTTATCCAATTTTGCAATTCGCCTGCTTGATAAAATACTTGATTGTTCCCATTGCGAAATAAATTTGGACCATTAATCTAAAATTCACCTAGATCCCCATCGTTCAAAAGTGTGGGGTCTACAGGATTTCACAGCCTCAAAATATTTTATCTTTCCTACATGTTCTGGCTGCAAAATGCACACCTACCATAGATATCTTCTGCCGAAAATCATGACCATTGAGATGTGCAGGTCCTACAAGATTCACGATCCTTTATCCTACCAATATTCATGCATTTTCCCATCACAAAATCAACCTGGACCATAGATCCAATCTCCACCAAGATCTCCATCGTTGAACGGCGTGGGGTCTACGAGATTTCGCATCCCTGAATTGTTTTTTCTTCCTCGCATATTCTAGCTATGAAATGCATCTCAAACGTAAATATTTTCTACACAGAACCATGACCGTTGATATGTGTGGGTCCTACCCATGATTTTGTAGCCCCAGAAAGTTTATTCTTTCGTGCATGTTGCATCAATGAAATCCCTCTTCATTGTAGATCTGAGATCAAGGATGATATGGGCCATTGAAAACTGCGGAGTTTTCCAATATTTCATAAATCAGGAGAGCTATTTATCCTGAGCGCATGTTTCCCTTTTCTGCACCGTTGAGCTTAGGAATACACTCTCCGAGGTGTTGATATGAGATCAAGTAGCGGGCTATGAAAAGCAGGAGTCAGGATTTCAACTTTTTATGACAAATGTTTTTCATCTTCCGCTCTTCCACTCCCGATTTTTCTTTGGTGAAAGTGATCCTTGGCCTTTGATCTTGTTCGCTGTGCATCCAGGTCGTCCATTTCAGTCAGCTTTTAAACTTGATCATATTTTCTTACTTAGGAATATTTCCAAGGTTGCTACTAAGGATTTTTTTACTGTTTTCTTCACTTTCGACCTGAGATGGATCCTTCAGAACCCCTTATTTTACTGATCTAGACCTTTGCAAGGGAATTAGTGCAAATGCCTACGTAGAAAAATTAAAAATTTAGCACAGGTACTAACAATGAGGGTCCTACATAATTCCATTGATTTGAATATTTTGTTCCTCACATATTCCACCAGCGGAACTTCTAATTACCATAGATATTCCTCCACCCATTGGTCTGATGGTTGATTCTACCTATAGGTTAACACCATTCCACAAGCCATAAAAATTATTTCAAGAGAGCATCTTACCTCTGCAGAATTATTTGAAACTGTCGATCTTCATTGCTGTAGATCTACACCCTTCATTGTTTCCAAAATATATCACTGGAGCAGATTATTCATATTTAACTTATTTCCAAGGTCGCATCTTAGGATTTTTCAATGTTTTTCATTTCAAACCAAGGAATAGACCCTTCAAAACCTTCAAAACCTACTCTCCACTCCTTTATGTCATATGATATAAAACATTCAACCTTATCCATCATTTTTACTGGCCTAACCCCCTTTCCAACCTCTTAGCCAAAAAATGGTGTTAACAGTAATTATGTCAAATCTACTTTTAGTGGGAAAAAGAGACTGATTACATGTATTTATGTCTCACATATTATTCATGCATGTTGTAATAAATTTGATTAATCCAACCAAATCAAACTTCTAAAAACACTTCACATTAATTAAACTCAAAACTAATCGTCCCTAAAGATGTATTCCAACGCCTATAAGCATCCATAGAATTGTCATTTGTGGGAATATTTTATAATGGATGGACTCTACTAGGTAGTGATTGTTGGGAGTCATCATGATACATCCTCAATTGGTGTACAATGATTAAAATTCCCTATGACTCCAATATAGTCCCCTCTTCATGTGGTACCACACTTGACATCGTTCCCATACTTGTTTCAATGTATCTCATGTATATCGAAAAATCCCCTCTCCCCCTAATAATTAACAATCAAGTCAATCCTTACTCCGATGAGTTCACAAATTGACTTCACTTTTGAAATTTAGTAATTAGATAACTCTCCATTATGTTGGTGAATTAATCTCTTAATTTAAATTCTAGGTATTTCTTGTTTCACATTTGTATCATTTTTTCCCAATGGTTAAAACACTGATCTCTACGTTATGCATGTTTAATATTTGATCTAGTTAGTGATTGTTTCTTTGGTTACCTATTAGATATAAAACTAGATTAGTTTCCTAGATTTCTTTTTTAACTCCTAAATCATTTTTTCTAAAGAAACCACCCTTAAATTTTTATGGTTTACCTCCCTTGGAACTTGTTTAAGAGTTTATCTAAATAGAGGAGTTGAGCATAGTTGTGATAGTTGCACCGAACTTGTTGACTTGTCCCAAAGGACACTCTCACTAAATTGATATTTTTCTCACATTCATGTGCGGATCTCAATGGCAACGTTTACAATATGCAAATTCTATGTAATTCACTTAACAAGGAAGCACAAATCTAAATGGAACTATATACAAATGGGATGGTAATTCACTTAACAAACTAACCTCTGCCAAGAAGATAAAAGACTTAAGAAACTATGTCAAACTCAATAAATCTCATAAACTCCTAGACACAAAGGATTTTTCACTCCACTCAAATCAAGTCAACAAATCAAACAGATGTCAAGAAAATAGTCACTTACAATACTGTCATTAACAGTAAATAACAATCCATCTCCACTCAAGTCAAAGACACAATGGTCAACACTTGTCAAACTGGTTTTGAAATAAAACACTTAGGTTGATCAAATAAATCACTCTTAATATTTATTACTTACATATCAACTTCTCATTCAATACTATAATACAAAAGTGAAGATAAACACCAAAATCTATGCCAACAATATCCAAGATAATCATCAAAATCTATATCAAGATCACATCAATATATATTCCAATATAACCATCACCATAGAGTCCATAACATATTCAATGACTTCAAATTTATATACCAATATAGAGGTGCACATACTAATATCAAATATGAACTCTATCCATGAGGGACATGTGTTATCACAGGAGAAACCCATAAGCATGAACCATACATTTTCAAAGATCACAATATGAAGAAACAATATATAAATCAAAATAAAATCTATATCATGTCATCACATAACCCTCGCAACAATATTTCCAATGAGCCACGAATTTTGTAATTTTGATTTCGTATGAGAAAGTTATGCCAATTTTAGTGAATGTCTTCAATCCTCAAAGATGCCCAAAAATTTCTCCTCCACAAAGTTGCATGCTTTTCTACAAGAGTTGCAAAATACCAAAGAGGGGCTTGATTCACAAACAAATGAAATGTTTGATATTCTATTTATATAGGTCGTGAAGGAAAGTTAGTACCTCAAACTCAGCCGACATGCAATTCAAAATTACAAATAATTAAATTCTCTTTTTTTTGGTTGGCTGACCCAAAAAGGTGGGGTACACCAACTTAAAAAATTCATAGCTCTTCAACTGTAAGGAGTTAGAATATGCTCCACATATCAACATAAATTGCTTGATGAATACTATATCCCTATGATGGTTTTATTTGCAAATTCTTGGTCTAATACCTTTAAGTTATTCAATTTTTCTAGGACTTCAAATATTTCACACATAAAGGTTCCAAAGACCATGTTACCTTATGCATAAGTTGCAAGGTAAAAGGATTCAATGGACATCATCAAAGGCATGATGGATTCGATGGTATTCACATCCATATAATTCACATCAACAAGGAGGAGGGATCCACCATATACTCATCATATCAAGGGTGTCAAGGACCCCAACACCACTAATCAAGTGGGAACAAAGATTTTTTCAATAATATCATCATCATATTCAAGGTCTCCATATCATTAAAAACATATCCAATGGTTCCACCATATATCTTCATCACCCTAAAAGAGGGGTATAGATAGCTCACCACTAGTTTGAAACACCTTATGGGCTTCATATGCGAGATCACAAGGCTACAGCATGCCAATGAACATATAGTGTCCACGGGCCATCAAACCACCATATGTGTGGGTTCAAGATACAAACTTCCAAGGACACTAAGGACCCCATAATAATGGGTTCCAACATACCACCATAAATTTGGGTTCTAAGACCCACATCTCCACATGCAATAGGATCAAGATCTAAGCTTGTGGACTCAAGGACCCCACAAGAACTCAACAACATTGAGACCATCCAATGAAAGAAATGGGCTCTAGCATAAATGGATCAAGGCACTAACACACGAGCCATATTATCCATCCAACAACCAATGAAGATACCAAAAAAAGTACAATCATAACAAGCATCACAAAGACCAGTAACCAAAGATGAACTAGGATTAAGGAACTCGACAATGGACTCAAACGGGACCAAGATACAACTTAGGTGCACTTGACCAAGTTAATTGGTAACCGGGGATTTTTCCATTGTTCCAAGGTATCCAAGGGCTTCAAGATTGGGCTTGGACAAGGTCAAAATGGCTCCTCTGACATAGACAACCACAAAATAAGAAATAACACTAAAGTGCTCCACAAGGGGCACCAAGGACTCAATAGTTGGAATCAATGACTAGACACCGTTGGAATCAATGAAAAATTAATCAACAAACTGTAGGATACATGTGGTATATTACTACTATTGTGATAAACAATTATTATGTAATACTAGTCATAAGTTTTAATTTACATTTATGTTATAATAATGATAAGTCATCCATTTTTTTGAAAGGTATAACTTATCACCCTAATGTGTACTTATATACATGCTATTGTAACTCAATGATACCAGGACATATCAATATCATAATAAGTATTTATTTATTTTGATGTGGACCTTATGAGGTATCTCTTCTGTTAATGACTTCATAAAGGAATCATCAAGGTTTCCTTCAAGTGATATTATGTTGTTTTTTTTTGCTAAATTGTAATTGATTTTATTTTTCCAAAGGAAATAAAAAATTGTGCTAGTGGTAAAGGAAAATTTTAGGAGAGAAATCTATCCCATGGGATATTTTTCGACCTTTTTTTCAAAAAAGGGATTCAACAATTTTCCTTTTTTCAAAGATTATTCACCCAAATTCGATGGGATTTTTGTTTCTCTAAAAATCACCAAAATTATCCAAAAACTATAGAAATTCCTTCGTGTGTCACACTCCCCCTCTGTTATTGTTTTTGGTTGCTTGAGGAATAGGTGTAATATTTCTTTGAGATAATAAAATAATTTTTTTTTAGGTCAAGTGTGTAGTCTCTTATTGCGTGGAATGTTATGATGATGCTGTTGCTGCTGCTAATGATGATTAACATCAATTGAGAAAAAATTTGGTCTATCAGACCTTAAGAAGGATAATTCCTGGTTTACTTTAAAATCTTGTTCCTGTGCTAAAAAATCTTGCCAAGAAGATTTCCAATATCACTATAGTTTTCGCAAGTTAGGAGGTTATAAAGTTTTGTATTGTAGCAAATACTATGAAACTCATATATAATGTGGGTGTAAGCAGGGCACTCTAAGAGAAAGTTATTTTCATCCTCAACGCTCATAGACTCAAACATATGGAAAACCATTTCCTCCCATGGATTTTTAGGAATAGACTAATGTTCTGTTTCTCTAAGGAGTCCATGAGAGTTCGTTCTAATCTTGGCTATACTAATTTTTTTCCGTGAGCTAGTTACAAACGAGAGATAATTATGATCTTACAAGTTATGATTAATGACTATTGAATAAATTTTCATTGATCCCAACAAGTTTGTATCAATGTTTCTTGGTTCCCTTGGAGGATCCCCTGAGGGTTAGAAAGGAATCAATATCAAAGGAGACCTTTTCACATTGTCCAAGCCCAAGTCTGAATCCCTTGGAGCCCTTTGGAAAATGGAAAAATCCCTAAACACCCTGTAGAGTGTTTGAGTAACCCTAAGTTGTTTTATGACTCTCTAGTTGTTTCTTTAGGGTTCCCCAGTACCACAACCTTTCCTTGTTAACCTGTAATGTGTCCTCAGTGCGTTGAAAAAGTTGGAAAAGTTGCAAGAATCCAAACGACCCTTTTAGTGGTCATTTATGTTTTATTTAGGTCACGACACCCTAGGAGAAGTCTAGGAACCCCCACACCATGATGGTCATGTTTATGAATCATAGGGTAACCTAGTTGACCTAACTAAATACCCTAAAACTCTCAAATTTGGTCCCTAAGCATGCATTCTACCCTAATTAAGCCCTTTATGATGACCCTTAAAACCCACAAGGTCCATTAAACCATTACTTTTAAAATTTTTGAAGTGTCAAAACATCTTTTAAATAACAAACCCTTAACCCTAAACTTACACTAACTAAATAAAATATTAAACCTGATATTTGAAGACTTAAAACATGTTTTTAATAATTAATAAAACTAATTTAAAATTTAATGACCCTTAATAAGTTCATCTCCTTTAAGAGTTTGAGTTCTAAAACTAAAAGTCTAAAAGTCTTACTTCCTCAAACAAGTAGGCTCATTTTTTTTTAAATTAAAATTTATTTAATTAGTAATAAAAAAAACTAACCTTCTTTAGGTTGGCCTTGGTATATCCTCTCCCTCAAATGCCTATAAATTCACAAATTTGTTGTCATAATAATCATAACCTTGGATGAGGATTTTTTGATGAGTTTGGACTGAGGTATTCATTGAGGAAGAAAACATTTCGTTGGCAGCAGAAAGGATCCGAAGTTCTTCACGGAGTTTTTTTTTGTTAAATATCTTACGACAACCTTGAGTCTTAGAACGATCCGAGGTGGGTGTATTTCTGGGTCTTAAAATGAACTATGCAAGTGTTTTGGGAGTGAATATTTTGCTGGTTTGACTGAGGATACATAGCAGCAGATCACCATAGAGTTCACTTTTCTTTGGGACATTCCCTATATTTCAGACATTACAGACCCGTTTTTAACCTTTTCATGGGTACAACAGTAGTGGGACAAGTCTCGGATTTCTTAAGGAAACAACAAAACTGAGTTTGGTGTTTGGTTGACTAGGACATTCTTTGACATTCAAATACAATATTTAGCCATCTACACAATCATAGGTTGGGAGTATACATTCCAAGATCTAAGCCCTTCTTTTGTAGTGACTTTTCAAGTACATAGTCAAAGTATTTGGGTCATCTACATCAGTAGATTAATAAGGTATGCATGAATAGTATATACAGTAACATATTTAAACAAGTTGTATGAGAAGTAAATGAATACGCTAATACAAGTGTATGCATAGTATGTGTAGAAATGCACAAGTGAACAATAGTTTACCATAAAATGTGTATATATGTACAGTAGTATGTGAAATTTTATAGTGTACAGTGGTGTGCATAGATGAGTAAGGGGACAAGTGTTCAGGTACTATGCACAATGGTATTAATATACAAGTGAGTGTTCAAGTTGAAGTATGAAATTGTGATCCATTATATGAGGATGAATGCCTTGATACGATACATGAAGATGATCATGTGATGATCCATGATGATGCACTCTATGATGTTGATGCACTCCTACACTTTATGATACTTGATGTACACACTATATTGATGATGCATACCCTATGATGACCATGCCATTTGAATATAACCTATGATGATGTTGAGGAAAATAAGAGCAGAACTACTTCAATGATTGTGTAAGACGAGGTGTAGAAGGATGTACATGAGCAGTGTGTGGCAGTGATACATTTGATAGTGATCAGAGAGGAGAGGTTATCAGCAACAGAACTTACATGTTTTGGTATGTGACAGGTATAGAGGTTCCAAAATATATTTCTCATCTGGGTGGCAGGACAGGAAAAGGAAAGGAGATTGTAGCCTCCTTCCAGTTATAGCCGAAGAACAAGGGAGTTGTAGCTTCCTTCAGGATGTAGCCTGTAAATTAGGAGTTTGTATCATCCTTCTATTTGTATATAAAAAATTGAAGTCTCTATAATAAGGGGGTTGTTTCCTCCTTCCAGTTATTTCTGCAAAACGTTTTTAAAAAGGATTCCATGGTTTTAACCCCAGGACTTGGGTTTCCACGTTAAAAATTATTGTGTACTATTCCTTTTGTTATTTTCATACACATTGATGATATGCTATGATTGGTGAGAAACAACTTGCTTTTGATTAAATTTTTTATATTGTGCACATATTGATTCACCCCCCTCTCAGTATTTCAGCAATTGGTATCAGAGCGGGTTCCTTCAGAACAGACTAACCGCTGGAAGGAAATCATGGGAAAGTTTGTTAAACAAAGAAAAACTGGAACACCCTTGTTTGATGGAAGAAACTATGTGTTCTGTAGCATAAGGATGAGAGCCTTCATAGAAACTCAAGGAATAGAAATATGGAAAAGTATCGAGAATGGGTACAAGGTACCACAGACCATACCAATGGATGCAGCTGAGTTGGCTCAATACAACAACAAATCAAATGCCATAAATAATATTCTAGGTGCTATAAATGAATCTATCTTCAACAAAGTGATGCACTGCCCCTCTACAAAGGAAATTTGGGACAAATTCCAAACCACATATGAAGGATATAACAAATTCAAGGAAGCCAAACTTTAAACATACATAGGACAAATTGAACAACTAAGGATGAATGAAGACGAAGACACAACTACCTATATTCTTCAAGTTGATCAACTTGTGAATACCATAAAATGTTTGGGAGAAGAAGTTGAGGTGGCCATAGTTGTTCTAAAAGTTCTAAGAAATCTTCCCAAAAGTTTCAACTCCAAGATCTCTGCCCTAGAAGAAAGAACATATTTGAATACTATGACATTAGATCAGCTGCATGGGACTCTTGTGGATTAAGAAATGAGAATTGAAGACAAATATATGTCAAGAAATGAAGCAGCATCCAAGGTCTCCTCCAAACAAGTTGGGAAGAACAAATCAACAAAGGACAAGACAACAAGTGATGAATCTAATGAAGAATAAATAGCTAACTTTGTTTAGAAATTGAAGAGAGGCACTGGGAAATACAAAGGTAAGTTACCTCTTAAAGGTTTTCCATGTGGAAAAATAGGTCATTTTTCTTCTAAATGCTCGTATGCAAAGAACTCAGATAGTGATGAATATGACAGCTTCAAACCCTACAAGAAGTACAATAATTACAAGAATAAAAATAGAGGGAAGTTTGGAAACAAGAAAGTCTCTATACAAAAAGAGAAAACAACTCATCCAGTGGTGACTCCGAAAATGATAGCGGCAATGACTCTGACGATAACGGTGAACTAGATAAGGTACTCTTTATGGAAATAAAATCAAATGAGGATCATAATGGTGATGAAGAATTTGTAGATGAAGGAGAAGTATATCTTGAGGCAAAACTTATAAGCGCTCTGAAAGAATTGAAGAAAGTCAGGAACGAGAACAAGGTGCTTAGGGCATAGGCACAAGGGTTTGAGAAGATTATTGTTGACCTAAAGACCAAACTAGAAGAATCCCAAAGAATCGAAGACTCTCTTACTGAACAACTAATGGAAAATATAAAAGAAAAGGAAAATCATGAGGATTAAATAGTATCTCTGAAGAACAAATTGTAGACAAATAATATAGGGAAGAGTTATGAAAATAGATCCAAGATTCTAGAATAGATAATCAACAATCAGAAGCCATTCTTCGACAAGACTGGTATAGGATACAAGAAGAATATCGATGAAGCCTCAAGCTCAGTGATGACAGGTAATGATGAGAAGAAAAGAAGTTATGTAGAAGTTGTCAAGGACTCCAAAAATGAAGAAGAGATCGGATGTCAACTAGAACATCCCATATCAAAAGGAGGACCAAGATAAGACCAGATCTCAGAAGAGAACCTCCTTCATACGTTCCCAGGTATGAATACTTCTTTTATGGGCATTGCTTTACATGTGGAAGATTTGGCCACAAAGTTGTAAATTGTTTTCAAAGAAGAACTTTTGAAACAAGGAATAACCATGCAAGCCTCAGACGACCACAATACAAAAATAGATTTGATCCCTTAAGATTAGAAATAGAATGTCACAAGTGTAACAACTTTGGACATATATCCAGAGATTGTAGAATGAAATTACCAACAGTAAGAAATGAGGAAATTTCCAACAAGGTATAGATCAAACGCAGTAACAACTACAAATGTTGAATTTCTCTTCAACCTCAGAATAACACCTCTAGTGAATGGTATGTTGATATCGGTTTCTCCAAGCAAATGGAAGGTAACAAAAGTTCTTTTGTCGATATTGAAAAAGATAAAGGATCTGTCTCTTTTGGGAATAACCATTCAACAAAAGTATTAGGGAAGGGCATGGTAAATCTTGGAAGTAAACACTCCCTGGATGAAAAATTCTTTCTTGTAGACAACATGAAGCATAATATTCCAAGTGTTAGTCATATGTGTGATCAAGGACATGAACTCATCTTCAACTCAAAAGGATGCAGAACAGGGAAGCAAGGATCAGGAAATTTAGTAGCCACAACCACTAGGACTCCCAAAAACATATACTTGTTGGATAATATTGAGTCCGATAAATGTCAATTGGGAAAATAAGATAAAATTTGGATTTGGCACAAAAGAATGGGGCATATACATTTGACAATTTGGTCAAAATATACAAAAAAACCAAGCAGTTTGGAATATGCCAGAAGTTACAAAGCCCGTTACTCTATATGTGAACAATGTCAACATGGAAAAAAAATAAGAGTGCATTTCAAGACAAAAGAGCATTCTTCTAGAAAACCTTTGGATCTCGTTTACACTGACCTATGTGTACCAACTAAGAGAAAAGGACTGAATGGTGAAAAAGATTTCATGTTGGTTATTGATGACTACACCAGGATGACATGGGCATGTATTATCAATAGGAATTCATAAGATTTGGATGTTTCAAAATATCCAAGGAACTAGATGAGAATGAAATAGGATCACAAATCAAGTTCCTAAGATCCGACAACGATAGAAATTTCACTTCAAATGAAGTCAACAAATACTGTGAAGAGAATGGAATAAAGAGATGGTTTTTAGTAGCCAGAACACCTCAGCAAAATGGAGTTGTTGAAAGAAATAATAGATCAGTAATGGATATGGCTCTAACCATGTTGAATGAATCCAAGTTGAATGACAAATTTTAGGGACACACGGTTCATACAACAGTACACATTTTGAACAGAGGATTACTCTGAAGCAAAAACAATAAAACTCCCTACGATCTATGGACAATAATAGTAGAAAATGCACTACACTTCAAAATATTTGGAAGCAAGTGCTACATCAAAAGAGAAGATAAGAATATTGGAAAATTTGACTCTCGAGTAGACGAGGAAATATTCGTTGGATATTCATCCAAGAGGAAATCTTATGAATGCTACAATTGTATATTAGACAAGGTGATAGAAAGCATCAATGTGGAAATTTTAGAAATAATAGCTACAATTCTATGAGAAAATATGCTAATAAGAATCATAGGAAATAGATCTTTCCACTAAGATAATTATCACAAGCATACACAGGAAAAATAGAGAGAAGGAAAGAGACTAAATCACATGAATGAAGAGATGAATATTGGAGTGTATCCTTCCATTTAATAATGATGAATAATAGTGTACATAAATAGTACATCCCTCATAGGAAAATCGATTTGTATGGATACAAATCATAAATCTCAAAAAGGCTGACTTACCAAAATATAGAAAACCCCCATAGGTGGCTAAAGCACTTTCCGAATCTGCCAAGGACCTCACGAATTAGAAAAATAATGAGTGATTTGTCAAGCAATATGGAAAAACATGCTAATCCTAGAAATGGAGAGAAATTCATGAAGGATGGGTTGACAACAAAGGAACCGAGATTCCTCGTTAACTAGCTTTACCTTATCCACAGAAAAGAAGGATAAAGTAGAATAAAGAAGAATTTGTTGTAAAGCATTGTTTACTAATTTTGGATGTCCATAAAGTGGTCAATATCAACCCATAATCAGAAATAAATCATTCATGGGGTATAGATGGCATGTGTTGACTTTAAGGTGCAAGTGGATGTCAACTAATTACCTAGTGGGTAGATAATTAATCAAATAATGATTGATTATTTTATCCTAAGTATAGAGTGGGTTTAATAAATTCCACCACCCCACTATATAGGGCCTAGAAACAAGGCTATTGTCACCCTTTAACAATTATTATGTCCAGAAAAATGAGGAAAGAGGAAAAACCACATGGGGAAAATCCTCCCTCAAGAAAGGACAAGGCACAAAATTTTGAAATAATATCTCTTCAAAATATTTTTATCTTCACTTTAATGAGCTGAATGAACTGCTTCTGGATGGAATACTTGATGAAGAAATCATGAACTCCATGATCATGTGCTAGAGTGTAAAACCTACAAGAAGGAAGTGGAGAGACTCCTTATATCTCGTTAAATGATGAAGTAGGAGCACTATTTGAATGCTTCTTGATTATGTAAAAATATGATATGAAAACACAATTTTAAATGGAAAATAGATATGTGCATACTCCTTTCCAAAGAGTACAAAAATTAAGACAATTTGTTACACACTCAATTCCCTGAATAGTTGCAAAATTGTGATGTGAATCACAAGTCAATATTCCAATATGATGTAGCACCTTTCCAGATATGATATGAGCCTGATAAAAATATGATATATCAGAAACATTAACATATGTAACAGCAAAGACAAAGGCTTCAGTGACTCCATAAGGATATAGGGCTAAACTAGGAAAACTATGAGCGACTGGGGAAAAATGATAGGTGTAAAAATATGAATGATGGATGGACATGATATCTGAGCCATAAGTGTTTAGAACATATCCAAACATGTTTGATATCAGTCCAAATATGAATAATCTCATGGATAACCAACCACTGAAAGATAAGAAATACTTCAAACCATGTAAGATAAGTAACACTACATAAGAGACCAACGAGGAACCAACTAGTGAACTTGGGATTTCTATAGTCTTAGGATTATTTAGAGGTATGCTAGATAGTATGGATAGTGGTATGATTTGTGTATCGGCCTGAAAAAATGATTCTAAATAATAATCCAAAGGATCACATATAAGCATATCAGTAGACTCATGATAATTCATTGGTAATGAATCCTTTATACGAAATGAGGAAAGAAGGATATGTTCAAAATATTGAAGGAGATTCTGAGTATTGATTCCAAGAAAAAAGGAGGAGACGCAGAATAACATGATATCAAGTATGGTAAGTGGCATGAAACTAATAGGACTTGATTTGGCTAAGCAAAAATACTGGAAATTACTGGGTTGTGCACCATCAATGAGAGAGGTATGCACAAAGTATGAAGGATCTGGCACATAAATCTCAGAATCTAAAATAGGAGATATAGTGAAAAATGAATGGGTGAATGGATAATCATCAATATTAATAGAAGCTCCATATGTTACTTATTTTTCATCATTAGTACCACAAGAAGAAGAATCACCTCCAAGAGACATAGAAAAAGATGGATCTTCAATATTTGTTTCTTCATTGAAGGAGGAAGCATTCAAATCAAAGAGGGTAACAGCAACATGAAATGTATGAGAAACTTCTTCATCATAAATAAATTCATCATAGAATGTAGATTTCAATAAATCTTGAGAGAGAGAACAAGAGGAGATGGTGGGTTCACTCCATGCTTCATCTTCTAATTCCTTCACACCAAAATCTTTGTCCAAATTGTTCCAAAGCTCAAATGGATACTCAACATAATCTATGAGATGATGTATATTTGGAGACATTCCAAAACACATAATTCCATAATTATTTATCCAATCAATATTATCTTCATAAGACTTAGGTTCACTCAAAACACCAACAGAGACATTGCCTCTTCAAGTATGCGCTCATCTTGGGCTTCCAATAATAATAGTTGAAAGGAGATAGTAGAAGAAATTTTGAATCCATATTGAATTTGTTGATATGCTCTAGGAGATACTCTCTGCAACCTGTAAAAAAAACTAGGAGAAAATCTTGTAATCTAGACAAGCTCTTCTTCAGAGAGGGATAGGAGACTGGATGTGCTCCTCAACTCTGTAGAACTTGATCAACCTTACTACTCTGATACCATGTATAAGATTGCAAGGTTGTTCTCCTTGTATCTTTGATACCATGTAGAAATAATAGCTCCAATGCTATGAGAAAATATGTTAAGAAGAAGCCCAAGAAATAGATCTTGCTACTAAGATAATTCTCACAAGCATACACATGAAAAATAAAGAGAAGAAAAGAGACTGAAACACATGAATGAAGAGATAAATATTGGATTGTATCCTTCCATTGAATAATGATGAATAATAGTATACATAAATAGTACATCCCTCATATGAAAATCGAGTTGTATGGAGACAAATCATAAAGCTCACAAATGATGACTTACCAAAATATAGCAAATCCCCATATGTGGCTAAAGCACTTCCCAAATATGTCAAGAACCTCATGAATTAGAAAAAGCATGAGTGAGTTGTCAAGGGAGATGGAAAAAAATGCTAATCTGGGAAAATGGAGATAAATTCATGAAGGATGGGTTGGAAATAATGGAACCTAGTTTCCTAGTTAACTAGCTTAACCTTCTCCACAAAAAAGAAGGATAAAGCAAAGTAAAGAATAATCTATTGTAAAGCATTGTTTACTAATTCCAGATGTCCATAAAGTGCTCAAGATCAACCCGAAATTAGAAATAAATAATTCCTAGGGTATAGATGGCATGTGTTGACTTTGAGGTGCAAGTGGATGCCAACTAATTAAGCTAGTGGGTATATAAGTAATTAAATAATGATTAATTATCTTATCCTAAATATTGAGTGGATTTAATATATTCCAAAAGAATATATGAGGATAGACTAACATCATCCAAATAAGACTTAGAAGAATTAGACGATGAATAAGAGGAAGTTTCCGATGAGAAAGAAATGAACAAAATTAAAATGGAAGAACAACTCTCGGAACATGAAGAACATAATCAGACAACTATGGAACAAGAAGAACAAAAGGATTAATAGATACGTAAGAAATGGTACCAGAAGAATCATCCATCAAATCAGATTATTGGTGATAAGGATGCTGAAATATGAACTAGAAGAAGACGATCTGAAAGAAATGAGTAGGTACACTTCTTCCTATTATCTACAACTAGACCAAGAACTTTTGCAGAGGCTAGTACAAATGAACAGTGGGTCAAAGCAATGGAAAAAGAAATAGATCAAATTGAGAAGAATAAAACATGGGAACTTGTTCCTAGACTAATCAATAAGAATGTAATCGTCGCAAAGTGGGTTTACAGAAACAAAATGAATGAAGATGGGCAAGTGATCAGAAAAAAGGCTCGATTGGTTTGCAAAGGTTATGCTTAGATCGAAGGATATAATTTGAAGAAACATTTGCACCAATGTACATAATGTAAGCTATGAGGATTATATTGGCTTATGCTTAATCCAAAGACATCAAAGTGTATTAGATGGACGTAAAATCAACATTTTTGAATGGGGAATTAGAAGAAGAAGTCTACATAGAACAAATAGAAGGATATCATCTTTCAGAAAATGAGGATTATGTATGCACACTCAAAAGGGCCTTATATGGGCTAAAGAAAGCTCCTAGATATTGGTACTCTAGATTGGACATGTACTTACCGCAACAAAACTTTAAGAGGGGAAGTGTAGATAAGAATTTGTACATCAAACATGACGATGCAAATATACTCATCATTGAAGTTTATGTTGATGATATCACTGTTGGAAGTGATGATGATTATATGAGTCAACAATTTTCTAAGGATATGTAGAAAAAGTTTGAAATGTCATTACTCGATGAATTGATCTTCTTCTTGGGACTTCAAATATCTCAAAGAACAGAAGGAATTTTTATTTCTCACAAAAAATCCATCAAGGAAATGTTAAAGAAATTCCAGATGGAAGATTGTAAACCTATGAGAATTGTTATGATCATCGGTTGTAAGTTGAGCAAGGAATATGAATCTAAGGAAGTTTATCAAAGACTCTATAGATAAATGATTGGTAGTTTTCTATATGCAACGACCTTAAGATCACATGTGATGTAGGTCATTGGACAAGTTGAAAGATTTCAAGATTCCCCAAAGGAAACTCACATTACAACAGTTAAAAGGATCTTTAGGAATCTCAAAGGAAATATGGATTTCAGAATTTGGTATCCAAAATGGAATGAGATTACATTGATAACTTATTCAGACATAGATTAGGAAGGATTTTTTGACGATAGAGGAAGCACTAGTGGAACAACTTTCTTTCTAGGAAATTGTCTGGTATCTTGGTCAAGAAAAAAGAAGACTTCATTGTCCGTATCAACTGTCGAAGCAGAATATATAACAACAACAAATTTTGTACTCATATTCTTGGATAAAGCAAACCATGCAAGACATATATGTGGCATTTGATGAGTCGATTCCAATTCTACGTGACAATACAATTGCCATCGGTATCTATAAGAATCCAGCTATGCACTCCAAGACCAAGCACATTCTAATCAAGTTTCACTTTCTTCGGGAATGAGTCACAGAAAAGAATATCAAGTTGGAATATATAGGGACAAAATAACAGGTTGCAAATATCTTTATTAATCCTCTCCCAAGAGATAATTTTGAGTACCTCTGGGAAAAATTGGGAGTCATACTATCTCTTAATTGAATTGATCCATCTTCAACAACACAATAATATAACAAGGGGAGCATCACAAAATTACCATTTTCCATTGATTCCAAAGCAGGGGAAAACAATGAACAAGGTTAACAATGAAGGTAAAGGAATCATGCTCTAAGGGGGGTATTTGTGGACAAAGGAATCTCATTCAAAGGGGGAGATTTGGAGTTGTCATCAATGAAAATGGGGGAGATTCACATACACTATCATCATAAAGTGTATCATATCATAGAATAAAGGTATGAAAAATCATCATCACATCATCCATAATGACTTCAAATATATATACCAATATAGAGGATAACATACTAAGATCAAAGATGAACTCTATCCATGAGAGACATGTGTCATCACAAGAGAAACCCAAAAACATGAACCATACCTTTTCAAAGATAAAATGATGAAGAAATAAGATAAAAACCAAAATATACTCTATATCATTTCACCATATATCCCTCGTAACAAGGTTTCCAACGAGCCAAGAATTTTGTAATTCTGATTTCGTATGAGAAAGTTATGCCAATTTTAGTGAAGATGCCTAAAAATTTCCCTTCCACCAAGTTTCGCACCTTTCTCCAAGAGTTGTGAAATACCAAAGAGAGACTTAATTGATGAACAAATGAAATGTTTGATATTCTATTTATATAGTTTATTTAGGAAATTTAGTAGATCAAACTGGGACGACATGCAATTCAAAATTACAAATAATTAAATTCTCTTTTGTTTGGTCGGTTGACCCAAAAAGGTGGGGTACACCAACTTCAAAAATTCATATCTCTTCAACCGTAAGGAGTTAGAATATGCTCCACATATCAACATAAATTTCTTGACAAGGACTATCTCCCTATGATGGGTTTATTTGCTTAAAAATTCTTTCCAAGAATCTTTCCAAGCTCACTATAGTTTTGGCAAGTTAGGAGGTTATAAAGGTTTGTATGGCAGCAAATACTTTGAAACTCAAATCTAATGTGGGTGTAAGCAAGGAACTCTAAGATAAATTGATTTTCATCTTCAATGCTCATAGAATCACATATATGGAAAACACTTTCCTCCCATGGAGTTTTAGAAATAGACCAATGCCTTGTTTCACTATGGAGTTCATGAGAGTTTGTTCTAATATTGGTTATACTAATTTTCTTCCACGAGCTAGTTACTACCGAGATATACTTCTAATATTCCAAGTTAGGATTAATGACCTCCTTATATTATCTTAATTTTATCTAAACCACTAAATTTTCCTCACACCAGAATTCGTCTTTAAACTTAGAAGTAATAATATTTTTGACATTATCAATGTTCTTTGAAATGTCATTTTCATCAATTCCCCAATGGTCTAACCAAGCCATGGTATCTTTACTCCAACATCACTTGAGGTGTAGTTGGTTTTGAGTTGAGTTTAAAGAATTTTTAGGAAGTCTATTTTTTCCTATGTTATTTATCTTATCTGTGTACATCAAGTACCTAGTCGTAGCCATGCTCTCGATGGGGGAAAGACCCACTTCTATGAGAACAATAGGATAAGGCATACTGAATTTTAATTTTGAGGTTATAATTTATAAATCACTTTTGGATTTGATAAATATTCCTCCAAGATTCTATAGAAATTATATACCCCCATAATTCACAACCATACAAGATAACAAGGATGACAAGAGTTTCAAACTGGAACTTCTTCTTATCCCACATGACCAAATTATTTGATTTATAGTTATTTTCAAGACCAAAATAAGATTTCCACCCTCCATTAATCCTTTTCTCAACGCTATAGTTCCAATTGAGTTTGTGATCAATATCAATTCCAAGATAATTTTAAGAAGTCACTTGCTCTAGATTTATATTATCATAAATAATATTTCATCTAGGTGTCTTTAGTAGATTTTATAATCATGATTTTTGTCTTGTCGATGTTAACAATCATACCCATGTTAGAGAAAACATATTTAAGAATTCTTAACTTCTTATTGAGATCAGCAGGAGGCCTTTCCATAAGAACAATATCATCAACATAAAGTAGGAGGATGAAAACTATCCCAATTAGGATTGTACCTACTATTGATGTAACCTACTTCTTCTAAAAACGTTTCTATATTATCAATGTAACTGCCAATAAGGGTAGGGGAGAGGGGGAAACCATGTTTAAATCCAATATTACAATTTATATATGTTGTCCACCCCCCATTATTATTAAAATTGGAAATGAAATTTTCATTTAACCTCATCGTGACAACTCTTAACTCAAAAGGAACCTTAAGTTCCTATATCCTATACTTCTAAATCTCACAAGTTGGAGGTAATATTGTAGGTGTGCTTTGTGATTTCTTGTCTTTGTTGGGCTATAGGAAGGGAATTCTTGCCAAATTGGATGAATTTTATTTTCAATTGATAGTTGACTTTCATTTCTATTTTAGTTTAAATAAGATTACATGTGTGCCCTACCTTTATATTAGCTCTAATCTCTTTGTTGTAGGATACACCGAGGAAAGCAAGAAAGGAGAGATTCATATTTCCCTTTCTTGTTCTACAATATTATTTCCAACTCATCAATCATGTGGTGGTTTGTGGTTTCAAATTCCATCTCTTGGTGACCTTGTTCATGGAAGAATAATCCCTCATGACTACTTCTACATGACTCCATTTCCCATCTAGAAAGGGGAAATCTACTTATTTTCTCTCTAGAAATTGCCCTTTTTATAAAACTAAAAATTGTTAGTTGTGCTTCTCACATGCGTGTGAGTAACCATGACTTAATAACTCATATATTATGATCTAATTTTACATGCATGAAGATCTAGTATTTTTAGTGTTCAAACTCTTAGCTATATCTAGTTCATTTCTTGTTTCTAAGTGCACATATATTGAATTTTTTAATTTAGCACTCAGATGCATGTTTAATTTATCAGTAGGAAGTGGTAATTTGTATATGTTAGCACCCTATAATTTTCCTATGGTTGTTGTAGGAAGTCATATGGGTAACCATTTCAAATCAGCTTTAGACTATGTTCTAGCCAAAACAGTCAGAGAGACCTCTCTCTTGTCATGTTAACCTTCACATACAAATTTATCTTTAAACACACACACATAAGACTATATTTCTGCTAGTAACAGGACAGTTACAAAATAAAGGATGGAAAGACAAACAAAATCAAAACCATTGGGAGATGGAATCACAATATGAAACTATTAAGGATATTACAACATGTAATGAACAGGGGTTTTCTCTTCATTGATATGAGGAAAAGTAAGCGCAACATTTAGTGAAATATCCTTTAAGCGGTGGAGATACGAAACAGAAAAATACCAACACAAGAAGGGGCACCTATCGATGGATGAATCCCTTGCAACACCTTTAGCAGAAAATAACACAGGGAAACAGCTGAAATAGAGCACCTATCAATAAATGAATTCTATAGCGGCTATTACATTCACATTACAAATACGATTTCTGATGTAGGAGAACTTCACAGAGAGTGAATTCCTGCATACTAATCCAGAAATGTATTGGCAGAATAACACATATGAAAATGAAATAAACAGAGAGAGCACACTCTAAATACAAGCACCATGATGAATCGCATAAACACATAGAAATATGTTCATTACTGCTCCCAAAAAATGTTGCAAAACTACAAAAACCAGCATTGAGGCCTCAAAAATGAAAATCAGTCCAACCTCTATCCTCCTCCGAGGAGGCTCTATTTATAATGTGAATTACACCCCGGATACATCTCAAAATTGGGTATCAGAAATGGTTACAAAAAATGGGATTAACCTGAGCCATCATGATGAATCCTAACAAACTCTAACAAGGAATATTAGCTATGATTTACATATAAAACATGAAATGAGGAATCACAGGCATGTTGGATCAAAGAAGAAATGTGGCATCTGGTTGAAAGTGACATTTCAGGGAACCTCCAATGGTCTGGTGCTGACTCATCTTAGGAATTCTCTTCCAAGACAGAGGTGAAGGATCCTTATTTCATCACAAGCACTCATTCTGATACAACTACCCTCCCAAATCTTAACCATTTAACCCCTTTATAGGAGACAGATTACTGAAAATAGGTCTCGGAGATCCACCTACATATATCAAATGGTGATACCTGTGTAAAACCTTAGAGAGGATTTTGTAATTGACCATATTACTAAAAAATCCCATGTTTCCATTTGGCCATATTCCTCTCTATATATTCGTGATCTTCTTTTGAATTTGATGACTCAAACGGAATTATGAAATTCTAGAAAAAGTCCCTGTAACGATGGATTCGATTATCCCAAACCGTAGAACTTGTGTAAAAATTGAGAGAATTTATTGTATATGAGAATGTTTTAAAGGAAAACCTCTCTTGGTTTCTCAAAATTATTCTTATTTTGGCGAAAAAAATTCACGGAAGATGATGACTAAAACAATCATTTCACATAAAAACGTCACTTGTTGTGGCACACAAAATTTTGTTGAGCTTTCAAAGCTTAAACATCCTACACATTGCCCATACGAGAGCATTGTGGACCATTTACTGGGATCAAGCAAGATCTAAGCCCTCTGATTGTGAAGCTCGTACTTGATTTCATAGCCACAAGACTTTGGTTGCTTCTGTGCTCATTGGTGGCGTGAAAATCACCCTCCACCATTGATTTATTTCTCCCATCAATCTAACCATTGATTGGGTCCGCAGGTTATTTCCCTTTCACAAGGTCATGAATTTTAATTTTCCCATGCATTTTTACCATGCGGAAATTCCCTTGTATGGTTTTAATGACTTGTGAATCGTTCACAAATATTTCTTCCAAACTGTTTTGTGGCAATATCCCACATGCACTGGAGAACTTGCATCTTCATTGTTTATATACTTCGCTAGTTTGAATATGTATTAAGGAACAAAGAAATGATAATACTCCTTGTGAGCTGGGCGATTGGACACTTGATGGATTGCTGACTTGTATTGTTGTTGATGAGACAGGCGTGTGGCTCCCCATGTGACCATAGTTTTACATAGACCGCATTCACCAAGTTAATGAAAATAATAAACATTGGTGAAAAAACATAAAAAATCGACTATAAGACCGAATTTAGATATAAAACCAATGCTCATATTTTATTTAAAAATGAATAAAATATTTTTAATTCACCAGGATTCCTTTCTTTTTCCCAAATGACCAATGAAACCCTTTCTCTTGCGAACCTGCTCGATCAAGAAAACCAAATCCTACAACTAAAATTTAACATAAGTTCTAACAATGGCTCCAACTCAGGGATGTTATCCTCCATGTGAGCTAGAAAATAACTCCATAGGCCAAACGCCTTATTCATTGGTCTGCTCCCAGTCTTTCACTTAAATCCTCAACCTGTTCAATTCATACTGCGACCAACTGTACTCTGCAAATCCAAACTTGAAACTAAACTGAAACTAAAATTCTACTGAAATCAAACTAAAACTGTTGAAAAATAAATGCTCGCCATGTCGATCTTATTTACACACTCCTACCCTACCTACTAAATAGCAATGCTCAATCAAGTAATTTTTTACTTCCAATGAAGCCAATCAAGCAAATGATCCAATGATTGAGCTCCTTCATCATGCTTGACCAAAAACGAAGGATTTGATGGGAAAATGTTATGATAAATAAATTGATATTTACTATAAATCCATAACCAGCCATTACCACTGCAAATATTCTCCATGTATTCTTCCACTGGGTCATGAAAACCTGCAATTTTTTTTGTTATTTTTTTTCCATGACAAGGCTGGTCCATATAATCAGCCACTAGATTGTACAATCCATGGAAGTCTCCAAAAAATTCCGTCATTTGCTTATCATAAGAAGGATGCCCCAACTATTCATTCCCTTGTAGATTGTTAAACTGATCTTGAAAGGAATCTTGCAAGGAAATTTCATGGCAATTTCCAAATGAGATACCCGCCTCTTCATTCGAAATTTCTGAATTAGAAACTTCATTTTCTTTATATGTTTCAGTAGAAATGTCAATCTTTTCTCCAATAGAAGATGGCAAGAACATGAGGGAACCAATCGATGGAGAAATCTATGAATAAAAAGTATAAATCCTAAGTTCATACTATAAACCCAACCAATTATGATTAGACTCACTAATTGTGCTATGTTTGAAGGGGACACGACAACTTCCAATGTGAGACAATATCGTTTCCCATGCAGATTTTTAAGTTTTTATATTTTTGGTCTTTTTCATATTAGAAATCTTGAAAAATAATGAAATATGCTTATAGTATAATAGAGATGAAACAAGTGTTGCAAGCAAGAAAACTAGTTCCAAGCAGTGGAACATACCTATGTTCAATGCAATCAATCATATGTAGGATAAGGACACCTAGGGGAATGTTTCCTCTCAGGTATGGGATAATGAAGTTGTAAAGGATAAATAAGAGGCTCTACTTGGATAGAATTGAGACAATATCGAGCTATATGGCGTATAAAAGTGAAGCAGGGAGCCGAATTAAGGTCAATAAGGAAAGTAGACACATGCAATGCATTTACAACTTGATAAAAATGTGAGTCCCTATGGGAGATGGCCAACATAAAAGTTAAGAAAGAATACTGAGGTTTCTATTTGAAGACATGACCAGACTACAAGGGTCTCCCAGACCTAAGGAACACACTCAGTATGGGAACTGGATTGAAAAACAAGATATAACTAAGGTACCCATGATCGGGGAAGCTCTACTACTTACATAATTACACTTTTGGTAGCAGTGGAATGGTTCCATGACATTAAGAAGAGGGTTTGTACCTAGGTTTTATGAATCATGGTCTTAGGATATTGCAATAATGCAAGCAGAGTGAAATCCTATCCTATATTCCAAAGATAAGACATACCCATCGAAGGCATGATCATACTAGGAACAACCCCATACCACCTGAAGAAACTATTCCACAAAAAATCCTCACATTGTAACATTATTCCATAAATCTAAAAAACTATATAGAAATGGATAAATGACTAGAGTGAAGCTATGGAATTCTGGTAGGTAAAACCAAATTATATACACTACTGTACAAAGTTCCAACTGAAGCTTGGGATTCAAACATAGTTTAGTGAGCGCGAAGGAGGAAAATGAAGTATTGACTCCACATTTAAATGAATAACCAATACTTCTCCCATCGAAACAATAAATCACAGTAAGTAATTTCCTATCTCATATACAAATCGAAAGTGAGATGGATAATCTACTCTCTTGCGAGAGCGCACAACAATGCTATCTGGATAAGTTTCAACTTCAATGATAAGAGGCTCTCAGGGATTCATCGGGATGGTAGGAAACATATTCTCCATGTTTCCTTCATCATATAGACTATCCTCATCTAAAGGGAACATAGGGTGATCACCTTCCTCACTTAAGGCCAACCAGGACTCATCATGCCCGGTCCTTTCAAGATCTTGTAGGGAAAAAAGTTTCTAATGTAGATCCTCCCAAGGCCTTTCAGGGAAACTAATGGTCTCGAAAATAACTTCATCTGAGGGAAAATTATCATCAATACAATCATGTGATCAAGTTGAGTGGATTTCCAAAGTAGGCATGAGCGCGAGATATCCCTCCTTTATCCCTGAAGAGGAAATATCAGAGTCTATAGTAGTTTCATATGAAGCTTTACAAATGATGATTGTTGCAGACAATGGCATGGCCATTTCGATGGATGGGTCCCATTCACCATATGCAACTAGAGAAGGAAAATTCCTAGGATCACTCAAATATGAAGTATGAAATGGACCGAACTCGATGAGGATAAAATACCATCGAAAGTGGAACCAGTAAACAAATTTGGATCCATAAATTTAAATGTTCCCATAAGTTATGGATACATCCTGACACCAACGTTCTTAGTTGCACGATGAGAATTCTCAATAACTAGGATTGTAGGCCCCAACTATGTAGAGGAACTATAATTAGTGAATTATAATTGATCGAACATCATGATTCTATCTTAGTAAGGAAAGAACAAGACACAAAATACCGATGATACGATCACTTTCATGGGATAAATCCAGTTCCAACCCAGTAAAAGGTTGTAGTCAAGGGGCACATCAACCACCTCAACATTAACTGACAAAACCTTCCCTCCCAATTGGACCTAAAGAGAAGGAATAATTTTGTGTGGTCTAAATGAACATCCTTGAAATGTTGTCAACATAGTCGTATATTGAGACAACGGGGAGAGCCAAGTCCCTTTTAACAAGATAATGACATGACTGATGTTGAAGTGCCTTCATCAATAACTGTGCATTTGATGGTGTTTTTTAGACACTCCACATGTACTTGAAAAGACACATGGTAAGGAAGGAGAGGCTGGACATCATCTGTCTCAAACTTGATTGTACTTGGGCTACTCAAATCATGATCTCCCAAAGCCGCCAACAAGGAGTTCCTCTATGATGGATACGTCTAAAGTATCTCTAAAGCTTAGATCACATAGGGAGTCTGGCCCAAATCCTCAATAATACAATAGTGTTGGGAGGCTTTGGAATTTGGATTGTGACTCAAACACTTTAATACCCCTTTAGGAATATGTGGTATTGTCTCAGACTTGTCAATCTGCAAAGAAGTTTATGGAGGCGGGGGCTCCTTACCCATGGTTGGTTGCAACAGAGAAACACAATATTTACCTCCTTGAAGGTGCAAGGAAGACTAGCTTTGGAGACAATACTGAAGATCATGGTGAGAGATGTCATGCACTAAAGGCTGGTTTTTCAAAATCACATGCCTTCCTCATTGATTCAGGATCCTTTAATCACATGGTTGCATCCAAAGAATCATTCTCTTCATTACAAATTACTGATGGTCCAAGTATTCACATGGGAGATGACACTCAAATCCAATATGAAGGAAAGGGTTCAATCAAGTTAGAGAATGGATTTTTTAAGAATGTACTATATTTTCCCTCCTTAGCAGCAAATTTGTTGTATGTATATCATATGACTAATACAGGATACAGGATTGCCAAAGTGAGTATTATTTGGTCCTAACTTAGTTGAGATCGAATATATCTCAACTAGACAGTTGATAGAGAAAGGTTGCAAACCATTCCTCCAAGGTATATGAATTCTCACAATGTCTTCCATACTCAGATCTAGTGCCATCTCAACTTCCATTTGAAAGGGAAGGTAAATTCATCCTACCTAAACCTTTTTCATATGATAATGTTTCCATTAATGTTTCAAATTCAAAATCCAAAGTAGAGGACCAAGTTGAATTAGTTTATGGAATTAAAGATGAATTTCAATTGGATCCAGATCCAGATCCAGTCCCTACTCCCAATCCTAGGCCTAAATGGGCTTAAAAGGTTATTGAGACAACTAGGAACATTACTAGAGAGTCATCTGACATGAGGATAACAAGATCTCAATTTCAAAAAGAGAGCCTTGCACTATGTCAAGAAAAATAATTTATTCTATAAAGGTGATACAAACTCCCAAAGAGATGCTACATGATGGTAAGGCTTGATCAACAATTCTTCTCACTGAAGAACAAATTGGATCATGTCACTCTTCCTCTAGAAAGAATGAGACAAAGTAAAAATTTATTCTGCTATTTTTCATATGATTGGAATAATGTGGAGAGGTTCACATGCAAAGTACTAGTAAACTTGTGCACACAAGAACCTTCACACTACATTACTGCTCCACATAGATGTAGATTGCAGAAATATTTGCACAATTTTTTACTCAAGAAAATATTTTTTCTCTTAGTATGAAAGGTTGATCATGCTTTTTTCTGCTTATTTTGAGGGGGTTGGTTTCCCATGAGGTTTTCCCTGTTTCCTTGGTTTGTTAAGCAGACATTTTAACATTTATATTGTATGGGTGACCTTTGGTCTTATCTTCAATGGCCCATGTTGTCTAAATGAGGACTAAGGGGGGTGTTAGGATTAATAATTAATATTCCCTTGAACACCATAGTATATTTGTATTTTCCTATATTAATAGGTCATTACCACTTCACTAGTGCATGGGTGACTCACCTGGGGTCCATAAACCACTGAATGCACCTATTTTCATGAGTTTAGGAGCTCCGGGGACCAATCCCTATAATTTAGGAACCCACTTTGAGTGCCACCAGCAGTCTCCGGCAGTTAACCATAGTCGGTGTTCAGTTATGCTCTGATTCCCATTAGTTATTTCACTCTCAGTCATCCTAGAGCTATCTTGCATGATTTAAGGGAGGTAGGGTTCATTTTTTAGCCTACTTACATCAATTAACTGGTTGTGAACCAATTCAGTAATATGAAGTTGCATTAGTGACCTCTAGTGGTGATTTTCCCACATTGAGTTAGCTCTAGAGTTAGTCCAGGTTGGCAGATTCGAATCCTATATTAGGAATTCAAATTATCCTAATTTGTTACACCATTGTAACATATTATTTACTGATTAATGGATATTATGATATCATCCCAATTTTGTCTCCATGTGTGCAATTTTGCCACGAGTAATTGATCAATCTCTACTAAATTCTTCTCTCTTCTACAACCTTCTTTTCTCATTGAATTCATGCAATCCTGAAGATCCTATGCTTCATTAAATTTAACATGTAGCTCCTGGAATCCACATCTTAAGTTCAAGGATCCAATGGGCTCCAAAATCACTATAAGGGATAAAAACAAATGGTATCGTAAATGGTTGATTTTTTACTATTTATTAAAAAAATTTACCCACTTTCCTATAATTTGGACTCTCTATTGACTAGTTGAATTTTTTTTGGACTAATAACATTGTGTAGGGTCCCTTTTTTGTGCACTTTCAATGATTTTTAGTATATTTTGACTTTGTTCATTCTCGTTCATGCCCATGGTAGGTATAAATATGAACTGACATATAGGATAGGATCATTTTCTACATGCATTTTTGCATTATCCCATTATTATGTCACATTAACCATAGGTACAAACCCGAGTCTAAATTTCATGGAACCATTCCAATACTACTAGAAGTGTCATTATATAAGCGATAGAGCTTCCCTGATCATGGGTACCCTAGTTAGATCTCGTTTTTCCATATGGTTCCTATGTTAAGTGTCCTCCTTAAGTATGGGAGTCCCTTGTAGTTTCTCCATGCCTTCAAACAAAAACCTCATGTTATTTATTATATTTTATGTTGGCCATATCCCATAGGGGCTCCCATTTTTCATCAAGTTGTAAATGCATTGCATGCGTCTGCTTTCCTTATTGAGCTTAATGTCAGCTCCCTACTTCACTTTTATAATCCATATAGCATGATCTTGTCTCAATTCTAGCCAAGAAGAGTCTTTTATTTATTCTTTACATATTTATTATCCCAAACCCTAGAGGAAACATTCCCTCGAGTGTCCTTATCCTGCATGTGCTTCCTTGCATTGAGCATAGGTATGTTCCACTGCTTGGAACTAGTTTGCTTTCCCCCGACACTCGTTTCTTGTTTTTTGTACTATAAGAATATTTTATTCTTTTTCAAGATTTATAATATGAAAAAAACAAAAAAATAAAAAAAACATATAAAGTTGGATGGGAAATGATATTGTCTTATATTGATAGTTTTCATGTCGCCTTAGAATATAACATAGTTCATGATTCTATTCATCATGGGGTGGTTTTATAACATGACCTTAGGAGATGCACTCATTGTTTAGAATTTTCTCCACTAATTAGTTAATCTTCCAATCACTATGAACATTGGAGCCTCTTTTGATGCCTCCTGTGTCACAGATCTGTCCCAATTTTAACATTGAGTCTATGCTTCGTAAGTGTCTCCATATGTTTCATGCTCTTGTTTAAAGGACGTCTTTAGTCTGATTCGACAATTCCTTGATTATGTTGACTCTGTATGTCAACCATTCCTGATACATCATAGATTTGTGGTCCTACTTGGAACCCTAGGCCTACTTTCATCATTGGTAGGTGACCTTGAAGTCAACAAATGACATCTCATCATTGGTCGTTGACAGAGTGGTTTCCCTTATGTTTGCTGGAAAGAAATATATCCACATATAGGTATCTGTGTCTTGTCTTGGGTTCCATTAGAACCTATTGGTGTTTTCCTCACCATTTTCAGTAGTTTTCATCATTACTTATGATTCAGAGGGTCTATTTTGCATGCTACTTGCATCCAATATGCATGAGAGATGCACATGGTTACTAGTTCATGTACATATTGTTCGCCCAAGTTCTTACAAATTATATGGCCTTGTTGTGTACCTTGTGTTGGTTTATGGGGGATGCCCTAATGGCCTCCTTCTAGTAGATTCCATTCCATCGACTTCAGATAATTTATTATGGAATTTGGATCTAGAGTCCATTGATTGCCTTAAGACTTGCAGTCATCAGTGGAAGTTTCTATCGCCATAAAAAAACTTTGGAATACATCAATGTCCATTGATCGATGGTTTCTTCAAATGTTTAACCTCAACACCTCTATTCACACTTGTTGAATGCACTTAGTACATTGACACCCATTTTCATCATCGATGGGATGTCTTGTGTGTATTAACGGTATACATCAATGACCAATAATCAGACAATGTTTCATCATGTTCAACCCAACACCTTCATTCACATTATGGGACATGTACCACTAACAGTTTGTGTAGAAGACCTCAAAGTGTGGTGGAATTTCATATATTCTACTACCTTTATTGTGATAGTACTTATGGGATTTTAGTTCTCATACCATAACAATGTACCTTGTTATGTACCAGATGTCTTCATTCAGTATTGATACCATAATCCACCATGTATTGTACGTGGTTCATACCCCTTATGACATATGTCTATTATACCAATTCATGGCCATTGTACTGATATGTATCCAATATTTTTATATATACTCTAGATATGCAGTCATATGTAGAGAATTATCATTGTATTATGTTGGCGAGTGAATATTTCTTCCACCTGGATCTTCACTACTCCACTCTTGGGAATATTATAATGTATGTTGTCCAGTGTGTACCCCTATTACCTCACACATGTTGTTGTATTTGTAACTTCAGAAGATATTCTTATGTATATTATCATTGTATGTTCTTGTACCCCCATCAGAGATGTGTTTCCCTCCTTTTGGGATGCCATTTGCATGGTCCTTGAGGTACAACCTTCATTCTAAGTCAGGGCAATAGTACCCAGTATAATATTAGGTAATGTACTTTTGGAGTTTCTCTAGGATAAATCGGCCTTGTTAGGTTTAGAGGTCATCCTAGTGAAGTTGAGATCTTAGTCACTTGAAGGGTATAAATAGGGAGGCACCCTCACTCATTTATACACACTCACACACACTTAAGTTCGCATGAGGAGAGAGAGATAAAGAGAGAAAAGGAGGAGAGAGACATAATTGCAGGAGACTTCTTCTTATTGGGTTTTTACACCTTGTGATATTCTCTTAGTGACGGAACTATTATGAGGAAGTTTGTGGGGTTTTCTCCTTTATAAGTTTCTCGATGAAAATATTTGTGTCTTGTGTATATTGTTGTGCTTGTTATTCTTTCATATAAAGATCCTAATCAGGTTAATTAGATTAGAAAAACTAACATGGTATTAGAAACTCTCTGAAAGAAGGAACTGTACAACAACATAAACTAGGGATTACTAGTTCAAGTTCTTCTCTCCATGCATCATCAAGAAAAAAGAACTAGGTTAACTCGCCATAAAAGGGCGCATATTTTGGTGGAAGCAGTTCCAAATTTGGAGAAGTTTCAATTTTTTTATCGTGGGAGATTGCAAGACACTATGGGCAGAAACTAAGGCACCAAGTTTTAGAGCCTTCCCACCTCAGTATTCAGTAAAATACCTAGCTGAGAAACTCACCTCAAGGAGGCACATATTTCTGTCTAAAAAAAAAACAATTTCCAACTTTGGAAAATTAAGGTTTCTCTGACAAACCCTAGGTTATCCAGCTACAGAACTAGGTCAAATACCTCAAATCAGTAAGATATAAATATTTTCTATTTTTATTTGATGTTCTCATTTGAAAATGAATCATCATACTCACATTGAGGACAAGCTTGGAGGAGATGATAACTTTTGACAATGGAAGTACATAATCTCCTTGATCCTTGAAGAAAATGATTTGGATCAATATATCAGTGAAGAAGTTCCAGAGCCAGAGGTAGATGAGGATAAGGTTTCTCATAAGAATAACTTGGTTAAGGCCAAGATAATCATTGCATATTCTATTAAGGATCATCTCATCCCCCATGTGTCATTCTTTAAGACACCAAAGGAGGTATTTGATGCTTTGACAAAGATGTTCGAAGGAAATAACATCAATCAGAAGATTGTTGGAGACATTTACCACCATACACACTTATTTTGGTCAATTTGGCCTAGTTAAACCACTATCCTAAGTTTTATTGACTTAATTGACATCATAGGAGCATTGTATGACATCAGCATGAGCACACCCACACCTACCTTTAGTCAAGGAGGCCAACTAAGCCTTCTCCTTCATTCCGGGAGGCTAACTGGAGCAA
>LPNX010837112.1:525950-544714 GCA_001517045.1 Pseudotsuga menziesii
TTATTGCACTTCAACTTCATTTAGGACTCAGTTGAGTCAATCAACACTTGATCAGTTGGTTAACTAGTGTGTTTACTGTGGCTTACAGTTAGTTAAGCTACACCCATTCATTCAATTCAAATGACCTCCTTGGGAATTTGAATTGTCTTGGAATTCATGCATCTTGCATGATCATTGTATTGTGTTATTCATTATTCATTTGATTATACAGAGCTACTACTCCCATTGCACCACCATTTTTCCAATTTTATGCACATTTGTCTATATTATTTGTGAGACTATGTTTTCAGTTCCTAGACCACTGTGTAAAATTAATATGGTATCAAAGCTCATTGTGGGACAAAGCTTAGATCTCTCAAAAACAAGGTTTTTAACAAATCTTGCATGAAAAATTGAGCAAAAACTCAAAAATCCAGCACTGCACCAGAAGCCAAAGCTTACCACCTAATACCCCAAGTAAAGGAATTGTTTGTCAAGCTTTCTTAATCAACTATGTTGGGTGTGATGAAAGCCTAAAATGTGCAGGTTGTTCGACCTTACGGTGCCCCTTTTGTTGTGAGTTATAGGTTTTAACAAGTGAAAATCATTCACTCCAATAGTTTCAGATGGTTTCTTCCGTAGAACTCTTGACTCCATTCAATTTCCATTCATGGAAAGGAGACATGGAGATCCATCTACGTGCCAGGGGACTCTATAGGGTCACTATGGACACTAAAGAAGAGTTTGCTTCTGTGACAGACAAAGCTAGATTCTTGAACAAGAAAGATGAAGCATTGGGATTCTTGTGCCTCTCTGTTTCCCAGGATCTTTTTTTCCATCTCTCGGGATTAAAGACTCCAAAGGAAATATGGGACAAAATGGAAATTCTGTATGGAAAATAGGATGATTTGAGAGTATACTAGCTTGAGAATGATTTGATGTCTCTCCAGCCTTCCAATTTCGAGACCTATGATTTTTTCACAAAGTTCAAGAACATTGTCTTACTGTTGAAGCAATGTAAGGTTGAGAAGGAGGATGATCAGCTCATCCTCTCCATACTCTCCAAAATTGGAGCTGATTCTTCAGTGTTTATCTCTAAATTCCATGCAGGGAATCTCATAACCCCTGGATGGAATATGCCTTCTCTCAATGCCTTCATTGAGTCCCTAACAAGTGAACCTGATAAGCTTTTCCAGATGGGGATCATTAGATCCTCCCATGATCAAGCCCTCCATGTCTTGGGGCCCAAAGATATTAAGGGTAAAGGAAAGCAGCAGAAGAACGCAAAAACCAAATTCAAAGCTCCTAAACCTAAAGTTGAAAACTAGTAGCATGAAGAGTCTTCCGGCTCAAAGAAGACCAAAGGAAAAGGGCATCATGGAAAGGAAAAAGTCAAATATTCATACTACAGGAAGGGCTTCCACCCTGATAATTCCTGCATGAAAAAGAAACTTGATGAAGCTACCTTTGTCCTTGAGAGAAATCACATCAATATTTCAGAAAGCTTTCGTAGGAGAGATGAGCAAGATCAGGAACCACAACATGAAAGAGGTCATGCCCTCATGGCAAGAACTTCAAAGTCCAAAGCACTCTTGATAGATTATGGAGCTTCCAACCACATAATGGCTGAAAGAGACTCCTTCTCATCTTTGGATACCAAAAAATCCATTCCCATCCACATGGGAGCTGACTCCACAATCACTTCCGAAGGACAAGGTACTGTAGATCTTGAGCATGGTTATTTTTCCAATGTTCTATATGTACCATCTCTTGCATCAAACCTCCTAATTGCTTATCAAATGACACATATAGGAGTTCCCAAGAGAGTTTCCTTTATATCGGATGATGTAGAGATCACAGAACTTGCATTCAAAAAACTTGTAGCAAAAGGCCTTGCAAACCATCATGCAAAAGCCTACGAGTTCTCCCATTTTGTAGCGGATGCAAAGCCCACTGAATTGCTGACTCATGGAAATGAAGTTAGTAGAATGTGGCATGAGAGGTTTGGCCATATAAACTTCAAATACTTGCAGAAATTATAGAAAAATTCTATGGTTGAAGGCCTCCCAGACATCAAAGCTACCACTGGAATTTGCAAGGGTTGTGTTGTTGGAAATCACCCTGAGCATAAGTTCGATCGGGGGAAGGCAAGCCAAGCATCATGCATATTGGGACTGATACATTATTATATCATTGGTCCCATTCCTATCACATCCATGAATGGATCATGGTATGTTCTGAATTTCATTGATGACTTTTCCAGATACACATGGGTATGTTTTATGAAAAAGAAGTCAGAAGTCTTGGAAAAATTTGTTGAATTGAAGGCCTTGATTGAGAATGCATCTGGCCAAAAGATCAAGATATTGAGATATGATAATGGTGGGAAGTATGTCAGTAATGAGTTACTGCATATATTTTCCCAAAGTGGTATTCATATCCAGCATTCAGTCCCCTACACTCCCCACCAGAACGGTGTAGCAGAGAGGAAGAATCGGTCTCTCATGGAGATGACCACCTGTATGTTGGAATCAAAGAATTTGGCTGCAAATTTGTGGGAGGAATCCATGAATTCTGCAGCATATATTCATAAAACATTTCCACACTCAACCGTGAAAGGAAATACCCCCTTCGAAGCATACATCAGACACAAGCCGGATGTGTCGAATCTGCGGGTGTTTGGGTCCACTGCATGGGCCCGAATTCCATTTGATAAAAGGAGGGATTTGTAACTGAAAAGCATAGAATGTCTGTTTATTAGATATAATAATGAATAAAAAGGTTTCAAGCTGCTGGATATCAAAACAAAATAGATCATTATTGAAAGGAGCGTCAAGTTCGATGAGCCTCTTCAGGAGGTAGAACTAGTGAAGGAGAAAACTGCTGAATTTCCTTCCTATTCTACTGAATATTTGGATGATGTAATTGGCGGCGATGAAACTGATTTGGATCCTGTTATTTCTCATATTAGTGTACAAAAAAATTCATATTCTTAATCAGAACCTGAAGTACAAAATCATCTCCCAACTTGGGCCTGACAGACACTCTCCTCTGCAGGAGATAACATTGGAAATCCGGATGATCCAAGGAGAACTCGGTCAGATTTCCAAAGAGCATGTACTGTTCTCTCTTGTCCTGATCATTTGCTGTCTAAATATTGTTATTTGATGATAATTTCAGACCTTAATTCCTACTACCATGCTCAGAAGGATCCGATATGGCAAGTTTCCATGGACGAAGAGATGAATTCTCTTCAGAAAAACACTACTTGGGAGCTAGTTTCTCTTCCTCCGAGGAGGAAATTGGTTCAATGAAAGTAGGTGTTTCAGAATAAGGTTGATGAAGATGGAAGAACCTACAAATATAAGGCAAGGCTGTTGGAAAAAGTCTTCTCCTAGGTCCAAGGTGTGGACTACCATGAGACTTTTGCACTGGTTGCAAAAATGGACTCCATCCGCCAAGTTTTGGCGATTTCAGCATCTAAGCATTAGGAAGTGCATCATATGGATGTTAAGTCAGCATTTCTGCATGGAGATATTCATGAGGAGATATACATGAAGCAGCCTGAGGGCTACATTTCTGATCCATCTTTGGTTTACAAGCTAAAGAAGTCACTATATGGGTTAAAACAGGCCCCAAGAGAGTGGTATTCCAAGATGGATGCCTTCCTTCTCTCGCAAAAATTCCAAAGGTGTAAATCAGATGAAAATGTGTATATACAATAGTATGATGGTCATTTGATTATTATTGTTTTATATTTTGATGACTTACTGATCACAGGTAGCACATTGCCTTCTATTTCAGTCATCAGAACTGCTCTCCACAATGCGTTTGAAATGAGCGATTTGGGGCTCTTAAAACAATTTTTGGGGCTTGAAATTGAGAAAAATTCTGATGGGATAATGGTCACTCAGTCCAAATACATATCATACCTGTTATTCAATTTTAACATGGATGAATGTAGAGCTGCTCCATTCCCTTTCCTTTCAGGGATCAACCTTGAAGAAGGAAAAAGCACACCTCCCATGGACTGCACTATTTATTGACATTTGATTGGTAGCTTGTTGTACTTGAATCATTATCAGCTGTGAATGCTGTATCAAGATACATGAAACATCCCCATGATATTCATTGGAAGGAATCCAAGAGGATCCTCCAGTATATTCAGGGAACCAGGACCTACGGCATTCACTATGTTGCAGACTCCGAGCTAGAGCTGGTTGGGTACACAGATTCTGATTGGGTGGGTGATTCTATTGATCAGAATTCTACTTCCATATATGTCTTCATGTTTGGTGGTGGCCCCACTTGCTGGTCTAGAAAAAAGGAGGCCGCCATAGCATTGTCTTCAGCAGAGGCCGAGTATCGAGGAGCGATGAATGCTTGCATCCAAGTTGTTTGGTTGCAAGGAATTTTTTTAGAGTTGGATATTGGTAGTACTTTGTCCACTGTCCTCTTTTGTGAAAATCAAAGTGCTATTAAGATATCCACAGATCCAGTTACCAGGTAGAGGACCAAACATGTAGAGATACACATTCACTATATCAGGGAGCTAGTTCATAACAGGACCATCATTCTGCAATACTGCCCAACTAATGAGCATATTGCAGACATCTTCACCAAGAGATTTTCAGAAAATAAGTTCACTTACCTCTATTCACTGTTGGGGGTGATTTCATTAGGGTGATCCAACTACTTTCAGCGTTCAGCTTGAGGGGTGGGTTTTCCCACTGCGGTTTCCCTCTTTTCCTCACTTAGTTTGTTTTGAGCATTGTTTGAGTTTCATCATTGTACAGGGTGACCTATGGCCTTTATTTCTAGGGCCCTAGCATTTTTATGCACTTTATGTTTTCTACTTCTCCTAAGTATAGCTTAAGGGGGGGTGTTGGAGACATTTACCACCATACACACTTATTTTGGTCAATTTGGCCTAGTTAAACCACTATCCTAAGTTTTATTGACTCAATTGACATCAGAGGAGCATTGTATGACATCAGCATGAGCACACCCACACCTACCTTTAGTCAAGGAGGCCAACTAAGCCTTCTCCTTCATTCCGGGAGGCTAACTGGAGCAATCCGGGGGTGATCTAAGTGTCATAAATGCACTTAATTGATAACTGATGGTTACAATCAGTTAAATATGAGTGGTGAAGGCACCTCCTTTCATTATATTAATTATTTAATTAATATTTAATGAACTGGAGTCAACAGGGGTGCCTCCAACCACCTCTGATGTCTAGTTTGACTTCAGTTAACCTCATCGGGGTTCATTGGAGTTATTGATGCGCTACCACTTATTGGTTGGCATGCAGTGACATGTGTCTGAGCTACTTTAAGTTAGAATCAGTCATTTATTGCACTTCGACTTCATTTAGGACTCATTTGAGTCAATCAACACTTGATCAGTTGGTTAACTAGTGTGTTTACTGTGGCTTACAGTTAGTTAAGCTACACCCATTCATTCAATTCAAATGACCTCCTTGGGAATTTGAATTGTCTTGGAATTCATGCATCTTGCATGATCATTGTATTGTGTTATTCATTATTCATTTGATTATACAGAGCTACTACTCCCATTGCAGCACCATTTTTCCAATTTTATGCATATTTGTCTATATTATTTGTGAGACTATGTTTTCAGTTCCTAGACCACTGTGACAAATTAATAAAGATGACATTGAGGAACTAATTGAAGAATGTGAAGATACAAAATTTAGATACTATACAGTACTACTTAACAAGGATTGCTTAAATCAAGGAACAACTTGAATCACTTGAATCAATTGAAGAGAATGTAGAAGGAGAGATTGTGATGACTACCTTGAATGGCCTCCCAATACCATGGGACTCATTCATTCAAGTAATCTGTGCATGAAGTAAGCTGGTATCTTTTAGTATACTTAGAGAAGAATTCATACCAAAAGAATCTAAGCTCATAACAAGAGAAGAGAAGATGGGATAAACTGAAGATGAAGCTCTCACAGTTCACACCATAAGAAACAACAAAAAGAGGGAAAATAAACAAAGAACTTCTAAAGAGATCCTTCCAACATTCGATGTTACACTTGTGATGAAAAGGGAAACTTTGTAAGATATTTTCCCAATAAAATGACTCCTTCAATGAAAAGAAGAAGATACATCATTCTCATACAACCAAATACAATGAACAAAAAAAATATTCAGAAGAGAAAAGGATGATTCAAATGAAGAGTATGTGCTAATTTCAGCACTCACGAGCACTCTCTCACATAGAATCAATTGTTGGCTTGTGGATAGTGGGGAATATAAACATATGACAAGATACAAAGAATCATTTGTCAATATGTGTGAGCATGAGTCACCTCAGAAGGTGAAACTTAGGGATGATTATCAATACCCCATAAATGGAAGTGGAGAAGCTTCATACAAGCTAGACTCCAGAAAATAATTGAATATGAAAGATGTTATATATGTTCTTTAAATATTGAGGAAGAATATTATTTCCATATTTGCACTAGATGCAAAGGGAATAAGAGTTTCATTTGTTGATGGCCAAGTTCTAGTGTGGCCTAAAGGAAATACAATTGATGATGCAACAGTGATTGGAGAGAAAGACTGAGGCTTGTACAAATTGAAGGGACAACCTGAACAAACATTGGTTCATGACTCTATAGAACCAAGTGAACTATGGCATCAAACTATTACACACCTGCACTATAGGGAACTACCGATTGCAAGCAAAACAGTCTTAAAAATTCCAGAAATCCAAACAAAGCATGAAGGCGTTTGCAAAGGATGTGTGCAAGGAAAGAATGCAAAGAAGACATTTCCTAGTAGTGAAAGTAAAGATAAAGGATTACTAGAGATAGTACACTCAAATGTATGCAGGACCATGTCTTCCAGCTCATTAAGAGGGTATGTGTACTATGTTTTTTATATATATGATTTTTCACATAAAACTTGGATATCTTTCAAAATTAAATTCTTCAAAATGTAAAATAATGCTTACAAGGTGGAAGATCTCATTAAGATATTTCTGATAATGCTTGTTTCACGCAAAACTACCTCCAGATGAAAAAGTTGTCAGCATTTGAACTTTCGTTAAGGATGGTTAAAAGTGGTAAAAAATTGGTTTATATGGATAATGTTAAAAGGTGGATGGATTCTATGGGAGTAAAACCCAATAACTCCATAACCCACCAAATAATTCGCATAGCTCAACTATCCAACTCCCCCACCGGTGTTACTTAATAAACATATGGAAGAAGTTTTATTTAATTTCGAAATTGGTTTTGGTTTTGAAAGGGGGGAGGTCGAGGGCTAATACCTCAACCCTATATGCCAACACCAAGGCTTATGTTAGAAATTATACCAAGTCTTAAACCATATCACAACACTATATTATATGCCACAACCATATTCCACGTAACAACCATACAATATAGCAAGCCACCGTTTCAAACAACCATAGTCCACCAATACACATGTTAACAAATCCATGTAATGCGGAGAGGTACACGGGCTTGAACTTGCGAAATCCTCTCCAACTTACAATAACTTAAACCAACATGCCACCGGCTCCCACTTTTTAGAGATCCGACAATTTTTTCTAAATTGTTTTCTGGTAGGTTCGGGGGGGGTCAAATGTGAGCATGGCCTTCCTTCTCACACCCCAACACCACCCAAAAACACTATAAAACCATGGTTTCTACATAGTTTTCAAGATGATGAACAGATCCATTTGCATAGATACCGAGGCCAATACATGGCATTCTTCCCAAGGTGGTATTGCAAATAGTTTGAGGTGGTTTTGCACAATTACCGAGGTGATATTGGTGTTGGAAAGGCCCTTGGAGCATACAAAGTGTGGTACGACCATCGACAGAAAGGATGTTGACAAAGATAAAATTCAACCATGAAGGAGGAAGATACCTACAAATTAGGATATTTTGGTTGAGTTAGTTAGATATTGGTCAAGTGGACCATTTTGTAATGGCCTAGTGAGCTTATAAGTAGAGTTAGGGTTGTAAATCAAAAGGATACATCTATCGATTGATTGATCGTCGATCTCTTTGGCTTAGTATTAATCGACAAAGGAATGTTTTTTTTCTTGTGCAGTTCATTTTTGGTATTGATGTTATGAAGACTCTGTCTTATGAAGCGAATTTGGTCGAAATTTTGGAATTTTAAGTTGTAATGTCTTGGTTCTTTGGAATGTGTTGTTTCTAAACATGGTCTGAATATGAATTATGCAATGGTTTGGTTAAATATCTGATGAATCAAATGAGGTGATTATTCTACCTCTATGTTTTTCGTTTAAATGTGAATTATGCAAAGTATTCCAGTGTTTATCAATTTAATGTATGTCGATGTCTTTGTTGATGTAAATCCGGGTAATTGTGATTGTGAATGATGATCATAAGCAGATATGGACAATAGTACAGTTACAAACATGGATTTATGGGTGATGTTGCGAAAGGGTAAGATATAGTGAGAAGTCATCTTCCCACTGCAGAAACTTGATTTTTGCAGCTCTGTAGAAGGAGCAAGTCGACATAAGTCGACTTGAACGAAGACCGACTTAGTCGATCAGCCGACTAAGTCGAGAGACCGACTACGTCGGTCGGCTGAGTAAACACAGTAGTTAGTCTGTTAACTAATAGTCGTGTCGGTTCGGTGAACCGACAGGTAGTTATGATTGTAACTGTTTGTAACCTGTATATATTAGGCTGTTGAGCCGCACAAGAACATAGTTCAGTTCTTGGCTTTGTATGATCTATTGAGAATAATATAATCTGTTCATCCTATCTGTTCTTATCTCTTGTCTCTGTGTATATTTCTGTATATTTGATGTATTATTGGTAACTTTATGTGATTTGAGGAACTACAACATTGGAATGAGCAACAAACTGCCGAAATAGTGAACTTGCTTAGGGAATTCCAAGATGTCTTTGCAAGAGATTACAAAGATTTGAAAGGATTAGTTCAAGAAATGGGAGAGATGAAAATCGACACTAAACCTGATGTCCGACCGGTTAAGAAACGACCCTATAAACTAGCTCATAAATATAAGGAAATAGTTAAAAAGGAGATAAACAACATGTTAGCTGCAGGTATCATCTACCCCATCGACCAGTTGGAATGGGCAAGTCCCATGGTCGTCCAGCCTAAGAAACACGACCCGACTAGACTGAGAATCTGTGTCGACTTTAGGGAACTTAATAAAGTCACACTGACAGATCCCTTTCCCACACCTTATGCTGATGAAATCTTGAATGAAGTTGCAGGCCATGAATGCTACTCATTCACAGATGGATTTTCAGGGTACAATCAAGTACCTATAGCAAAGGAAGATCAGAAGAAAACCACATTTGTTTGTGAATTTGGCTCTTTTGCTTATAGGGTTATGCCTTTTGGACTAAAGAATGCACCTGCAGTCTTTTCCAGAATAGTTGTAAAAACCTTCCAAGAGTACATCTATAAAACTATGGCAGTCTACTTCGACAACTGGACCATATATTCCACCTTGAAAGATCACTGCACATGGCTCTAACTCATGTTGGAAAGATGTCGGCAGATTCAACTTTCCCTCAACATCAAGAATTGCATCTTTATGACCCCCATAGGGATACTACTAGGACATGTTGTTTGTAAAGATGGTATTAAGGTTGACTTTGCCAAAATTAAAATTATCCTTGACTTGAAGCCTCCAATAAACCCTAAACAGGTTCGGGTGTTATTAGGACATACAGGGTACTATAGGAAGTTTATCCGACATTACTCAGATATGACCTACCCCCTATAAGAACTACTCAAGGATGACATAGAGTTTACATGGACAGAGGAATGCCAAATCTCCTTCGACAAACTAAAAAGAAAACTGGTCGAAGCCCCCATACTTAGATTTCCAAATTGGTCGATCAAATTCCATGTGCATATCGATGCATCAGGCGTAGCAATTGGAGCTATTCTGACTCAACCAGCAGACGATGGAATGGACTACCCTATAGTGTACAGCAGTCGAAAACTAAATAAGGCTGAAAGGAACTATTCGACCACCGAACGGGAAGCCCTAGGAATGGTCTTTGCACTTCAGAAATATCGACACTACCTATTAGCTAACCCCTTCATATTTTACACGGACCATCAAGCTTTGAAGTACCTTGTAAACAAACCTCTTCACCATGGTAGAATCTGTCGATGGCTCTTACTGTTCCAAGAATTTGAATTCGAAGTAGTTGTCCGACCAGGGAAGTTAAATGTCGGACCCGACCACCTATCCCGAATCGACACAGGAGAGGAACCGACTGGAATCGACGATGACCTACCAGATGCACATCTATTTCGTATAGAAGCAGTACCAGAAGAACTGGAGGAAATTGCTCAATTCCTAGAAATAGGTCAGGCACCAGAAGGTCTAAACACTAAAAAGAAGCAAATCCTAGCTATGAAGGCTGCCCCCTATAGCATCATCAATGGATTCCTATACAAAATGGGGTTAGATGATGTTCTTAGAAGATGTGTACTTGACCATGAAAGAGAGCACATCATGCACGAAGCACATTACGGACCAGCAAGAGGACATTTTCAGGCCGACACAACTGCTAAGAAAATTCAACAGTCTGGATTATGGTGGCCGACGCTTCATAAGGATTGTAAAACCTTTGTTAGTCGATGTGACAGATGCCAACGACTTGGTCGACCACTGCCGAGTACAGAAATGCCCCTGATCTCTGTAAACCCTAGTCTTACATTTGAAAGCTGGGCTATAGACTTCATAGGACCATTCCCTGTCCCAGCCCGACGATCAGGTGCAAGGTATATTATCACTGCAGTCGAATATGTTACTAAATGGGCAGAAGCAGAACCTGTCGAGACCTGTTCAAGTGAAGTAGCTGCTAAGTTCATTTATGAAAATATTATTACTCGATTTGGATGTCCACTCACTCTGATCAGCGACCAAGGATCACACTTTGTTAACAAAACTATCAAAAATCTAACCGACAAGTTTCACATCGACCACCGACGGAGTACAGCATACCACCCTCAGTCGCATGGTGCAATTGAAGCTTTCAATAAAACACTGACAAAAGGACTGACTAAAATATGCAGTGCTGACAAAGATGACTGGGATGAGAAGATTCCTGCAGTTTTATGGGCATACAGGACAGCCTACAAACGGTCGACTGATCAAACCCCATTTTGATTGGTATATGGACAAGAAGCAGTCGTACCTCTGCACTTCAGGAAACAGACACCTATCATTGCACAGATACTACATGTCGACGTCGAACAGGCCAGAAAAGATAGGCTACTTCAACTTAATAAATTGGAAGAACATCGACTTATGGCCATCCAGCACCAAGAAATACAAAAACAACAGCAGAAATCTTGGCACGACCGTAATATCAGAAACAAAAATCTGTCAGTCGGTGACCTCGCCCTACTGTATAACAGTCGAGTTAAAGGCAAGCCTAAGAAACTTCACACAGAATGGATGGGACCTTATGTTGTCGACGAAATACATCCCAATGGGTCGGTCCGACTAAAAACATTACAGGGCCTGGTATTCCGGAAGCTTGTTAATGGAGCCCGACTTAAACAATACAAACATTGAAAAAAAAAAAAAAACCATATAACGGTCTTAACTGACACCAAAAACTTATAAAAAGATACAAAAATTCCAAAAATAAAAAACTGTACACTCAGAAACCACCATCATGACAGCCACTCACCCATTCGACAACCGACTTCATTTCCATCGACCATCTTCATCGACCGACCATGTCGACCGTTCTCACCACCGACACCGACCGCCGACCTGGAGCGTCCCATCCCGCATTAATGGCCTCGAGCCCCACCCCAGATTCACGAAATCGCACTCGAGTGTTGCAGTTGGCCTATCAAGTCCACCATTAATTCACCCAGTTCGACACTCCACCCCACCCGCGCCTATAAATAATGGACACCCCACAGTTCATTTACCACACCACGCACCCACTGAGCATTCGAACTCCCAGTCGACTGAAATCTGTGAACCCTGTAAGACTTTCGACCAGTCTGTTCAGTCAGAAACCATGGCACCCAAACGCACCAGAGCTTCGGCTAAGGCTCAAGAACTTCAGGCAGCAGACTCACCCCTACTCCAGCGACTAAAGCGAATCCAAAACGCGAAAGTCCAGGAGGGTCCGTTTCAAAAGCTATGGACGGAGATTCAAGAATGGGCGTTTGAAGACCGACGGATGACCTCGCAGGATGAGAAAGTTAGGCGTAGCACCATATATGCCTATGCAAACGCACCTCTCATGGCTAGCTTCACTGGTACAAAGGAAGCCGCGGTCAAATTCATCATCAGTCGTTACCACAACGGCAGATTTTACTTTGACCGACCAGTCGACATCAATGGAGATGTTATCTCCCGACTTACTGGTCTATCAAATCAGGGTGACCCGGTCCCCATTGGGATCAAGGAAGGACTAGTCGAACACTTTACAGGTTCGACGTCAGGCAATAACTCCAAGGGTCTGATGATCAGTCAAATCGAGGCACGGACACCACAGATTGTGGCGAAAATCATCGCCATTACTCTCACTTTGGCTGGTCGCAGCAGTGACCTCAAGCTGGAAATGCTGGACGCCGTCGACCAAATTACAACCAACGGCCGCATTTTCCGATGGGCAGACTACCTCGCAGACTTGGTCAAAACCATATGCGAGCGCTGTCAGGAAACAGGATGTATTATCAAATTCCCCTCCTTAATCATTTGGATCGCTATGTATTATATATGCCCGGAAGGCAGTCCTATCTTCCGAGAACCGACTAGGTTTGAGATGCACAGGTTCAAACCCTTTTCCCAAAAAGGAACTGTGCATGAACTGAACCAAGGAAAGGTATTTATGGAAAACTGGTTCCAGCAGCTTAAGCTGCGCACGACAAGGTGGAGGGTGCCCCAGAACATCCGACGACACCTTCCAGCCGACTCACACATCCAGCTGGAGCTCGACCATACATCCGTATGGTCGTCAAACACGCAGGATTCCAATGCCAGGGACCTCGACTACTATCCCACAGTCGAGCAGATCTTTCGGGAGTTGTCTAGGCAGACAAAAACCAAAATTCAAATCCCGGAGGCTGCAAAATAGGTCGACTTCTCTATAGTCGAACCTCTGACCGACCAGGAGAAGGAGGAGGATTACGAGCTGCACCTGTATATCAGCACTTTTGTGACACAGGACACTCCAACTGGCACTCCTGGTCGGGTGCACTTAATCGTAAAACATCCGACTGCACCAGTAGTGGACCCTCCGACCGAGAAACTCCAGACACCACCACCAGCACAACAACCAGTACAACAAACAGCCCCCCCAACTACTCAGACGGTAGACTCCGCTCAGACCCCGACAGGAGAAGTCGAGGAAGACAACCCTGAATATGCTGTGTCTCGAAGCATTCTCAAGAAACTGGCGAAGGAGATAGCCACTGCCAGAAGGAACATCAAACTGCAGAAACGTCAGCAGGGCAAAGGTAAGCGTAAGCTTGTCCTTGCTCACTCCACCGACGACGAAGACGAACTGGCAGCCTCAGCACTCGATATTGTCGAGGATGCCCGGGAAAACAAGGTAATTGTTGAAACCCAATTTCAATGTTTTGTCGAAGCAGGAGCACCCGAAGGTCGGCCAAAGAAGGCCAAAACAACACCACTGTCCGAAAATGTGGTCGACCTGGTAACGACTCCTCCCCCTCCATCACCGACTAAAATATTCGAGGAGCAGGCACCAGTACAGCAGGCCGCCATTTCCCCGGAAGTCTTTGAAAGAGCTATCCCTGAAGCACTCAGGGCTAGGGCCAGCACAGATGCTGAACTCAAAGCATTCTTCCAGACGCTGCCTGCCATCTTCCAGTCAGCCCAAACAATCAAGACAACAACACCCCTGAAAGCCAGCAGCAAGATATACGCCCAGCAGACGACAGTATTTACAAGAATACATGACGGAGGCGATGTATCAGGCATGGAACAGACCTTCACCGACTACCAGCTCCCACCGGAAGAAGACGTTATATCTTCCGACCACAGTCCCCAACACCATTCTCCATCACCACCAGGATCAGGACACCACCCCTCCCCACCTTCACAACCATCATCTCCACCACCCCCACCACCACCTGATTCACAGCCGAGACCACCATCATCATCACAGCTGGAGGTGGACATACCACCTCCCCAATCACAAAAACCCCCGACCACTGAACCAACTCCTCCGTCACAAACCCCTTCGACCTCTGATCCACCTTCCACTTCTGCAGGTCCTCCCGACAAACCAACAGAGCAAGCAAAGGAGCCAACAGAACCTCTTCCTAGACCCGATCAGCTAAGGATCAGCTTACGGGATGTAAGCTCGTTGACCGACTCAGAGGTTGGCCAGCTACTCAACACCCTAGCAAAAGAGTTGAAGAGGAGGACGACCCGACTAAGGAAACAACTCAAGGACAAGGAGACAGAAGAAGTCGAGTTCCTCGACAAATGCAGGTCTCTTGTACAGACTGTTACCCCAGGACCTGTCGAAGCTGCTACCGACCGACCGCTGGAACAAGCATATCAGCTGTTTGAAGGTCTGGTGTCGACCATACAGACCCACCTCCACGAGACTAAGGCCGGGCAAAAAGAAGAAACTGTCCGATTGCTCTTGACTCAGCACACAGCATTCTCGGAGGCTCACAAACTTCTACAAGACCACATGGAGGAATCCATTGTAACTGAGGAAGTACTCCGAGATTGGCCTACTCATTATGGGCAGGTCTATAGTCAGACGAGGCAGACCAGACAAGGCATTTAGGCCTTGGAAAGAAGGAAGTCGACTGAGACGGAACTGAGGCAGACAATCGAGGACCAAATAGTGATGGAAAACACTAAGCTGCAGCAGTTGGAATGTGAGGCACACCAGTGGGTTCAGCAAGCCCTTCCCAACTTGGAGAAATTCGAGAACATCTGTCCGCAGATGATGAGACTCCTTGAGACTGCGGAAGAACACAATCAGCTGCTGGGCCCCAACATGGAAAATATTGCAGAAATAGCAATGGCAGAGAAGATGTCGGTACTCTCAAATCTTACTACTCTGACTATCGACATTCAGAAAGCCTTGCAGACATGAACGGACTTTCAACATCAGCTTGCCATCACAGCACCAGCAATAGTCGAAGTCTGTGTGCAGAAGAGACCAACTATTCGCCTGCACAGCCCACCTCAGTAGCAGTCTCCCTTTGCAATCTATTTTGTACTTCTAATTTTTTTTACCTCCATTTTTCTTCGGGACGAAGAAATGTTTTGTTTGTGGGGGAGATGTAGAAGGAGCAAGTCGACATAAGTCGACTTGAACGAACACTGACTTAGTCGATCAGCGGACTAAGTCGAGAGACCGACTACGTCGGTCGGCTGAGTAAACACAGTAGTTAGTCTGTTAACTAATAGTCGTGTCGGTTCGGTGAACCGACAGGTAGTTATGATTGTAACTGTTTGTAACCTGTATATATTAGGCTGTTGAGCCGCACAAGAACGTAGTTCAGTTCTTGGCTTTGTATGATCTATTGAGAATAATATAATCTGTTCATCCTATCTGTTCTTATCTCTTGTCTCTGTGTATATTTATGTATATTTGATGTATTATTGGTAACTTTATGTGATCTGAGGAACTACAACAAGCCCTCCCTCATACATTTCAGTTGAGACTACACCTGCCTCGTAGTTGTTGCTAGAAATGGTAAATCCTTCCTGAGCCAATGTTTAGGAAGTTTGTGTCGGTAGTTGTTGACGGAATTATGAAGTGAACCGCTATCAATAGAACTGTGTCAACAAATGGTTCCATTGTAGTGCAAAGAAGAAGAGAACATGATGTGGCATCCAACGAAGTCGGAATTATGGGAATGGTTTGATATGAAATCCTGAGAGTTTGCGGAAGAAGAGAACCAGAACCCAACATTGACGACAGAATATTGGTTGGTAAAATATATCTACTCCTATATTCACCAAATATTCTTCTTTGAATTTTCGATAGTACTGTATGAGTGGTTGTTGCAACTTACTTTTCAGAAGAAGAATTTCCAGGGAGGAAAATCTGATCAATGGACTCTAAAACTAACCAACAATTGTGGAAGGTGGACAACAAAGCTTTAACGGATGTGTGAATAGACATCATTTTGGAAGCATACATTACTGAGTTCAAGGTCAACACAGTCAAATATTACAACGATGTTGAAAGAGAATTTTTTAAGGGACCAAGGGGGATATTTCTATTGTCGTTACAGCTCTGGATCAAGATGCTCATCTGTGAAAAAGGAATACTAAAGATGAATTCCGACGAGTAAAGCCCCAGAGTGCGAAGGATATGGGTACTAAAAAGGAAAGGGTTTGATGGAATGATACAGAGTAGATGGATAGGATTCATGACGATACTATGAGGGAAGTCATGGAAGAGAGTGGTCTCCTGCGAAGTGGGGCGAGGTTCTAGAAATAAAAGAGGAGGAGGATTGAGGAGAGTCTTGGTGCGACTGGAACATAAAACTGTGGGAAGGGACCACAAGGGACTAAGAAATCCTACACTAATGAAGGAAACGACCAGGCTACGCCTGAACCTAAGGAAGTGCCAACCCAAAGCTACAATGTACCTACAACTCTATGCACCACACCGAACTTAATAGGAAGCAACACAAGTTCATCACAAGGTTGTCATGTGTTTCATCATAGTGGTAATAGTAGCGGATTGATAAGCATTGGGAGGAGACCAAGGATGGAAGGTGACAACGTAAAGCTACCATTGTTTCATGGTAATGGGACTGAGGGTCCCAAACAATATTGGTTCTTATGTGAGGTAGTGTGGAAGGTAAAACAAGAACAAGATGATGATATCAAGAAAGGACAACTAGAGGAAACCTTTTGGGGCCGGGATTTGGACTGATACATGAAATTTGTACAAGTACCAATGGGGAATCCCTAGATGACTCTAGCGCAAACCAGGACTAGACTGATTGACAAATTCAAGAAACTGAAATCAAAATCGCGGTATATTACTGAATTGAAGGTAATAAATAAATTCCCTAGTGAGTTAGTGTGGGAATTCGATAAGTGATTCAAAACTCTAATGGCCAAGGTTAGATTTAGATTGAGTGATGTGCAACATAAAGAATGGGTCATGATCACGGCCTCAATACCCCATACCCACATGCCACTGATGCAACAGAAGATTGCATCTCAGACGTAAGCTCTCAAATATTTCGATGAAGTTGGAGGCTTCACCAGTCAATGAAACAGGGATTGGAATGATCCAAATCCAGTCGCAATTGGAAAACCTTAATATCCAATTGCAGGATATTAATAAAGGAAAATAGTTATGTGAATAAGTATGGTGCAGTCGGTGTCGGTCTGAGGGACATCACAAGGATCAATGTCTTAAATTTTGTGAATATTTATAGTCTGGGGTACCGAATCCACCGATTCAAGGAGGATTTCCTTGGTGCTAAATTTGTCAAACAAGGGGGCATCGGTCAGAATAATGTGTATACTTACATAAGGTTCTGTCGAAACCAACTAATCTTTTCTGCAACTTTTGTCTATCAGTTGGTCATGAAGAAAAGGATTGTAGAGCTTATGATTTGCCCTGGGAAATAAAAATGGACACATACTTTTTGAAGGGAGAGGAGAAAATACTGAGTGGAAGACCTCAACCACAACCATAGTATAATCAGTCACAATTGCAACCACAGTATACTCAATCGTACTACAATAAAAAACAACCACATTATAATATGCCAAAACAATAATTATATGATTCATCATACCAGCAGCAAGGAGAATCCCGAGGAGAATTTAATAGAGATCACAACGGAGGCTTTGGAGCTATGGGTCAAGGATGTGGTCTAGTTACTTGCTATAATTGCATAGAGGTGGGATATTATCAGAGGGACTGTCCAACAAAGTGATGGAAGGAAGTGGAGGACATGAGATCTATTCATTTACGGATGGATTTTTAGGCTATCATCAGATAATAGTTGTGAAGGAAGATAGAAACAAAACCACTTTTGTAACAGAATGGGGATGTTTCTAGTACATAGTGATGTCGTTCAGTCTCAAGAATGAGCCCATGATTTTTTCAATGTTAGTCGCCACTGAATTTAAAGAATTCATTGATAAATTCATAGCTATCTACATGGATGATTGGACTGTATATGGGTTGGTAAAAGACCATACTACGAACCTTCCATTAATGTTGGAAAGGTGTCGATAGCATTAGATTTCACTGAATCTGAATAAATGTATATTTTGTGCACCATTTGGAATCATATTGGGACATATTGTATGTAAGGAAGGCATGTTGGTCGATCTCGCCAAGATCGTGCTAATTGTTGACCTACCAGCCCCAATGATAGTGTAATGGCTAAGGGAAACATTGGGCCACACAGGATACTACCGTAATTTTATAAGGGGATATGCAACAATCACTACACCAATGGAGAAATTATTAAAGAAAGATGCGAAGTTCGAATGGAATGGCAAGTGCCAAAGGAGCATTGATAGGTTGAAACAAAAGATGGTCGCAACACCAATATTAGTGTTTCCAAATTGGACAAAGGAGTTCCATGTCCACGTCAATGACTCGTCAATCGCATTAGGAGTAATATTGACCCAACCAGAAGAAGGATCGATTGACCACCTAATTGTGTTTTCAAGTTGGAAGTTGTCTACTGTGGAGAAAAACTACACAATGCCATAGAGAGAAGGATTGGAGATTGTGTATGCATTGCAAAAATTCTGAC
>LPNX010837112.1:545435-620898 GCA_001517045.1 Pseudotsuga menziesii
GGATGACGACCATTATGAACAAATTTTTAAATTTTTGTCAATAGGAAAATGTCCTTAGGATTTCACCACTAATCAAAATAAATAACTAGTCACCAGAGCTACTGAATTCCAATTGATCATCAAGCAACTATACAAGATGAGGTCGGATGAAATTCTATGTCGATATGTTCTTTTGCATGACCAAGAAAGAGTGTTCTCATAGGCACACTATGGGGTTGCAGGGGGATACTATGGAGGATTTGCAACTGCCAGAAAAATACTTAGAGCTGGAATATGGTGGTCAACAGTACATGCCAACACCACATATTACGCTAAAAGATGTAATGTATGTCAATGAATGGGTAAAGCATCCGAGAGAGATGAGATGTTCTTATTACCTCAAGTAACACTACAACCATTTGAAAAGTGGATAGTCGACTTCATGGGACCTATAAATCCTCCAGGGAAAAGAACATGTACATGATACATCATCACCGTGACCGATTATTTAACAAGATGGGCTGAGGCAGCACCGGTAAAGGATTTCATAGCTGCGACACAAGCAAGGTTCCTTTTCGACAATGTCAATTTGGATGAACTAAGATATTGATGAGCAATGAAGGAGCTCAATTTTTCAATAATACAATCAAAGTGATGATTCAGGAATTCCAGATACAGCACAACAAGAGTACTCAATATCGCCCATAAGCGAATGGTGCAGTAGAAGCGTTCAACAAGATATTGGAAAATGCATTCACTAAAGTATGCGATACAAATCATGACGAGTGGGATCTGAAAATCCCTGCGATATTATGGGCCTATAGAATGACATGTAAAAGACTAAAAGGTTAGACACCATTCATGTTGGTTTACAGACAAGAAGCGATAATGCCAATGTAATATATCATCCCCATTCTATGCATAGAAGCCATAATAGGAATGAGAAACAAAAGATAAATTGAGGAAATACTGACGTAGTTAGTACACCATGAAGAGGACCTCTTCATTGTAGGATTTCATCAGCAAGTAGAAAATGATCGACAAAAGGCATGGTTTGATCACCACGTCAAAACAAAGAACTTCCAGCACCTGGATGTGGTTCTCCTCTAGGACAACAAGTTTGCAAAGCACCCTGATAAGCTTCAGATACATTGGCTTGGTCCCTACATCATACATTTCATTACCGACAAAGGTGTGGTACAGTTGAAACAGTTAGATAGAGTAATTTTTCCAAAACTAGTGAATGTGAGTCGGTTAAATCCCTATCGAGATAGCTAGGCGCGACACCAATGATAACAAAAAAAATGGAAAAGGGAAGTCTATCGACAAGAGCAAGATCAATGAATAATTTTGAGCTGCGATAAGATTTGGATCTTGTCAAAAGCGGACGAGGTGCGAATTGGTCAAATCGGGAAATAAATGAAGTAATTACACCATGCAGGAGATGACACAACTTGCAAAGATATGCAATTAATGACCAAGGCATGCATTATATTTGTAGAATCAATGAAGGATCTGGTCAATCAATGGGGATTGAGTAATGATGGTCCAAATTCCTTGCATGAAAGGTGTGGAGGCTCTAAAATCGGACCAAGGGGCATGGTTCGACCCATTGTGCATGTCGAGACGAAGAATTAGAGAAAAGAAAGGAATAGTTAGAGATAAGAGAAGTGTAAATGTGAAGAGAGGTGTTGCAGAAGTAATTGCGTAGATTATTTCAAGCACTATCATGCAAGAAACTTTGATTGCAAGGGAAACCATAGTAGAATAAATGCAAGATATTATATCTACGCAGGGTGACCAATTAGGAAGAAGAGAAGTGTTAATCATCTGATCACTCTAGAAAGAAGAACCAAGACAATCCAAAGTCCAACAAGAGGGACCGAAGCAGAAGGAGAAGCAGGTCCATCAGATACGACGAAAGAGGAAACAACAGCAAGAGGAAAACCTCTAGGTCCGACAGTAGAAGACATTCTCGGATACGTACCACTGAGAATTGAAGGGGAACCGATAGCATAGGTTGGAAAAACTAACAAGTGTGCTATCAAGATGCTTGCAACACCCAAAGGCGTCCATTTGACGATAAATATCGTGGTGTGGCTGCAAAAGCTATAGTATAGTGACCACAACATCCTGGCATTTAAAGAATGCACCAAGGACACCTATGAGGAAAGATCACATGGTGAAGGAGGCCCAATCACTAGAGAACCTGTGCGGGAATCAAGATTGCAGCGGTCCGGTACAAAAAAAAATTTGTTGGGGGCCTATTGGAAAGGAGCTGGGGCACACAAAGTGTGGTACCACCACCGATAGAAAAGATGTCAACAAAGATAAAATTCAATCGCGGTAGAGGAAGAAACCAACAAATTAGTATATTTTGGCTGGTTTAGTTAGAGATTGGTTAAGTGGTCCATTTTGTAATGGTCTAGTGAGCCTATAAGTATAGTTAGGATTGTAAGTCAAAAATATCTATCTATTGATTGATTGATCATCGATCTCTTGGGATTAGTATTAATCGACTGAGGAATGTTTTTTTCTTTTGCAGTTCATTTATGGTACTGATGTTATGAAGACTCTGTCTTATGAAGTGAATTTGGTCAGAATTTTGGAATTTTAAGTTGTAATGTCTTGGTTCTGTGGAATGTGTTTTTTCTAAAGATGGTCAAAATATGAATTATGCATTGTTTGGTTAAATCTTTGATGAGTCAAATGAGTTGATTATGCTACCTCTATTTTTTTATTTTAAATGTGAATGATGCGAAGTATTGCAGTGTTTAATTATTTAATGTATGTTGATGTCTTTGTTGATGTAAATGTGGGTAATTGTGATTGTGAATGATGATGATAAGTAGATATGGAAAATAGTATGGTTACGAAACTGGAATTATGTGTGATGTTGTGAAAGGGTAACAGATAGTGTGAAGTCCTCTTCCCACTACATAAACTTGGTTCCTATAGCCCTCCCTCAGACATATCAAGGGAGAAAATGCCTTCCCCATGGATGTTGCAGGAAAGGGTAAATAATTTTCGGATCGATGTTTAGGGAGTCTGTGTCAGTAGTTGTCGATGGCAGTGCGAAGTGAAACCCCATCGATAGAACTGTATCAACAATTGGAACTTTTCCTAAGGTGGTATTGGCATGCTTCCCAAGGTAGTATTACATGGTTTCCAAGGCGATTTTGCATGCTTCTTGAGGTATTTTTGGCATAGTTCCTGAGGCAGGAAATTATAGTCTATACAGACCATACAGACATGGTAGAGATAGTTCTTGATTTGCATGTCAAAGGAGGACTCGGGAAAACGTAGTCAAGTTTATACTCATTTTTATCAAAATTTCGAGAGGAATGAAATGGTGCAGCCTGTTTCTGAGTCTGACTGACAGAACTCGGAAGTGTTTCTAGAACACTCATTTTGTAAGATTTTGAATACTTAATAAGATCGTCCTTCCCATTGGAAGTGGCTTAGAGACATATCCCAGAAGGGGTGAACTCTATTATCAGTAGTCATCTTTATTTATGGTTTGTGTATCTCTTTTATTTGCTTATGTGATTGATTTAAGCATTAAAATTTTCATCTTTTAAGCCTTTTTGTGAGTAATTAACATATAAATTTCACATGCAAATTAATGGTTAAAAGTATCATGAATATTTTCATATCAAAGGAAGATCAAAACTATGCAGTCAGATAATGGTGGATATTTTACCTAGGAAGATTCAAGGAGCTCTACAGAGATTCTGGGATTAAGAGGGATTTGAGCAATCCATACAATCCTCATCAAAATGGAATTGCAAAATAGAATAACAAAACTATAATGGAATTATTGAAATCAGTGCTACATGACTAGGATCTTCCAATGCACCTTTGGGAAAACACAACAAGGACAACTATGTATGTATAGAACCATACCCCTCATCGAGTACTTGACAATAATACTCCTGAAGAGGATTTCTCAGGAGAGAATCCAGAAGTCAACCATCTCAGGATATTTAGTGACCATGTATACATACACATGCCAAAGAAGAAGAGGACCAAGCTTGAACCTTCGAGGAAGAAGGGAATATTCGTAGGATATAGTGATACCTCAAAGTCCTACCAAATATACTTCCCAATTTCAGTTTGTAGATTTCTGTGGTAAGATAAGTTGTTGTAGGGTTTTTCCGGACAATCCGCAGTAGACATTTTTAGGTCGACGTTTCGATTCCGAATCTGGAACCATCATCAGGACAAGTAGTCGATTGGTAAAGCTGCAGCTCTGGATTTAAATACCGGTTGGTGTAGTTATATAATTAAATTGGCCGACTAGTCCTAGGTTTAAGGACGGGAAATTAATAAATAAAAGATTATAATTTGTTTTAAAAAATAGGTTAAAATACATGTTTAATAATTGAAATATCTTTATTTAATTTTAAAAGGTTTAAGATTAGGGTTATTGAAATAGGGCTTAAAATAGGGCATAAAATTAGTGTTAAGGATTTTTATTTCCAATTAAAAAAATTTTAATACTAAGTTTAAAATAATTTAATTTCTAATATAATTTTAAGTTTTGATATATTTTTGTTTCTAAATTTAATTTATTTTAAATTGTTAAAATATATTTATAATTTATAATTTAAATTATTAATAAAATATTTTTAAATTATTTTTAATTTATTATTAAGTTAATAAAATTATTTATCAATTTTATGAATTGAAATAGGGCTTAAATTAGGGCACGACTAGTCCTAGGTTTAAGGAAGGGAAATTAATAAATAGAGGATTATAATTTGTTTTAAAAATTAGGTTAATGTTTACTAATTGAAATATCTTTATTTAATTTTAAAGGTTTAAGATTAGGGTTTAAAATAGGGCTTAAAATAGGGCAAAAAATTAGTGTTAAAAATAATATAATTTCTAATATAATTTTAAATTTTTGATATATTTTTGTTTCTAAATTTAATTTATTTTAAATTGTTATAATATATTTATAATTTATAATTTAAATTATTAATAAAATATTTCCAAATTATTTTTAATTTATTATTAAGTTAATAAAATTATTTATCAATTTTTTTGAATTGAAATAGGGCTTAAATTAGGGTTAATATTTATAATTTATAATTTAAATTATTAATAAAATATTTTTAATTTATTATTAAGTTAAAAAAATTATTTATAATTTTTTTTTTTTGAATTATTAGTGAATTATTTTTAAGTTATTATTAAGTTATTTTGAAAAATTTTACTTTAATTTTAATTTACTTCACTTTAAAAAGCTAAGTTAGGCTAAGGTTTAGAGAGATTGGACTGTCTATTGGACTTATTTAGACCCTTGATAAGGGGGACCCAACTTTTGCTAAATTCAAAACCACCATCTCTGTTAAGGTTATTGGGATGTTTGATGATCTCTATAGCCTCCCTGAATCTTCGTTTAAAGTAGTGGTTCTCTTGTGCAAGCAACGAAGTTTCCTCAAGACAAATATGATGTTTTGACCTCTCCGAGTGTTCAGCTAAGGCAGAGGTGCGAATACGTTGGTTGCGGATATCAGCTCCATGTTCCCTTAATCTAACCTTAAGGGACCGACCAGTTTCTCCAATGTAGTTGAGGCCACATGAACATGTAACCTTATACACACCTTTCCGTTGATGCTCCTCAACCTTGTCTTTAAGAGTCCTCATTTTTTGCCTAATGGTTACTAGAGGTTTAAAAGCTGTAAGGATATCTTTCTTTTTCAGGATTTTGGAAACCTTATCCGTGACGCCTTGAATGTAAGGGAGATAAGCCCTCTTTTTGTCTTTGCATTGTTGGGGGTTCTTTAGTTTACCTACGGGTTTTTTAAGGGTTCTCCTAATGTCATTTTCTTTATAACCGATGTTTTTGAAAACTCTAACCAAGTTGCCTTGTTCTTCTTTGAGATGTTCAGCATCACAAATCCTGGAGGCTCTTATAGCCAGGGTATTGATAATTCCTAGTTTTTCGGCCGGATGATGATGAGAATCTGCCTCAAGATAACTATATGTATGGGTTTTCTTCCTAAAGACCTTATGTCCCAGGGAACCGTCGGGTTTTTTGTATACTAAGACATCAAGGAAGGGGATGCTCCCATTCTTTTCCACTTCCATAGTGAATTTAATGTCAACAGATTGGCTATTTAGATGCTCAAAGAATTTGTTAAGTTCTTTTTCTCCATATGGCCAAAGGACATTAGTATCATCCACATATCTTTTCCACATTTTCGGTTTCAAGGGATAGGATTCAATTGCCTTCTTTTCAAAATTCTCCATGAAAAGATTAGTGACAATGGGTGAGAGGGGAGATCCCATTGCTACTCCACTCGTTTGTTCATAGAATTCCCCTTGGAAACTGAAGAACATGGAGCGGAGACAAATTTCGGTGAATTTTGCTGTCTCAGGGTCGGTGACTTCATGAATGACTCTAATGGCTTCGTTTAAGGGGATCTTAGTAAAAAGACTCACAACATCAAAACTCACCATGATGTCATTAGGGTCAATCTTCTCTCCCGAAATCAATCGGACGAAGTCACTTGAGTCTTTAATGAAGGACTCTGTGTGTTCGACTAGAGGACTTAAACGTTTGGCTACAAACTTAGCAAGCTCATAGGTGGGGGAACCAATTGTATTAACGATTGGTCTTAGGGGGACCCCTTCTTTATGAATCTTAGGTAAACCATAAATTCCAGGGGTGAATTCTCCCGCCGACATGAGGAGCTTCTTGTTTTTATCCTCAAGACTCGATTCCTTGATGACCTTCCTGACTTCTCTCAAGAGTTTTGCAATCGGATTGCTGCCTAGCTTTCTATATCTACCGCTAGAGCTAAGATGATCAAGCATTTTTGAGACATAGTCTTTGCTGTTGAGGAGAACAGTGGCTCCTCCTTTGTCCGCCTTGAGGACCACAATGTCTTCATTATTCCTAAGATTGCTAATGGCTACTCTTTCTCCCCTATTTAAAACAAATTATAATCCTCTATTTATTAATTTCCCTTCCTTAAACCTAGGACTAGTCGTGCCCTAATTTAAGCCCTATTTCAATTCATAAAATTGATAAATAATTTTATTAACTTAATAATAAATTAAAAATAATTTATAAATATTATATTAATAATTTAAATTATAAATTATAAATATATTTTAACAATTTAAAATAAATTAAATTTAGAAACAAAAATATATCAAAACTTAAAATTATATTAGAAATTAAATTATTTTAAACTTAGTATTAAAAAAAATTTAATTGGAAATAAAAATCCTTAACACTAATTTTATGCCCTATTTTAAGCCCTATTTCAATAACCCTAATCTTAAACCTTTTAAAATTAAATAAAGATATTTCAATTATTAAACATGTATTTTAACCTAATTTTTAAAACAAATTATAATCTTTTATTTATTAATTTCCCTTCCTTAAACCTAGGACTAGTCGGCCAATTTAATTATAAAACTACACCAACCGGTATTTAAATCCAGAGCTGCAGCTTTACCAATCGACTACTTGTCCTGATGATGGTTCCAGATTCGGAATCGAAACGTCGACCTAAAAATGTCTACTACGGATTGTCCGAAAAAACCCTACAACATACTTCCCAATATTTAATAAGAACGACATCAACATATAAGTAACATCTGTTGAAGACTCGACATACTCTAGATCTAGGAAGCTACCTATTAAAGAGGTCGAGGAACGTGAAGGAATGAGAGTCTGAGGTACATAAATTGTAGAAGCAATTCCAGAAGTCCATTAATATCATGACATGGTAGAACCAAAATATATTGTAGACACTTCATGAGAAGGAATCCCACAAGAGAAAACCAGAATGGGCATGAGAACTCATACAAGAAGCAAAAAGTGATGGTGCTCCAGATGGAATGAAAAGAGAAAGGAAAATACAAAAACCTTACAACAACTATCTGGCCCTATTGTGTGATATCATTGATAAGGAATCTTCCAAATATGAAGAGGGGTTAGAAAATAAAGGATGGAAGCATTCCATGGTCCAGGAGTACTAGTCGATTATTAATAATGATGTCTAGGAGATAGTTATCAGACCGAAAAGGAAGTCTATCGTGACTTCGAAGTGGATCTATAAGATCAAGAATGTTTCATATGGTAGGGATGAGAAATACAATGCAATATTAGTGGCACAAATCTTCTCACAAAAAGATGACACAAATTACAAGGAGAAATTTGCACCCGTAGCGAGGCACACTTCCATTAGAACCATAATTGCATTGGTTGGAGTAATGAAATTGAGATACATCAAATGGAAGTCAAGACAACATTCTTGAATGGTGTGGTAGAAGAGGAAGTGTACGTAGAACAACCAATGGGATTCGAGACACATGATAGGTAGACTCATGCATGAAAATTGAAGAAGGCCTTGTACGTATTGAAAAAGGCACCCGGGACATGGTACAATAGGATGGATAGCTTCCTGATAAGCTTAGGATTTAATAATAGTAAACAAGATTCCAACCTTTAATTCAAGGTTGAATATGGAAGACCGATGATTTTCCTACTATATGTCGATGACATGTTCCTTACAGCTGTGGACGAACTCATTGTAGATGCAAAGAGGAATATTTCCACTAAGTTCAAGATGAAAGACTTAGGGATTATGCACTACTTCTTAGGAATGGAGGTTTGGAAGAATGTAGATGGAATCTTCCTTGGTCAAGGAAAGTATGTAGTGTATATTTTGAAAATATTCAGAATGTTGGAATACAAGGCGATAGCCACACCTATGGCATAAAACTTGAACTTCTATGTAATGCTTCATCAGATTCGGTTGATTCCATGATGTATCATTAGATGATTTGTTCACTTATGTACCTAACGAATATGATACCATACATATTATTTATTGTGAACACCTTGAGCCATTTTCGGAGGGATCTGAGACATGTTCACCTGGTTGCTGCAAAGCATGTATTGAGGTACTTGAAGGGTACAATGGATTATGGGCTCAAGTATGATGTGAATAAGAAGATTAATGTGCACGGTTATGTTGATTAGGATTAGGTAGGTAGCATCATGGATAGGAAGAGCACTTCGGGTTGCTTCTTCAGTTTGGGATCCGACATGATCTCTTGGTTTATCAGGAAGCTTTCCTACATGGTGTTGAGTACAACCAAGGTGGTGTATGCTGTCACTTGCTCGGCTAGTTTTCAGTAAGTATGATTGTGGTAGACACTAACTGACTTGTTTGGTTTTCATATAGATGCAACTTGTATCCTTTGCGAAAACCAGAGTTGTGTGAAATTATTGGAGAACCTAGTGTTGCGTGACAAGTCAAAGCACATCGAGATCAAGTTCCACTATATTGGGGATATGGTGCAGAGAGGAGTAGTGAAGCTCCAGTATGTGGCAAAGAACATGCAGATAGCTAATGTATTGACCAAGCCTCTATCCAGAGTGAATTTTGAGTACTTCAGAGAAACACTTGGTGTGCTCCAGAACAAGGCCCCTCGAAAGAGGGAGTAACAAGTTCTAGCATAGTCAAAGCTCTAGGTTGTTTAGAAACCTAAAATATCCTAGCATGATCCTATGCTAGAGATGATGATGGACCAGAAGACGCAGATGCATGAGACCTCACATGGGAAAAGTGACAAGTTTTCCTTGAGCAGAAAATATCCTGGTGTAGGACACAGTTTGCTCGGACGGAATTAGTCATGTAGGTTGTCTTAGATGTAATCAGTCCCGAAGTAGTACGCAGGTTATACTTAGACGCAATTAATCCTCGTATAAGTTATCCGAAGTGTAAAAGATCCTGGCATAGGACAGAGGTTATTCATATGTAATGAGTCGTGTGGGTTGTCTTGGAGTGTAAGCGATCCTAGTGTGGTACGTAGGTTTCTTGGACGTAATAAGTCCTGGGAGGATATCCAAATGGAAAATATCCTAGACGTAGGTTTTTCATATGTAATGAGTCCTCGAGGTTGACCTCGAATAGAAAGTATCCAGGTGTGGTACACAGTTTTTTCAGTCATAATAATTCCTTGTGTGTGTGTGTGTTCCCATGTTGGAGATGAGGAGAGACGTAATGCACTTGGTGTGCTCCTAGGTGATTCTCACATAGTGTAAGATGAAATTTGTCTTGGTGACAAATCTTGGAATGATCCTATGTTGGTAGAACATAGGTGGTCTGCATTTGGGTTGTCCTCTGTGTGCTATGTTTTCTTCTTTTTTTTGTGCAAGATGATGAGATGATTTGGATACAATGATATGATGGTAGGATATGCAGTTGATTGCAGTTCCAATGTAATGAATGGGCCTGGGTTGTACCTACACTATGTCTTTCTCATAGATATGATGAAGACCTAGATGACGACTAGCCCTAAACCCAACATAAAATAGGGTTAGATTTGTAGAAAATTTCGATGACAGATATTAATATTTAATGATCGATAAGATGAGGATTATGTCAACAATTCTGATGATGACTCTATGATGATGGCTTGACCAGATATGTTGATGACTGCGGAGAGAGAGAGAATACCTTCCTATTTAAGAGGGAGTGTTGTTGTATTTGTAACTTCAGAAGATATTATGATGTATATTGTCATTGTATGTTGTTGTACCCCCATGGGATATATGTTTACTTCCTTTTGGGATGCCATTATTGTACATGGTCCTTGAGGTACAACCTTCATTGTAAGTCAAGGAAATAGTCCCCAGTATAATATTATGTAATGTACTTTTGGAGTCTCTCTAAGAGAATTCAGTCGTGTTAGCTTTACAACAGTCAAGTTAGGAGGCCATTCACTTGAATGGCGTAAATAGGGAGGCACCCTCCCTCATTTATACACACTCACACTCACTCAAGTTCGCATGAGGAAAAATAGAGAGACAAGGAGGAGAGAGAGAGAGATAGTTGGAGGATACTTCATCTTATTGGATTTTTCCATATTGTGATATTGTCTTAGGGATAGAACTATTCTGAGGAAGTTTGAAGGGTTTTCTCCTTTATGGTTTCCTCAGTGAAAATATTTATGTATTGTGTATCTTCTATGTCTTGTGTATATTGTTGTGCTTGGTATTCTTTCAGATAAATATCCTAAACAAGTTAATTAGATTATAAAAACTAACAACCCACTAGGGGCATCTATTATAAAAACATTTTTGAAGACATACGCGGGTCAGCAGTTATACAACTCATGTATACTCATCTTGAACCATTGTCACCTGCGCACATCAGGTTTTATGCTAAAAAAAATATTTGGAGTTTTCCCCATCAAGTAACCAATGCCTTGATCCTTGGGCTTCCATGTGCCAGGAAATTCGTCGATTCAAGCCTCCATTTACCATTGGAGGGATATATATTGAGCCATTGTGAAGCATTAGAGGAGGAGAAACTTAGACAATAAAGAGACTATAGAAATAAATTTCCTCATTGTTATGTTCTTGAGTCTGCATCCCTTTGTCCTTGTTGATAAATCCATTTGTGCTCATCTCCTAATTTTTCCAATATCTTTGTGAGATTTCCTTACTATGGAGGATTAAAGTGGTGGAGGCCCAAGTGGAGGGACTCAGTTTCTTTGTTCCGATGAGGTGTCGACAGAGGTTGTTAGATTGTATCTCTATTTTATTTTAATATAAATATCCATTTCTTGTCCAATTTCATGTGCAATTATGTATATTTGTATCCATGGGTTTAATTACTTATACATGTTTAAATGGAATATGCTAGATTGAATGCTAAGAGTTAATATATTATTCTTGTATATCTATTTTTTGGTTGAGAGAAAAATTTAGGGATAATATTATGACAGAGATCTCAATGATGATCATCCTCGAACATCTGGTTGAGGTACGATTCTTATCCCTTAGTGGTTACTTTCTTTAATTTATCTAGTACGCTTGAGATTGGATTTGATTTATGTTTTCATATTGTCTGTTGTGGTCCGCCCCACGTCATAGGAAGATAGTGGTTGATGATATTTCATGAAAAGATGAATAAGTGCAAGTTTTTGCAGTGTCAATGGTAATTAACGAATGATTAGATGAAATTTGAACCGAGAATTCAAAGAACCTAGAGACTTTCTCCATAATCAATTATTTGATTCAATACCCCAAGTTTGAGTGGAAGAATGACATCTTATGGTATATAGGAAGAAATGTTTTCCCCATTTTAATATTTTAATCCAAGGTTCTTAAAGAATCCCATGATTTTCCAACTACAGGTCATGTAGGTTTTTTTAAAACCTATTATAATGAACGACATACATTATTTTGTAAGGGGATGAATGTGTAAATTTAAAAATATTTAGTAGAATGTGACCTTTACATAAGAATAAAAAGTGAAAATGTCTTAACCCCCCAGTTACTCTACACACTACACATTCCTAATAAAAAACAATGAGAAATTTCAATGGATTTCATTGAAGGATTAACCATGTAAGAAGGGAAGGATAAATTATTGGTGGTAGTAGGAAAGTATGAAAATTTTATAGGGGTATTAAGAACTGATTATGCAAATCAAACAACTAAATTTTTTTATAAAAATGTTTACAAGTTACATGGGTTTCCCAAGATCATCGTCAATGATAGAGATGCCAAGCTTAAGGGAAATATTTGGAGATATTTTTGCAAACAATTTGGGACATCCATTAATATGAGCTCAACTTACCATCCCCAAATATATGGTCAAACGGAAATTGTTAATAAATGTTTGGAAGTCTACCTTCATTGTTTCGTAATTGACAAACAAAATAAACGATTTTAATGGTTTCACCTTGTTGGATGGTGGTATAATTCCACATATCACACGTCTCCCCAAATGACACCATTCCAAGATATTTATGGATATGAACCCCTTAAATGGAAATATTTAGCCACAATGCAGATAAAATTTTCATCAGTAAAGGATCATTTAGAAGAAAAACACAAAGTTGTTTAATTACTCAAGGAAAACTTAGTAGTTACCAGGAATCGTATGAAGAAAAAATATAACCAACATTGAAAAAAAAGAGAGTTCAAAGTTGTAGATTTGGTATTTGTAAGAGTCCAACCTTAAAAATAGTTATATATTAAACAATAAGGAAAAAATTGTCCCCAAGGTTTTATGGACCATATAAAATTAACAAAAAAATTAGTCACGTAGGTTATGGATTGGAGTTATTATATAGGAGTTGTATCCACAATGTTTTTCATGTATCATGTCATAAAAATGTGTTAGGGAAACATTAGAAGGTTCAAACAATGCTTCCTATGTTGGATAATGAAAGATGGCACAAACAATGATTCCTATGTTGGATAATGAAGGATGGCGCAAACAATGCTTCCTATGTTGGATAATGAAGGACTAATCATTTTGAATCCAAAATCTATTATTCCAATAGAATAGTGTGTTATCGATTAATTGAGTATCTTATTAAATGGAAAATTATTCTCCCAAAAAGACGCAACTTAGGAGTTAGAACATTTCCAATAGTTGCATCCTTTGTTACCATTGCTTTGAGGACACAACAAGTTTGAAGGGACGAGCAATGCTATATATATATATATATTCAATTAAATAATAACATCAATGGGACAAATAAAAAAAAAATATTTAATTAGTTATCTATTTAACATTACTTTAAAAATATTACTTTTTATGAATCATAAGTCATGGATCTTTATATCGGTTCCCAATAGAATATAAATATGGGCCTTCTCTTGTGTGTGTGTGTATTATGAATCATGTTATTCTACATAGGTGTCCTTACTAATGCACCTTACACATTTTAAAGCTTAATGAATTCTATTTTTTGTTAGGGTACACAGGGTACTCCCAAAGGACCGAACACCAAGAATAGCCACTTCACACAAACAGATCACAGATCAATACACCAATGTTTGTCACGTGGTTAAAACCCTCGAGAGGGAAACAGTCCACGGCCCCGGCCAAATAGCTACTTCGGAGCAATTTATTATGCAAAAGAAAGAAAGTTACATGAGCTTCTCATAATCGATCAACTAGCCAAGGACCCTCTATGCTCTTTAAATAGAGATCATAGACCAATCGGGTGTTAAGCCACGGATCAATGGTAGGTATGATCTAAGAGAAGTTGAACCGTCGGATCACTCTATGTCTAGAACATATCGTGACCGTCGGATTAGAATATTTACAAATGCATACTAATGCATACTAAAGAAACACACTTTTACCTAACGGATATATTACACAAGTTGATCTTAACTAACTCCTAAGTGTCTAAATATCCTAACATTTTTAAACCCTTCGTAAAAAAATTTGTGTTAGTATTTTTTGATGATGTACTAATCTATAGAAAATTTTGGGAAGAGTATGTACAAGATGTTTATAGGGTCTTAAAACTATTAAAGTAGCACCAACTATACACCAAGACTTCTAAGTGTACCTTTGGGGTTCAAGAAGTGGAGTATTTGGGTCATATTGTATCTCATGAAGTCCTCAATGTGGACCCTAACAAAATTAAGGTTATCATGCAATGGAAAATTCCCAAAACCTTGAATAATATTAGAGAATTCTTAGTATTTATTGCATACTACTACAAGTTCATCAAGAACAATGGTCAAATAGAAACATCTATAACAACATTATTGAAAAAGGGATGAATTCTCTAGGACTCAAGAAGTAGCCAAATATTTTGAAAATTTTACATTGGATATTTGTACAACTCCTGTATCAAACAAACCTAACTTCAAAAACATTTATTGTGGAATGTGATTCCTCAAGGCATGGAATTGGTGAATTTTTAATGCAAGAAGGAAGACCCTTACCTTTGAAAGTTTCCAACTTAAATGAAAAAAACTTACTCAAACCAATTTATGAAAATGAAATCTTGTCCATATTGCATGTAATTATGAAATGATGCCCTTACCTAATAGGAAGACACTTCAAGGTAAGAAAAAATAATTATAGTCTTGAATGCTTCTTGGAACAACGATTATCTTCATAAGGTCTACAAAAATGGGTTACAAAGATGCTAGGGTATGACTTTGAAATTATCTACAAAAAAGGAAAATAGAAGGTGATTGTAGATGCATTTTCAAGAAAATAAGATTTCATGAAGGGATTACTTTTTAGATTTCCATTATGTAATATGATTGGGTGGAAGAAGGAAGGACATAATGGAAATAATACTAGATGGCATTCAATATAATTCAATAACTACAAGGGTACCCTATCTCACAATATAAATTTGTGTGGAAGAATGATTCACTATGGTACTAGGATCACGTATACTTATGCAAGAATTCTAAACTCAAACATATAGTCCTTTTGGATTTGCATGCTTCTCCTATAGAAGGACATCCAAGGTTCTTGAAAAATTACTATAGGACCAAGAAGGATTTTTTTTGTAGGTCTTAAACATTATATCCAAAATTTTGCAGTATAGTTTACCAACAGAACAAAGTAGAGACCATTATCCATACCAAGTCAACATTGGGAATAAGTATAAATGGATTTTATCACATGTCTAGGAAAGTCAAAAGGAAATATTTTCATCATGGTAGTGATAGATCAAATCATAAGGTATTACATTTCTTCTCTATTTCTCAACCTTTTAAAGAAAGTACAATAGTTGTAGCACTCACGGAAACAATTAAAAAGATACATGGAATCCCCAAGATGGCTTACCAATTGGAGTTTCCTCCATCTTCACATGTACATCTAGTCTTTAATGTTTCTTGCCTAAAAAAATTAATTCGGTGATAAGTGTAATAAACCAAATGGGTTATTATAGCTGTTATACATCATAATTTATAAATTAGACATTATAGGTTGATTAATGTTAATATATAATTAATTTAAATATGATAAGTCATGATCACTTAATAAAAATCATGAATTATCACATATTGGTGTATTTATACACCTTACTTGTACTATTCTAAGCATAATCAATTATATATAAAAAACGCATTATCCAACATGTAATAATTTTCCCCTTACAAGTGGTATCAGAGATTCAGGATCTCACGTACTCTCATATTATTCCTCAGGAAAACTATTCTCACTTTTTCAATATCCATTTCCACATCTTCCATCTCACTCTCTCCATTTACACGCTCCACATCTCCCACTCTTCTCTCACACACTCATCTTCCCACATTTCCATTCACTCATTCCCGTGTTTCCCATCATCACTCACATTCATGCTCCCACTCACACTTTCTTGTGATCAAACCCCTTTCTATCCACTTCTAACCAACCCTCACTCCAAATAACCCCCTATCGTGCCCAGTTCTAATGTGTTTCCCATCTCCTTCCAGCTTCAATGCATTCCCCTTTGCATCCATGCATTTTCAAAGAAAATAATACTAATTATTATAATATATAAACCAATATATATATATATATANTTTTTTAATAGTAAATATTTTCAAATTCTCAAATCTTGGAAGATGGAAATGTCATCATCCTTAGATAAATTTTTTGGAGTGAAGAAAGTAAATAAAAATTGGAGAAAATATGAACAAGAATTTAAAATCATTTGAAACAAAAACGTGAAAAAGAAAGCGAAAATGAAAATAAACAAGAAACTAACCAAGAAGAAATGATTGATGAAGATGGAATCTAGGAAGAAATTGGAGCAATATCAAACCCCAAATAATTTATTGCTCTGATCGATCCAACGATGAGAGAAAAGGATGAAGAACCCTATGAAGAAGGAGTGGTTATGACATCTCACTTCTCAAACGGGGGAAAGTAGGAAACTGCCACGACACCTATGACAGAAGAAGTTGTGATGAACCCTACATTTTCATGTAAGGAAGAGAGATATCTTGCTTCTGCACCCACAACATAAGAAGCACAAAAACCACATACATTAACACCTTACGTTCCCCCCTCACAGAAGGTCTAGGGCATCAGACGCAAAAAAGGATAGGAACCATTGTTCAAATAGCAAGACGCAAAAAGGAATGCCTAGCCATAAACATCCACCTATGCCAAAAATGAACCATTGCTCGAAGTAAAAGACTCAAAATGAAATGTTGGATCATAATTATGCACAAGTTACAGAAATTCATTGCAGTTTCATTCAAGGAACATAAAAGAATCGCATGAATGGTCCAGTCTACACAAATACAAAATCATTAAAAATGGCTAGCAAAATGCAAGAATAAGGACTAATTGAAATTCAATCCAGGGATCCAAACCAAAACCAAGGACATAATAAGGAAGATGATAGAAATGATGAAGAAAATAAAGATAAAAAGGACATGCATGAATATCCGAATGTGGAAGACCAAAATGAATCTGCAAAATAGGTTGTTGTGAATGACAATAATGAAAACAAACTTATAGTTCAACATATTGATGAACCTAAAGAAGTACTAGTTGAAAATAATGATAACAAAAACAAAGAGATAGATGCGCCAGGCATGAAGGAACATGATGTCAATAATGATTGTAAAGAGGATGAAGATATCCAACATTATAAGAATGGATATAAAGATGATACCAGTAACAATTGTGAAAAAAATAAAAAAAGGTAGAGGAGTATCATCATGTAAATAATGGAAGAATAAATGTTCCTAATCACGATGAAAAAAAAAAACATTCTCCAGCTCATGAAGATATAGATTCTTTGCAAGTTGTCGCAATTCAGTGTGACATGAATAATTAAAACTAAAGAACTCTAAGAAACAAATGGATAAGATCAGAAAGTTAACAATGTTTGAAGATCCATCGTTCTTTACCAGGGAAACCAAAGGTTAGTTGAAGAATGATGAAATTCTAGTGCACAAAAAAATATCAGAGATCAACATTGATAACACTTAAGAGTTTCTCAAATGACATTATGGTGGCAACACAAGTTTTCAAGAAAACATCAGATTGGAAACTCACAAGAACACCCCCTATAATTGTTATGTTTTTATTTACAGGATCGTATGCCTAAAGATATTTGAATGGAAATGTGATAGTCTCTCTCAATAACTATTAAATCATGGTACTATTATTCGGAAAAAATCATTGAAGAAGGATTGTTTGTCATCAAGTTTGGAATCCTATCTAATGTTGTAAATGATTATGTAGAATATAAGATTCGTGGTCGAATATTTTCAAAGGACGGATGACTTGTAATAAACCAAATGGGTTATTATGGATGCTATACATAATAATTTATAAATTAGACATTATAGGTTGATTAATGTTAATATATAATTAATTTAAATATAAGTCATGATCACTTAACAAATAACACGACTTATCACATACTGGTGTATTTATACACCTCATTTGTACTATTCTAAGCATCATCAATTATATATAAAAATAAATTATCCAACATGTAATACTTTTTCTCTTACTACAAGATCCCAGTCCATGTTATTTTCACCAGAGATTGATGAAGAAGGGAAATCAGTACTCTAACCTAAAACAAGCCTTGACACAAGTATAGAGCAACTGCAAAATAAATTACTGAGTACCTAATCCGGTGGAAGAACTTGGCAATAAAAGAGGTGACACGGGAAGATGATTTCTTCATGTAGAAACATTGAGATTTAATTAAGTGTTGAGAACAACATTTGTTTGAATGGGAGGGGCATGTTAATCTCTATATATTGTGACATTAAATTTTTATTATTTCCTTTATTGGTTAGCTATAATTCTAATTGTACCCTTTGTCTCCTATATATATGTTTTAGGATCATCTCATCGTGTCTTGTGGATTTGATATATTGTATAAGTAGGTTTCCACCTTAAAGAGACTTCAAAATCATCTCTTTATTCATTCTCAAGACATTGGGTCACTCTTCATTTCTATTTTTATCTTATTTTTGGAACTTGGTGTACAACAAACGAACTATTTGTTGTAATATTCTTGGAATGTTGAGGTATAACCATTAACAACATGAATTTATGAGCATGGTTGATCAATTTTCTCTCTTTTTTAGATAAAATCAATGATACTATAGACTTAGGTCAACATTCAAGAATGTCGATTCAGTGATGCTTGATATTGAAAATCACCTTATGTAGTCAACTCCAGTAACTTCCATGTTTCTCACATAATTATTATTTTTAAAACACTACATCAACTATTGAGAGGATTGCTAGATCACAAAGCTCTTCTTCCTTAAAAAGGATTAATAAAATAGATAATTGCACCATGAGTGATTATGATTACTTGTCCTTCTTTTATTTAATTGATGTTTGTGGATGTGGAGTTGTAAGGAGACTCAATTTATTTACAATATCTTTACATAATATATATATATATATATATATATATATATATATATATATATTTCCAANGGAGTAGTATTTCTCTTTCATATTCATTGACATAGGTTTATTTTATGAGGGTGGTTAGGGATGCTAACAAAATTGAAGCTTATGGGTTAGAATGCATGACACTTTACTTATTTCATGAGTTTGAATTTTATGTGAAGCTGAATCTTTTTCAAATGTAGATATCTATCACAAGAAAGTATTTTTAGAATTTCTACAAGATACATCATGCCAAGATGAACTATGGTAATCACACCATTTTTCTATAGGAGGTTTATTCTTGTATTTTCTTTCAAATTACCTTTCTTCAAATGTTTCTTTCCACTCTCATTTTTTCTAATTAGTTTGTAGAGTAAATTGTTTTGCTTGGCCAATATTCAATGAAGGTATCTTGTTGAAACGTTGATCAATTTCTTTGTTCGTAACATGTCCTTTCCCTCTGAATTTTTCCTAAAGCTTGATAATAAAAAAAAGAATGCTTCTGAAAGAGTTACAACAATAAGAAGTTCCATATCTTGTTGGATATGAGGAGATAAACTATTGTTTACTTTAAAATTGATAACTTTATTTATCCCTTATTCCAAATGGATCCATTTGTGAATGAAATTCATTAGTATAATTGTGTACAGTTTGATCGTTACATTATCTTAAATGTTATCATTTCTTATACTTTTGTTCCATATACTTGGATGGATAAAATTATTTCCTATCATGGTCAGTAAATTTATTCCATGGGTCGATAGGATTGGTTGGATCTTTTAAAATGTAAGGTTTTCAAAAAGTGTCCAACAAAGGTTTTCAATAGTCTAGTATGCCAACATATTCAACCTTTCAAAGGTATTTTTTTATAGTTGGCAATTAATTAAGGTTCAAGCTATTAGATATTTATGAAAAAACATAATTTATTATTTAACATATAATCACATTCATATAAAAAAAATATAAAGTAATGTACAAAGACCACAACAATGTAAACATCATCAAGATATAGCATACTAAAGTAAAGATGAGTATAACATCAAATTAATCACAATATAATTAGTATATTAAGATTACATTTGGGCCTTATGCCTTAAGCAGGACAAGAGTTTAGTAGTCACATAGTTCTAACAAAATGCACATTTGTATTGTACAATCTTTAGAATGAAATTAAAATAATTAAAATAATAACAATCATTAATTCATTCAATCGCACATTCTTACATAGGATCTTTAGGGAAAATTTTCAAAGGCCCCACCAATTATTGAGTTATACCCCACCAAAGGTCCAATAGTGGTGGAAAATTATCAATATAGTCATCATTTTTAGAATTCAAATATTGAAAGGCTAGAAGAGAAACTTTTAGAAGAGAGGATCAGATCTCCTTCTCCTATTAAGGGCCCTTATACTTCCTTAGTCTCCTTAGCAAGGAAAAAGCATGGTCATTTCTATGTGTGTATGATTATGGAGTACTTGATCAGATCACATAGAGAATTAGTTCCCCATTCCTCACATAGATGAATTGATAACTAAACTACTTGATGTCAGTTATTTTCTAAATTTGACCTCCATTGAGGATACTACTAGATACCTATCTAACTCTAGGAGCAATAGAACACTACATACAAAACTCACTAGGGCCACTTCGAATTTTGAGTGATGCTAATTGGCCTTCGTAATGCACTTTCCACCTTTTAGTACTTAATGAGCAAGGTGTTTGGTAAGTACTTCCATATTTTAGTTATGACTTTGTTTTATAGTATACTCATTTATAATGCAACTAAAGAATTTAGATCTTGTCTTAGATGCTTTATCTCGGCATAATATTTATGCAAAAGAATCCAATTGTGAGATTTCCAAGACATCCCTCAAGTATATTGGCCATATTATCTTTGCAAAGGGTATTCATATCAATTTCGTAAAGATGCAATCCATTCAAGAGTGAACTTTTCCTACCCCTAAAAAAATTTGATCATTTTTTGGCTTATAAAGATTCTATTGTAGATTTTTCCACAACTTCTATTTGATTGCTCACCCTCTCACTAAACTAATAAAGAAGGATTCCTTTCACATTTAAGAGTCTAAATGAAGCCCTTGTTTTAGCATTTGTGCTTAGTAATCGTAATTTTACTCAACCCTTCATTGTTGAGAGCAACTTTTTGTGTATGGTCTTGGTGTAGCACTATGACATGATACTAAAGCCATTTCATTTGGAATTTTCAAGTTGAATAACATAGAGAGGAAAATGTCCACATACAACAAATAAAGGCTGGTCTTAATTCATGTAGTGGCTAAGTGGCATCAATTCATCTTAGGTACAAAAGTATTCATTAACAATGATCATCTTAACCTAAAGCATGTATTGAAATAGGGTAATTTAAAAAAGAAGTAACATAATTGGATTGTTAGGATTTAAGACTATGACTTAGAGATAATATATAAGAAGGGCAAGGATAATTTTATGATTGGTGGATTATCCTAGTGTGATGAACCTAAACATTCAACTCCCTATAGGTTGGCCAACCTTATTGAGTAAAAGATCTCACCACAAACTACATACATGATCCTCCTACATTTCATCTTTAACATGGCATTTTGATTGGTAATAAGGGCCAAGATTTGACAATTAGGAAGGGCGTTATCCTCTTTAAAAATCACATCTATTTTCATCTTGGAACTCCTCCTATTAAACAATAGATTTATCATGAGCATGCCTCTTCATTTTCTAGTCATGTGGGTTTCCGCAAACTTAAAGAAATTACTCCTACAACTTCTATTGGTCAAAATTAAATCATGATGTTGAGATATTTGTGGTTGAATGTGACACTAGAATAATAAGGTGGAGACTAGTCCTTTCCCATTTCTTTAGCATAATTCCATCCCCAACTAGAAGTGGGAAGAGGTATCCATGTTCTTCATCACTAGCCTACCACTCTTTCCTGGTAACGATGTTATCTTTGTGGTGGATGATATTTTAACTAAGTATGTTCATTTCATTATTTTGAATATTAAATTTATAGCTTAAAGGGTCATTGATTTATTGTTTCAAAATGTCTATAATTTCAATGGATTTCCCCATTTATTCTTCACAATCATATTATATAGAGTGCTATTTCCTTTTCTCTTATCTCACCGGTACATTTCCCTTACCTCCCTACACTCTTCGTTGAACCATGGGTTCACCAGGAAATTGTTTGATGTTTCCCTTCCTTTCCCTAGTTTCCTAGCTTTGTATCATTTCAATGTTTGGATTTCGTCTATTAGCTTCTTAAATATATTTGTTGTTTCATTCATGAAACCTAATTGGTACGTGATTCTTTCAATTTCGTATATGAATATTTTTTGTATTTTTTGTGGTAATAATGTATTGGTACATTGACTACCCAAGACCCTTTTTCCATTTAATATCTATGAGCAATGGGTCATGGTGTGATACATATAGTCATGGAAATTGTGGATCATGAAAGATGTCATTTTCCTATTATGTTTACTAAAATCATTATGTAGGCTACTACAATTTGACAATTATGCATGTGACACATGGCCTCTGTTGGCCCTTTATGACACAAGGACTCCATTGTTTCCCTCAACTATGACACCTGAATGGTTGCATCCATAAACACCACTATCCTATGTATAACCTACATAATGCAATCAACAACATCATGACATGGCCATTTTGTACCTCACTAAGCCTAGTAAATCCTACAAGTGATTGTTTGTATGGAATCATGATTTGCCATTTATTACTTGTGTCACTTGCACAAAAAATCCCTCAAGGTCCATGTGGCACTTGCAAATTAAGAATATCTAGTGCACAACTCATCAATGTGCGCATGCTTGTTTTGATGGTGTAGTGGACACAGATGGACTTGTTTTCAATGCACATCTTCATAAATGTCAATTACCAATCCTTCATTAATGCTCACTAGGATTATGTATTCTCATTAATGAATGAGGATATTTTATATGGAAATTAGCTCAAGATTGGGGTTCCATTGTGCATCTATATAGAGAATCCATAGGTATGCATTAAATACAAGAGGAAAAATTAGAAGGTTATGTTTCCAAAATTCAATTCGAGAGATAAAGAACCATTATTAATATCCATTCATTGATTGAGTTTGTTTCCCACTTATGACTTGCTTGCTTCTGGCATGGTGTACATTCACAAAGGAGCTTGCTACCCTCATATACCATATTTAGATACCAAACATACAAAGAGGTAAAACAAACCACCCATAAAGAAATTTGAAGCCTTCTCACTAGTACAAACTCTTTTCAAGTGTTGTATTGTAAGTTATTGCTTTGTCCATTGGATTAAACAAAGTATTGTTCTTTTCCCCAATCATGGATTTATGAATTTTGTGTGTTATTGAACCCAAATTTTGGTAATTGCATTATTAACATTTTTCTATTAGGATTAAGAACATATTTATGCATAAGCTTCTTCTCTTTTCATTTATTTTGGTTATACCTAGTTTTAACAACTAGTTAGATTAGGGATTTTTGCACGCTCATATAACAAATTAGCCATAACAACCATTACATGTAACAACGTTTTAATTGTTGCAAAAGTGTAGAATCTCTTAGTGATAATATATGACTTTCTTCCTTACAACTTATTGACTCCATTTTCCAAATCCTTTCTTCTTCTATGAGCATTATATGATTTTTATAAAACTTGCCCTTTGGTAAAAGCAAGATCGGCCATATTTTGATCTCTCATTGTTGAAGAATTATTTTTCTAGGGTCATTTTTTCGACCCCTCCAAGACCCACAATTGCCACAACCCTTGTCTCCCTAATTTGTTGAGGCATTAACACTGTTCCTTCAAAATCTTTTATTTTTTCATCTAAGCTAGTGGGATATTTGGAGACATTGACGGTTGTTTTAGGAATTTTTTCCAACACACGTTTCACAATTTTATCAAGGAGTTGCATACTGTAACTCCATCATATGCATAATATATTTACTCATAAGACACACCAACATATATATTTTATAAATTAAGACAAACGGTCTAAATAGATTATGTGGTCCTTATCTGTTACACACCTCCTTCTCCACCTCAAAACACCTTACTTTCCCTTTGGGGATTTCTTGTCTCCAATTAAAGTTACCTAGAAACATTTTGTCCTCATTTTCTCAAGAAACTAGTGTTTTTCACACCACAAAGTAAATATATTTCACTAAATCACTTTATATAGTTGTGATTAATAGTAATTTAGAGAAATTATTAAATTTTAGTAGAATCGAGAGTAAAATCCCTAGTCTAGAATATATAAGTTGAACCAAAGTAAAAGGTACAAGCCCATTTAAATAGGAAGAAGGCTAATTCAAAACAAAAGTAATAACAAATAGGGCCTAGATATCTCTCTTAGTGCTAAAAATTTGATAAACATGAGAGGAGAGAAGGTGTTCATGATATTTTTCACACCACAAAGTAAATATATTTCACTAAATGACTTTATATAGGTGTGATTAATACTAATTTAGAGAAATTATTAACTTTCAGTAGAATTGAGAGTAAAATCCCTGCTCTAGAATATATAAGTGGAACCAAAGTAGAAGGTGCAAGCCCATTTAAATAGGAAGAGACCAATTCAAAACAAAAGTAATAACAAATAGGCCTTTATATATCTCTTAGTGCTAAACATTTGATAAACATGAGAGGAGAGAAGGTGTTCATGATATTTTTCACACCACAAAGTAAATATATTTCACTAAATCACTTTATATAGTTTTGATTAATAGTAATTTAGAGAAATTATTAAATTTTAGTAGAATTGAGAGTAAAATCCCTACTCTAGAATATATAAGTGGAACCAAAGTAGAAGGTACAAGCCGATTTAAATAGGAAGAGACTAATTCAAAAGTAAAGTAATAACAAATAGGCCTATATATATCTCTTAGTGCTAAACATTTGATAAACATGAGAGGAGAGAAGGTGTTCATGATATTTTTCACACCACAAAGTAAATATATTTCACTAAATCACTTTATATAGTTCTAATTAATAGTAATTTAGAGAAATTATTAAATTTTAGTAGAATTGAGAGTAAAATCCCTACTCTAGAATATATAAGTGGAACCAAGGTAGAAGGTACAAGCCCATTTAAATAGGAAGAGACTAATTCAAAACAAAAGTAATAACAAATATGCCTATATATATCTCTTAGTGCTAAACATTTGATAAACATGAGAGTATAGAAGGTGTTTATGACATTTTTCACACCACAAAGTGAATATATTTCACCAAATCATTATATATAGTTGTGATTAATAGTAATTTAGAGAAATTATTAAATTTTAGTAGAATTGAGAGCAAAACCCCTATTCTATAATATATATAAGTGAAACCAAAATAGAAGGTACAAGCCCATTTAAATAGGAAGAGACTAATTCAAAACAAAAGTAATAACAAATAGGGTCTAGATATATTTCTTAATGCTAAACATTTGATAAACATGAGAGGAGAGAAGGTGTTCATGATACTTTTAACACCACAAATTAAATATATTTCACTAAATCACTTTATATAATTATGATTAATAGTAATTTAAAGAAATTATTAAATTTTAATATAATTGAAAATAAAATCACTACTCTAAAATATATAAATGAAACCAAAGTAAAATATACAAAGCCATTTAAATAGGAAGAGACTAATTCAAAACAAAAGTAATAACAAATATGGGCAAGATATATCTCTTAGTGCTAAACATTTGATAAACATAAGAGGAGAGAAGGTGTTCATAATATTTCAATAATAATATAAAAAATATTTGATAAACATAAGAGGAGAGAAGGTGTTCATAATATTTCAATAATAATATAAAAAATATTAGGTTTTTGGTGAGAAAGAGTGTTTATAATATTTTAATAACGACATACAAAAATATTGTTTTATTTTGGTGTGTAGGTCTAAATGGCAATGAGAAGGTGTTCATAATATTTCAATAATAGTATACAAAAATATTGGGTTTTTGGTGAGAAAGAGTGTTTATAATATTTTAATAATGGTATAAAAAATATTGTTTTTTTGTGTGGATGTCCAAATGGCAATGAGAAGATTGATTCTTCTTCCTTAAATGTTGTAAAAAAGGGTTAAATATTGGAAAAGGAGGGTGTTGATAGGACCAATTTCAAGTCCATGTCCATTAGTGAGTCCCATAAATCCATCCTTTGGTCCATGAGTCAATTTTGTGTCCCTGCCTTGTTTTTTTTGGTCCTCACAGGTGCTAATAATAAAGCCTTTACACAATTTTGTGTCCCTGCCTTGTTTTTTTTGGTCCTCACAAGTGGTAATAATAAAGCCTTTACACATCAACATGGATGTATACACATAATCTAAGTGCTAATAAAGCCTTTACACATCAACATGGATGTATACACATAATCTAAGTGCTCTATTGTCATTTCATGAACAGCTCTTTTCAAAAGGGGTCTATTGGACTGATTTGTGATGGCTCCACTGGCTTGGACTGATATTTTGCATTTTGGTTTTCCAGGGAGTTCATAAATTTTTAAAGAGATATGTCTAGATCTCCTCAACTACTAAATAGTACCATAAACATTAAATTGCGACAATACAACCCTGTGGCAGACGAGTTTAGCGTGTGGGGAAAAACGCGTATGGTGACCCACAAACAAAAGTAGCCATTTCTTTACATATCCTTCCGTGGTCCATGCAGATGCAGATGAAGACAAAGCTTACCATTAATTTAATCCCCACAATCAGAGGGAGTCACTCTTCAAATCCCAACAATTAACTTATATAAGCGTAAGCATGACGAGTCTATGACGTTATTAAAAAATTACATTTTATAGTGATATTTTAATTATACAAATATTTTTTTCCTAAGAAATTTTAGATATTTTTTCACATTTTGTGAATGGTATAAGTGTGTTTGATTAACATTTGGGTTAGATTGTTTTTTATTTTTTTTTAAATTTGGTGTTTTTTATTTTCTAAAATTTGAAGTTAACCATATTTTAATGGCAATTTTGATGATAGAAATGGATTCAACACCCTTAAAAACCCCTATGGCACCCAAAAGTCTAGAGCTTGACACCTGTAACTTGGATTTTGAAAAATTTCGACTAGATTTTTTCAAAATTGTGCCCAAAAAATCTATCTATTCCAACCCAAATCATCGAATTTATAGGTATCCTTTACAGTGAGAGTTCTACTTATTAGTGGACTGGTCATTTTTCTATGTCAATACTAAAGCTATGTGTGGCTCTTGTTTTTCACCTCAATTGTCAAATAAAACAATTGTCCAAGTGAAGTAGTTGTCAGATAAAACGGTTGCCCAAATAAAGTAGTCGTCAAATAAAATGGTTGCCAATGATTAAGATTTTTTAAGATTATTTTTGTTTTGTTGACTAAGGGAATCAACAACTGGGGATGGGCTGGTACTCACGTAACATGGGGTCCAGGGATTCATTCTTGTTGCCACTATACTCCTAGGTGCCCCGTGCCCATCCACAAGACATGAGACATAGGTAAAACCAGATGGGATTTTATCTTTGGCCTTGTTTATAACAAATGACTTCATATCAAGTAACACCAATAAACCACACCCATTCAAGCTAGATTTTTCAAAATAAAAAACATAAATATATAATATAAATTTTCATAGAACTTTCATTATAAAAACTCTATTTTCAAATATTATTTGTATTTTTAACTATTATATAAATAATATTTCAAGACACTGCCATGGATCTAATCAGACTTTTGAGAGCATTGGAAAGTCCAACTAAATATTCTGATATGGGGTCAGTGGTCCCCACTTCCTTACCTTCCTTCCTCACGCAACTCCAACTTTATGGCTCTCACTAGGCCTATTACATCAATCTACGTAACGCAGCCTTCAGTGATCACATGGGTGGGCCCAATAGAAACATTTCATGTCAACGGTAAACAACTACCAAATCTTTATAATAAACAACTACCAAATCTTTATAATAATGGCCGCTAAATAATAATAATAATGCGTTCATCGATATATTATTCTTTTTTAAAGCCGCGTTTTCTCTCTCAACATTGACGCGGCTTTGACAGTGACAGTTAAGGCTGACATTACCATTTCTATCCCGTACTGAATTAAGGTTCTCCTGTTTGACTACACATTCAAATGTTTAATTCAATTAATTTCAATTCCTCTAACTACCTTTGTATGGTGGGATTAGTTAGGATTCCCCTTCTAAAAATGGCGTAATTGGTATTAAAATAAGTGTGGAATCGAATGAGTGAGTTGGTGGGATTAGTTAGGATCCCCTTCTAAAAATAGCGGATCCCTTTTTAGAATAAGGGTAGAATGAGTAGGTGTACACACATATTTAAATACTTGAAAAGTGATATTAAAATCAAATGGGAGAGTCGGTCTTCAATTCCATTCCTTGATAGCTTTCTCAAGTCAAGTCAACTTGCTTTGATCGATTCCCAATATTTGATTCCATCCACAAAACTATGATAATCTTATCGAAATGTTTTTTTTTTTTTATGAAAAAAAACTAGACTTTATTTAAGTATAAGTAATACTAGATCTGTATCATAAGAGTATAAGGGTATAAGGGTATGTAAGACTCAAGCGAGGTTGGTATAAAGATATCAGGGGCTTGGTTAAATCATTGGGAGATCGACGAAACTATTTTTCTGTTTTAACTAGTTCAAAGAAAAAAACTAATATAGCCAAGATAAGAATGAACTCTCACGAGCTCCATAGTGATACAGGTCGTTGTCAGTTCCTAAAACACCATGGATAGAAAAGATATGCATGAGAATATGAACATTGAGGATGAAAATCACTTCCTTTTAGAGTGCCCTGCGTACACCTACATTAGATCTCAGTTCCATAGTCTTTGTTGCATTACCGACCTTCCTAGCCTATTAACTTGTCAAAATTATAGTGAGCTCGAGATGCTTCTCTCCAAACTCTTTGAGCATAGAAATACAATTTTAAAACAAACTAAATAATTCGTTTCTTTAGGTCCGATAAACCGAAGTTTGGTCTCAGGGGACGTTAACCACCACCACCACGACAACCACCACCATCACGACCACCACCACCACCACCATCATCATCTTTATCTTCTTCTTTATTCATAAGAAATCATTTTTAAATTTAATATTTTTTTAAGTTACATTTTTTTTTAAGAAATCGTTTTTAAATTTATCATTTTTTTTAAATTAAATTTTTTATTTAAAAAAGTTGACTCAAATTATTTAAATCATTAAATTTTAATAAAATAATTTTAAATTTTAAATCATTAAATTCTAATAAAATCATTTAAAAATTTAAATATCCCTTATACACTACCAAATAATATTTTTATAAAAATTAAAATAATATACCAACACACTTTCCTTCCACTCCAATATTTTTACCAACTAAAACTTATTTCCCACCCTAAAAACCTCAAACATTGTACCTTATATTTGTACACCCTCCTTCCACTTCAATATTTTTACAAATAAAACTTATATATCCACCATTGTCCCTTTAGAAAAAACTCATATATATTTGTACCTTATATATACCTCATATATATACCCACCATTGCACCTTATATTTGTAATGTCATTTCATTGTATTTTTATTTTTAATTTTCTTACCACCTAAATAATGATGATATAATCTGCTCCGTCACTATTTTGTTTACAAGGTCGAAAATGCAAAAGGCTAATCTATAGATTTTTTTTTCTCCAAAGTAGAGGCTAATCTATAGATATGTGAGTGGTATTGCTCAATTTTGCACTCTTTACAGTAATTGCAATGCGAAGATATGCATACACGTTGTTATTGTTGTTGCATCTTTTGATCAATTAGTGAACCAAATTTCATATTCACATGCATCATAAAACGTTTTTCATTACACAACTTGGTCACTAAATTCATCATCAAATGTTTTTCATTACACAACTTGGTCTGAAAAATCATGAAGAGTCAACATTTGATAATATTATCAAATTTGACTAAACAATCTACTTTATGAGTTTTTAACCAATGAGGTTTAAGAGGGATTGAGGCTCTTAAGGGATGAGTTTTTAACTAATGAGGTTTAAGATGGATTGGGGTTCTTAAGAGATAGTGATTTATCAATCTTTTACAAAATGATTAAATGTGACTTCGAGAAATATGTAGTGTTGGTTTTTTCATTTGCATTCCTTAGACTTGAAAGACTCAGTGAACTGAAACATCTAATATAAGTAGCACTAGTATGGGAAATCAACCAAGACTCTGTTAGTAGTGGTGAGAAAAATTGGAAGAAAATACATCGCGACAAGTCAACATTAGCGTAACACATGGAGAGTGTTATCCCTAAAGTTGAACCTAGACTACAGGGGTTCAAGCTTAAGGAAATCTTGTTCTCAAAGGTGCAAATCAATGAAATCAAATTGAGAATCAAACTGATATACAGTCAAAGCTATGGACAAAGTTACACTTCTATCAATGTAACAGGCTGGTATAACATAAAGGCTGTGTGTAAAATCAAACAATCATTGAATAACTAAACTGATATAAAACCAAGGCTGTCTGTACAAATCACACAATTATCACTGCACATGCTGGTATATTATGAAAAGTATAAGAGAATCACAAAGTTATCAGAAAACTAGATTGGTATCATATAAGAAATATAAGATAATCAAAACATTGCTGAAAAGATAGGCTGGTGTAAAATCAGAGCTGCAAGGTAATCCACAGGAAATGTATAACATAAGACAAAATGCACAGTTCAATATCAAGGTTACTATGATCATAAAGACAAGAAGTAAAACTACCTCTGTTTCCTACAGTGTAAGGATAATTGTATTTCCCAATAAGAATTAGTGCAATGGGATGTAATGGACCATATGCATAACAAAATTATCAGAAAAACCAATTCATAACATACAAAAGCAAATCATCATCATGTTTCATTCAAAAATAGAACCTGTACAGAAGCTGCATAAAGTCTATGTCATACAGGCAATGCTCCAAACATGGCTTGCATTCTCCAAAATTGCCAACCTCTAGTCCCTGCTCGAGACCTCCCTTCTATACAAAAAATGCTATCCATAAACTAACCATAGATCCTATATTCAAGGATCGAACCTCCTCTAATATAGGGCAGTTAATCCCTTTAAACAAGTATTAGATTACAAGTGTAAAACATGTGTCAAAACAAACAACATAAGTTCAAAACCAAATAACAATTTAACTCTTAAACGCTTCTAGAAGCCTCTGCTAACGTAGCTAGGTCACTAAGAACCTGTGAACGCTTTTGAAGTCTAGCGAGTTCAACATCTTTATCCTTTTCCTTGCTCTGGGCTTTGACTTGCTCCAGCTATCTCTGAATGGATCGCTTTTCCCTGAGAATATCCTTGGAAATCAGCAGCAGCTTCTGATATTCTGCTTCTTTGTCCTCCATGTCCTCACGGAGTCTTTTGTTAGCCACCATCAGCTTCTCATTTATGTCTTGCAAGTACCTTGTTTGTTCTTTATAGGTTCGCAGAGACCTCTTACATTGACTTAGTTCTGGGGAAATTTCCAAATCCTCTTCTCCTATGTGGCCTCCTTCTTCATGTAAACCTTTTGATACTGAACCTTCATCAAGATTGTCTTGCTTGTCTGTGCAGAAAAATGCTGGTATGGAGCCTGCTACACCCTGCATATCAATAAATTTTTCCACATCTTCACAGTACTGATCCTTTGTTGTATGTACTATTCCCTCGCTAGCAGCATCTTCTATTACTACAACATCCCTGTTACCTTCCTGTGTTCTTCTTTCCTCAATCTGCATCTTTTCCCTCAGTCTGGTTCTTGGCTTGTCTTCTTTGCATAACTGTTTACAAATCTTCTTTTTTGAAGATATGTTTTTAAGAATATTACTGAGTTTCTCTGGGTTTTCATGTGTGCAGGGTGTTTCAGGGCATAGGCTGTCTTGTATAGGTTTATCAGCAACATTCTTTTCTTCATTTTCAACCTCCTGAACTGTCTTTTTAGGGCTTGTTGCTTGTTGGTTGGCATCATCCAACATTCTTTTACCTTTCTCCTTAGGATTGTCCCTAAACCCTAGTTTTTCTAGCAGGGATGCCCATGTTCTTTTCTCCCTCTGTAACTAAGTTAGAATCAACAATTTGATCAATCCTTGGTGATAAACAGAACGGGTTGTATGGTGAGGGTGACCTTGGACCTTGGTTATCATATTTTGGAGACTTTTAAGTAAATAAAACGAGAGATTTACCTGTGTATTTCCATTGATATTCATTAACAGTTTTAAATGGCATTTTAATATTCTATCATATCTGCCATCACAGGTAATGTAATTCTATATCATCTCCAAAGGGATCCTCCATCCTGGTTTCATCTTACTAACATGCACCCCACTTTTCCAATCAAGCCTTTCACCTCCTGGGATCAAGAATTCACTGAAGTCTTCTTTAAAATCTTGTTGTTTAAACCATTTTTCACCTTCTGCAGGAACACCTATGGCCTTAGCAACAGAGTCCTCATTGACTCTAACAGTTAGGCTTTGCAACTGAACCCTCTCATCTCTGTAATTTTCAATAAATAGCATGGTCATTTGTGAATGGTAACCCTGCAGTTTTTCACAAAAATTGAACCATCCAAACTTCTGCATAAGCTTGGCAAACCTGGGAAATTGTTTTATCCAGTCTGTATTACTTGGTTCCAGCCTGCAAATGAAACCACCAGGTTTTCTTTTGAGTATAACCTCCGGTTCTTCTTCATCGCTTCCCTTCGACATTTGAAACCCTAAAGCAATTCCAACTCTGCTGTGTGGACCGACGGGCTTTAAATCTCAAACAAAAACACACACACTTTGCTGCACTTACCTCTGTGGTAAGTCTTCACTTCATGCTAGCATCTAGCCTGTCAATAATGCACCTATGCCTGTACTGATTCTAATTTGATTGATTTACAGGCTTGACTGAATGAAGATGACAGTAAAAATACAACAAAAAAGGTTCGTAGGTCTTACCCCTGAACCTCCTCAAGCCTTGGTTAATAATGCAGATCTAAGATGCCTTCACCCTATACGACCCTGAACATGAAAATCTGTGCTGTAGCTGCATGCTTCAAAATGCATGGAAGTATATACATTGTAATCCAAACCCTGAAACAAGAACATAGAGTTTGAAAGAAAACCCTAATCACTGAAACCCTACATGATGCTGCTCGTCACCAATGGAGATAGACAATAGACCAACAATCCTGCGAATACCCCTCTTCAATTAATCCAGCAGAATGATAACAGAAATTTGGGGAAAAATGTGCATTAACTTGATTTTGGCCACGATCAATGCTGGTACTCATTACATGAACTGCTCAAATTTTGAAATGACAACATGTGTACCCTTCCATAAATGCCACCACACAAGTCATGATTTCATGGACAAGGGTGCATTTTTGTTTAAAACATGTCAATGCCGAATGCCCCATAATTATGAATATTACAAAAGCTTATAATCATTTTATATTCCATGATATGCATAAACAATAAACTTTTGAAAGAAATGCCAATTTGACATCATGATATCAAAAATTAAAATGCTGCCAGTTTGGATAAATGCTGCCATTTGTAAAAATTCACCATATAACATATACTTTTTTGCACATACATGGGCTCATGGCTTATGAATGAATATTTTGATGATTTTAGGTAATAAAAGAAACCCTAATAGTGATCAATCAATCATAAAACATAAAACAAAACAAAATTAAAACAATAAAAACAAAGCATAATAAAAAATTTAAAAATAAACAGGTGAAACAACCTTAGAGATAACATCTGGCTCCGTCTGGGGACAAAGTTTTCCTGAGAAACTTTGAGAACATGCTGACCAGTGCCTTCAAAAGTCTGCTAAGGTCACTTCTGTCTTATTGGGCTGGAGTCTTATTTACAGTAAAATGATATATACAGTGACTATGTACAATAACACCTTGTCTTTCAATATGTGTAAAAATGTTTTAAGAAACGTCCATTGACTGGACCTGCAATCTCTTCATCCTTTAGATTTTGTAAGACAAAAGGATTATTTCCAAGGATCTTTATGATTGAAAAAGGCCCTATCCATAAGTTGTCAAACTTCCCATGCTTACCTTTTTCATCTTTTCTTGCATCCCATCTGAGCACAAGATCACCGAATGTAAACATCTCTTTTTTAACTTTTTTATCAAAGTTGTCTTTCATTCTTCTTTGATGTTTCTCAGCTGTGTCTTTGATGGCTTCCCTCTCCCGCTGCAACTGCACTATCTGGAACATTCTTCTCCTGATATCATCTGGCTCTTCTTTAATTTCCTGCATAAACTTAATGACTAGGGTCACTAATTGAACAGGGAAGACAGCATCAGTCCCATAAACCAGTTGGAAAGGGGATGTCCCAATTGATTTTTTAATTGTTACTCTATCAGCCCATAGAGCAAATTTTAGTTTGCTTTCCCAACTTCGTTTGTTCTCAAACATCATTTTCTTGAAAATGTTTACAATGTTTTTGTTGCTAGATTCTGCTAATCCATTTCCTTGTGGATAGTATGGTGTGGATTGTTTAAGGCTAATGTTGTTTTCTTGACAAAAAATCACCATCTTTTTTTATTTGAAAGTAGGGGCATTATCAGTGACTAGTTTTCTAGGGCATCCAAACCTACTCAGAATGTTTTCTTGAAGGAAAGTAATTATAACCTGTTATGTTGCTCTCCTTGTTGGAACTGCTTCCACCCATTTTGTGAAAAAATCAGTAGCAATCAAGATCCATTTATGCTGTCCACTAGAGGGAGGATGAATTTCACCAATAAAGTCTAGTCCCCACTGCTGAAATGGACCATTCACAAAAATAGGTTTTAGAGGTAAGGACTGAAGCTTTTGCTTACCTGCAAATTTCTGACATTCGATACACGATCTAACCTGATGATATACATATGAAAACAGGGTAGGCCAGTAGTATCCTGCTCTCAAGATTTTGAAGGAAGTTGCCTTCCAATACTTATGTCCTCCACAAACTCCACTATGCAACTCTACAATCACAACATCAACTTCATATTTCTCCAAACATTTCATCAGTATTTCTCCTGGATCCTTCCAATACAAAATCTGATCCATTAAAATATACTTCATGGCCTTTAGTTTCAAGGATCTACATTCACTCCTGTTCAATTCAAGAGGGCACTGTAAATACAACAGGAAATACACAATATCTTTATACCAGTCAGATTCAGCATACCTTTTATAAACCTGCTCTTTACTATTCTCTGCTGTCATAATCTGCTCTGATTGTTCTGCCATGACATGAAGATTCAAAACCTGACAATTTGACTCTGTGAGAAGTTTAGCTAGGCCTTGTCCTTTTACCAACTTTGTTGGCTTAATTTCTATGTCATATTCCATGACTTTAGCTATCCATCTGCCTCTCTTTCCTTCGCTGTCAGGCTGTACTAGTATCTCCTTGACTACTGCATTTGGGACATAAGCCACAACCTTAGAATGTAAAACATATATTCTAAAGAATTTAAGAGCTTTAACTAAGGCATATGCCTGCTTTTCCATTATATTATATTTCAGCTCAGAGTCTCTTAATGTTTTACTGAAGAACGAAATTGGATGTTCCAAATTATCAGAATTCTTTTGTAACAATACAGCAGCAATAGTGTCTTCTAATGCAAACGAGAATATTACTGATCCTTTGATGTATGTATTGTTCCCTCGCTAGCAGCATCTTCTATTACTACAACATCCCTGTTACCTTCCTATGTTGTTCTTTCCTCAATCTGCATCTTTTCCCTCAGTCTGGTTCTTGGATTGTCTTCTTTGCATAACTGTTTACAAATCTTCTTTTTTGAAGCTATGTTTTTAAGAATATTACTGAGTTTCTCTGGGTTTTCATGTGTGCAGGGTGTTTCATGGCATAGGCTGTCTTGTATAGGTTTATCAGCAACATTCTTTTCTTCATTTTCAACCTCATGAACTGTCTTTTTAGGGCTTGTTGCTTGCTGGTTGGCATCATCCAACATTATTTTACCTTTCTCCTTAGGATTGTCCCTAAAACCTAGTTCTGCTAGCAAGGATGCCCATGTTCTTTTCTCCCTCTGTAACTGAGTTAGAATCAACAATTTGATCAATCCTTGGTGATAAACAGAATGGGCTGTATGGTGAGGGTGACCTTGGACCTTGGCTATCATCTTTTTGAGACTTTTAAGTAAATAAAACAGGAAATTTACCTGCGTATTTCTATTGATATGCATGAACAATTTTAAATGGCATTTTAATATTCTATCATATCTGCCATCACAGGTAATGTAATTCTGTATAATCTCCAGAGGGATCCTCCATCCTAGTTTCATCTTACTAACATGCACCCCACTTTTCCAATCAAGCCTTTCACCTCCTGGGATCAAGAATTCACTGAAGTCTTCTTTAAAGTCTTGCTATTTAAACCATTTTTCACCTTCTACAGGAACACCTATGGCCTCAACAACAGAGTCCTCATTGACTCTAACAGTTAGGCTTTGCAACTGAACCCTCTCATCTCTATAATTTTCAATAAATAGAATGGTCATTTGTGAATGGTAACCCTGCAATTTTTCACAAAAATTGAACCATCCAGACTTTTGGATAAGCTTGGAAGACCTGGGAAAATGTTTTATCCAGTCTGTATTACTTGGTTCCAGCCTGCAAATGAAACCACCAGGTTTTCTTTTGACTATAACCTCTGGTTATTCTTCATCGCTTCCCTTCGACATTTGAAACCCTAAAGCAATTCCATCTCTGCTGTGTGGAACTATGGGCTTTAAATCTCAAACAAAAACACACACACTTTGCTGCACTTACCTCTGTGGTAAGTCTTCACTTCATGCTAGCATCTAGCCTGTCAATAATGCACCTATGCCTATACTGATTCTAATTTGATTGATTTACAGGCTTGATTGAATGAAGATGAAAGTAAAAATACAACCAAAAAGGTTCATAGGTCTTACCCCTGAACCTCCTCAAGCCTTGGTTAATAATGCAGATCTAAGATGCCTTCACCCTATATGGCCTTGAACATGAAAATATGTGCTGTAGCTGCGTGCTTCAAAATGCATGGAAGTATATACATTGTAATCCAAACCCCGAAACAAGAACATAGAGTTTGAAAGAAAACCCTAATCACTAAAACCCTACATGATGTTGCTCGTCACCAATGAAGATAGACAATAGACCAACAAGCCTGCGAATACCCCTCTTCAATTAATCCAGCAGAATGATAAGAGAAATTTGGGGAAAAATGTGCATTAACTTGATTTTGGCCACGATCAATGTTGGTACTCATTATATGAACTGCTCAAACTTTGAAATGACAACATGTGTACCCTTCCATAAATGCCACCACACAAGTAATGATTTCGTGGACAAGGGTGCATTTTTGTTTAAAACATGTCAATGCCGAATGCCCCATAATTATGAATATTACAAAAGCTTATAATCATTTTATATTCCATGATATGCATAAACAATAAAGTTTTGAAAGAAATGCCAATTTGACATCCTGTTATCAGAAATTAAAATGCTGCCAGTTCATAATATGTTGCCAGTTTGGATAAATGCTGCGAGTTGTAAAAATTCACCATATAACATATACTTTTTTGCACATACATGGTCTCATGGATTATGAATGAAGATTTTGATGATTTTAGGTAATAAAAGAAACCCTAATAGTGAGCAATCAATCATAAAACATAAAAAAAACAAAATTAAAACAATAAAAACAAAGCATAATAAAAAATTTAAAAATAAACAAGTGAAACAACCTTAGATATAACATCTGGATCCGTCTGGGGACAAAGTTTTCCTAAGAAACTTTGAGAACATGCTGACCAGTGCCTTAAAAAGTCTGCTAAGGTCGCTTCTGTCTTATTGGGCTGGAGTCTTATTTACAGTAAAATGATATATACAGTGACTATATACAATAACACCTTGTCTTTCAATATGTGTAAAAATGTTTTAAGAAACGTCCATTGACTGGACCTGCAATCGCTTCATCCTTTAGATTTTGTAAGACAAAAGTATTATTTCCAAGGATCTTTATGATTGAAAAAGGCCCTATCCATAAGTTGTCAAACTTCCCATGCTTACCTTTTTCATCTTTTCTTGCATCCCATCTGAGCACAAGATCACCGACTATAAACATCTCTTTTTTAACTTTTTTATCAAAGCCATCTTTCATTCTTCTTTGATGTTTCTCAGCTGTGTCTTTGATGGCTTCCCTCTCCTGCTACAATTGCACTATTTGGAACATTCTTCTCTTGATATCGTCTGGCTCTTCTTCAATTTCTTGCATAAAATTAATGACTGGGGTCACTAATTGAACAGGGAAGACAACATCAGTCCCATAAACCAATTGGAAAGGGGATGTCCCAATTGATTTTTTAATTGTTACTCTATTAGCCCAGAGAGCGAATTTTAGTTTGTTGTCCCAACTTCGTTTGTTCTCAAACAACATTTTCTTGATACTGTTTACAATGTTTTTGTTGCTAGATTCTGCTAATCCATTTCCTTGTGGATAGTATGGTGTGGATTGTTTAAGGCTAATGTTGTTTTCTTGACAAAAATTCACCATCTTTTTTTATTTGAAAGCAGGGGCATTATCAGTGACTAGTTTTCTAGGGCATCCAAACCTACTCAAAATGTTTTCTTGAAGGAAAGTAATTATAACCTGTTTTGTTGCTCTCCTTATTGGAACTGCTTCCACCCATTTTGTGAAAAAATCAGTAGTAGTCAAGATCCATTTATGCTGTCCACTAGAGGGAGGATGAATTTCACCAATAAAGTCTAGTCCCCACTGCTGAAATGGACCATTCACAGAAATAGGTTTTAGAGGTAAGGACTGAAGCTTTTGCTTACCTGCAAATTTCTGACATTCGATACACGATCTAACCTGATGATATACATCTAAAAACAGGGTAGGCCAGTGGTATCCTGCTCTCAAGATTTTGAAGGCAGTTTCCTTCCAATACTTATGTCCTCCACAAACTCCACTATGCAACTCTGCAATCACAACATCAACTTCATATTTATCCAAACATTTCATCAGTATTCCTCTTGGATCCTTCCAATACAAAATCTGATCCATTAAAACATACTTCATGGCCTTTAGTTTCAAGGATCTACATTCACTCCTGTTCAATTCAAGAGGGCACTGTAAATACAAAAGGAAATACACAATATCTTTATACCAGTCAGATTCAGCATACCTTTTATAAACTTGCTCTTTACTGTGCTCTGCTGTCATAATCTGCTCTGACTGTTCTGCCATGACATGAAGATTCAAAACTTGACAATTTGACTTTGAGAGAAGTTTAGCTAGTCCTTGTCCTTTTACCAACTTTTTTGGCTTAATTTCTATGTCATATTCCATGACTTTAGCTATCCATCTGCCTCTCTTTCCTTCTCTATCAGGTTGTACTAGTATCTCCTTGACTGCTGCATTTGGGACATAAGCCACAACCTTAGAATGTAAAACATATATTCTAAAGAATTTAAGAGCTTTAACTAAGGCATATGCCTGCTTTTCCATTATATTATATTTCAGCTCAGAGTCTCTTAATGTTTTACTGAAGAACGAAATTGGCTGTTCTAAATTATCAGAATTCTTTTGTAACAATACAGTAGCAATAGTGTCTTCTGATGCAAACGAGAATATTGTGAAATCTTTTGTATAATCAAGAGCAATCAACACTAGGGCTTCCACCAAAGCTTGCTTTATGGCTTCAAATGCTTGTTTATCTTGGTTAGACCACTTAACCTCCCTATCCTTTTTAAGCATCTGAGTGATATGCTTTACTATTTCTGCAAAATTTGGAATAAACCATATTAAAAAATTAATTTTTCCAACAAAGGATTGAATTTCTTTTTTGTTTTTGGGAATGCTGATTTTTAGGATGGCCTTGACTCTCTCTGGATCTATCTTTATTCTCTCAGCAGAAACAATATGGCCTAACAGTTTTCCTTCTGTCAGGGCAAAGTGAGACTTTTTAGGATTTAGTGATAAACCAAACTTCCTGCATTTAACAAAAATTTGTCTTAAGTGTTTAAGATGATATTCATCAGACTTAGAAAATACTGTGATGTCATCTTGGTAGATCACAACAAACTTTTCATTTTCACCCACAAAAGCTATATCCATAGCCCTCTGAAAAGTAGCACCTGCATTCATGAGCCCGAAAGGCATTTTGTCATACATAAAGGTTCCCCATGGCGTGGTAAATGCTCTTTTTTCTTGGTCCTCTAGCTGAACTGCAATCTGGTTATAACCAGAAATTCCATCAATCATTGAAATTCTGTGAGCACCTACTACCCTCTGCAAAATCTGATCTATCTTTGGCAATGAATAGTTATCCTTGAGGCATGATCTATTCAGGTTCCGGAAGTCCACACATAACCTTATCTCTCCATTCTTCTTTCGTACAGGGACTAAATTAGCAACCCAAGATGAATATCTTAAAGGCACAATGATTTTTGCATCTAACAGTTTTTTCACCTCTTTTTCAATTATTGGCAGCAGTGCTGGGTTTAACCTTCTAAGCTTCTGTTTGAAGGGCTTACTGTTTGGTTTTAGAGGGATTTTGTGCTGAATTACGCTGGTATCATATGTTTTTAAATCCTGATATGACCAAGCAAAAATATCCTTATATTCTTTCAGTAAACCAAGATATTTTCTTCTTTCTTCATCTGACAACAATTTTGACAGTTTTATCATCTTAGGCTGATTTTCAGAACGAATGTTATACTCCAGAACATTTTCTTCAGTAGTTTGTAGGGTGGGTTTTTTCAGTGTATCATCTTTTGAAAACAGTCTTTCTAAAGGAACAAGCCCCTTAGGAATGCAATTCCCTTTTAACTCAACAATTTTATGATCAGCAATTGAATTATTTCTGCAAGGTTGATTTTCTACCCATTCTGAATCCTGTTCATGATCAACAATATCATCTGAAAATTCACCTACTAATTCCAGAAATTCTTTTATTTCTTGATCATCATTAAATACTTTCCAATATTTAATATTATCTGGGACAGCAGGTCTGTATCTCACATCAATTGGGTATTTCAGATGAGTTACCTTTGGGACTTTGAAATAAGCTGCTGCTAAAGCTAAGGAATCAACTGTCTCATTATATTCCCTTGGGACAAAAGTGATATTGAAGGCTATGAAGAAATTTTCAATTAGATCCCAGACCTCATTCCTATAAACTTTCAATAAATGCTGCTTTACTTGGTACACATTTTTTACTTGCTAAATTATTAATTCGGAGTCGCCGAATACAACAAGTTCCTTAATACCCAAGTCTTTTGCTACTCTTAACCCAAGGATCAAAGCCTCATATTCAGCAGTATTATTTGTTGTTTTAAATTCCAATTTGTACGTAAGAGAAATAAACTCATCTCCTGCTGAAATCAATAATACTCCTGCTCCTGCCCCCTCTTTACTTGATGCCCCATCGAAATACATCTGCCACAAACCATCTGGTTCCTCTCTCTTTACCTGAACTGGTATGTCTTTTTGTACTTGTAAAACTCCTTCATTTTCATCATTCAATTGCAACATACAAGAACCAAGATTTTCATCAATTGAATAGATCGGATGATTATTAGGGTGTCTACTATCACTTACCAAATATGCCATCTGTACCTCTCTGTAAAGTCTTCTGAATTCTCCCCCAAATACTAGAATTGTTGCATATGAAAGATCCATCTACAGAGTTCCTCCCACTTTCTTTGCCCAGGATCTAGACAACAACATACCAAATTTAGGAGAAATATCTGCTACCACTATATCCATCAATACACTCTTCATGGGTACCTGAGTTAAATTCACCACAAAATCTTTGATTACCCCAATACATTTCACTGCCCTAGAATCAAATGCATACAAATCATGGTATGGTTTAGTAACACTCAGTCCTAAAGCTTCCATGACTGTTTTTGGCATGAGATTATGTGAAGCTCCTGAATCTAGCAGACAATTATGCAACAACTGATCATGTATTGAAAATGTTACATAAAATGGAGGAGGATATTCTGAATGATCATCCGGCTGATCAAAAGTCTTTGATCCTACAATGATAGTAGGTTTTTCATCCTACAAATTAATCTCACCAGATGGGATGGAAGTAGAATTCACTACATTGCTGAAATCTTTAAAGGCTGCCTCCCTGTAAACTTTACTTTTAATCAATTCTGTTAAAGGCATAGGGATCTTCACCTTATTAATCTCATGTTCAAAACTAAAACCACTAACAGATTTATTAACCTCCTCAGGGTTCACTACTTCATCTTTTCTCTGATTTGCAATTTGTTTCTGATTTGCAGGCATATTCTGTTTAAGAGGAAAAGCTTTCACCACTTTCTTGGTTTGTGCTACATGTTTTACCCCTGACCTCAGACCATATGATTTTTGTGGCATTTCCTGATAGACCTATGGCATATACATCTGATAGTCATCTTCTTCATAATGATATATTTCTGTAGCATATTGATAATCAGATCTAGTTAGAAAATGAGAAGAAGAAGAAGTACCATCAAATTGACTAATATTATGTTCTTCTGTTTCCAAATCATCTAGCTCCCCTTCATCTACTTCATATGATTCATCATCTTTGACATTATTGTTTTGAAAGGGAGGTTGAATCCTTTGTTCTTCATTTTCTCGTCTATCTCTCTGTATATCATTATTTCGTCTTTCTCTTGGTAAGAACCTAGGGGCAAAAGGTCTTCTGAACTGATTCTGATTTCTATCACCTTCAGGTATAGGTTTATTCTGGTTTCTGTTTCCTCTTTCCAACCTATCAATCTTAGCAGACAAACTTTTTATGATTTTACTCATTTCATCTATTTTGCTATCTGATGACATTCCTGTATGGCTGGATGTAATTGTTTCCTTCTTTCCCTTTTTGTCAACCGTTTGATGTTCTGCTTCCTCTTTGAGTTTATTTGAAGCCAAAATATTTGACTCTACTTCTAATGTTGCACTTTGCATGTTTTGAAGTGACAGAGATTTTCTTTCTCTTAACAGCAAAGAAAATTCATAATCAAATGAATTTGCATAAGCTAAATTTGCTGCTGTCTCAGTAGGTTTTATTTCGGCTGGGATCCTACTATACATCTTGTTAAATCTTTTAGAAAAATCTCCCACAGCTTCACCCTTCTTTCTTTTTAAAGATTCAAATTTTGTCTGGTAATACAAATAGTCTTTAGCGTCCTCCCACTGTCTCTTAAATGCTTCTTTTAAAGCATCTATGCCATCTATGGAATCTAGCGGTAATTCCCTAAACCATTTTCTAACCTCACCATCTAAACTTTGAACAAACACCCTCATCCAAACATCCTGATGTTCCAAATTATGATTGTCTGCATAACTACAGAATGTATCCCAGTTTTCTTCTGCAGTGGTCTCTCCCTGGCCATTAAACCTTGGAAGGTGTTTTTGATAATCTCCTGCTGGGAAAGCATTAAGGGCCTAAGGTAAGACAAGTGGGGCATATCTTGCTGCTACCATAGTAGCCATTCAATTTCGAGGCTGGGCCATTGTAAGCTGAAGGCTACTTGACTGTTGTGATGAGGGAGACAATTTACCAAGATTTGATTGATTGACTGGGACAGTCTTGACCAAAGGAGTATGGATTGAAGATAAAGAAGTGGTTCCTGTTTGCAATGCTTCAAGCTTGATCTTTTCTGACAGCAAAGGATTTGTAAAGACTTGGAAATTGTCAACTTGGGAAGGGGTAAATAACAGGTCTAGCTCTTCTCTTCCTTTTTCTGAATGTGGGTTAAAAGAAGGAACTGGGAAAGACGTAGATTCAGGGATCTCTAAAGCTGTAGGTTGTTTGAATTTTTCTGATGAAGTAGAAATTAGATTTCTCCTTGCCTACTTTAACAAATGCTCAGGATCTGAGACTCTTGGATTCAAAGGGGATGAGGGATTTCCTCGAGTTCCTATCTTCTTTGAAGCCACTGTAACTTCTTAAAAGGTGACTAAATGTAGTCTATATTATATCTGACTGATTCTGTTCACCCTACAAAATCAGTTCCATGAAATGTCGATTACCCAGGGAAGATATCCTTTCCTTTGTCCGTCCCCGGCAACGGCGCCAGAAGATGTTATCCCTAAAGTTGAACCTAGACTATAGGGGTTCAAGCTTAAGGAAATATTGTTCTCAAAGGTGCAAATCAATGAAATCAAATTGAGAATCAAACTGATATACAGTCAAAGCTATGGACAAAGTTACACTTCTATCAATGTAGCAGGTTGGTATAACATAAAGGCTGTGTGTAAAATCAAACAATCATTGAATAACTAAACTGATATAAAACCAAGGCTGTCTATACAAATCACGCAATTATCACTGCACATATTGGTATATTATGAAAAGTATAAGAGAAACACAAATTTATCAGAAAACTAGATTGGTATCATATAAGAAATATAAGAAAATCAAAACATTACTGAAAAGATAGGCTGGTGTAAAATTAGAGCTGCAAGGTAATCCACAGTTCAATATCAAGGTTACTATGATCATAAAGACAAGAAGTAAAACTGCCTCTGTTTTCTACAGTGTAAGATAATTGTATTTCCCAATAAGAATTAGTGCAATGGGATGTAATGGACCATATGCATAACAAAATTATCAGAAAAACCAATTCATAACATACATAAGAAAATCATCATCATGTTTCATTGAAAAATAGAACCTGTACAGAAGCTGCATAAAGTCTATGTCATACAGGCAATGCTCCAAACAGGGCTTGCATTCTCCAAAATTGCCAACCTCTAGTCCCTGATCGAGACCTCCCTTCTATACAAAAAATGCTATCCATAAACTAACCATAGATCCTATATCCAAGGATTGAACCTCCTCTAATATAGGGCAGTTAATCCCTTTAAACAAGTATTAGATTACAAGTGTAATACATGTGTCAAAACAAACAGCATAAGTTCAAAACCAAATAACAATTTAACTCCTAAAGGCTTCTAGAAGCCTCTGCTAACGTAGCTAGGTCACTAAGAACCTGTGAACGCTTTCGAAGTCTAGCGACTTCAACATCTTCATCCTTTTCATTGCTCTGGGATTTGACTTGCTCCAATCGTCTCTGAATGGCTCACTTTTCCTTGAGAATATCCTTGGAAATCACTAGCAGCTTTTGATATTCTGCTTCTTTGTCCTCCATGTCCTCATGGAGTCTTTTGTTAGCCACCATCAGCTTCTCATTTATGTCTTACAAGTACCTTGTTTGTTCTTTATAGGTTTGCAGAGACCTCTTACATTGACTTAGTTCTGGGAAAATTTCCAAATCCTCTTCTCCTATGTGGCCTCCTTCTTCATGTGAACCTTTTGATACTGAACCTTCATCAAGATTGTCTTGCTTGTCTATGCAGAAAAATGCTCGTATGGAGCCTGCTACACCCTGCATATCAATAAATTTTTCCATATCTTCACAGTACTGATCCTTTGCTATATGTACTGTTCCGTCGCTAGCAGCATCTTCTATTACTACAACATCCCTATTACCTTCCTGTGTTGTTCTTTTCTCAATCTACATCTTTTCCCTCAGTTTGGTTCTTGGCTTGTCTTCTTTGCATAACTGTTTACAAATCTTCTTTTTTGAAGCTATGTTTTTAAGAATATTACTGAGTTTCTCTGGGTTTTCATGTGTGCAGGGTGTTTCAGGGCATAGGCTGTCTTGTATAGGTTTATCAGCAACATTCTTTTCTTCATTTTCAACCTCATGAACTGTCTTTTTAGGGCTTCTTGCTTGCTGGTTGGCATCATCCAACATTCTTTTACCTTTCTCCTTAGGATTGTCCCTAAACCCTAGTTCTGCTAGCAGGGATTCCCATGTTCTTTTCTCCCTCTGTAACTAAGTTAGAATCAACAATTTGATCAATCCTTGGTGATAAACAGAATGGGCTGTATGGTGAGGGTGACCTTGGACCTTGGCTATCATCTTTTGGATACTTTTAAGTAAATAAAACGAGAGATTTACCTGTGTATTTCCATTGATATGCATTAACAATTTTAAATGGCATTTTAATATTCTATCATATCTTCCATCACAGGTAATGTAATTTTGTATCATCTCCAGAGGGATCCTCCATCCTGGTTTCATTTTACTAACATGCACCCCACTTTTCCAATCAAGCCTTTCACCTCCTAGGATCAAGAATTCACTGAAGTCTTCTTTAAAATCTTGCTGTTTAAACCATTTTTCACCTTCTGTAGGAACACCTATGGCCTCAGCAACAGAGTCCTCATTGACTCTAACAGTTAGGCTTTGCAACTGAACCCTCTCATCTCTTTAATTTTCAATAAATAGCATGGTCATTTGTGAATGGTAACCCTGCAGTTTTTCACAAAAATTGAACCATCCAGACTTCTGCATAAGCTTGGCAGACCTGGGAAATTGTTTTATCCAGTCTGTATTTTTTGGTTCCAGCCTGCAAATGAAACCACTAGGTTTTCTTTTGACTATAACCTCTGGTTCTTCTTCATCGCTTCCCTTCGACATTTGAAACCCTAAAGAAATTCCAACTCTGCTGTGTGGACCGACGAGATTTAAATCTCAAACAAAAACACACACACTTTGCTGCACTTACCTCTATGGTAAGTCTTCACTTCATGCTAGCATCTAGCCTGTGCACCTATGCCTATACTGATTCTAATTTGATTGATCTACAGGCTTGACTGAATGAAGATGATAGTAAAAATACAACCAAAAAGGTTCGTAGGTCTTACCCCTGAACCTCCTCGAGCCTTGGTTAATAATGCAGATCTAAGATGCCTTCACCCTATACGGCCCTGAACATGAAAATCTGTGTTGTAGCTGCGTGCTTCAAAATGCATGGAAGTATATACATTGTAATCCAAACCCTGAAACAAGAACATAGAGTTTGAAAGAAAACCCTAATCACTGAAACCCTACATGATGCTGCTCGTCACCAATGGAGATAGACAATAGACCAACAAGCCTGCGAATACCCCTCTTCAATTTATCCAGCAGAATGATAAGAGAAATTTGGGGGAAAATGTGCATTAACTTGATTTTGGCCACGATCAATGCTGGTACTCATTACATGAACTGCTCAAACTTTGAAATGACAACATGTGTACCCTTCCATAAATGCCACCACACAAGTCGTGATTTGGTGGACAAGGGTGCATTTTTGTTTAAAACATGTCAATGCCGAATGCCCCATAATTGTGAATATTACAAAAGCTTATAATCATTTTATATTCCATGATATGCATAAACAATAAAGTTTTGAAAGAAATGCCAATTTGACATCCTGTTATCAGAAATTAAAATGCTACTAGTTCATAATATGCTGCCAGTTTGGATAAATGCTGCCAGTTGTAAAAATTCACCATATAACATATAATTTTTTGCACATACATGGGCTCATGGCTTATGAATGAATATTTTGATGATTTTAGGTAATAAAATAAACCCTAATAGTGAGCAATCAATCATAAAACATAAAACAAAACAAAATTAAAACAATAAAAACAAAGCATAATAAAAAATTTAAAAATAAACAGGTGAAACAACCTTAGAGATAACAGAGAGATATTGTGGTACTATGTGGAGAAAGCAAATTGATTTTGTCAACCTGAAACATATTAGACTTGTGGGAAAGAATGTTAGCGTCATGGTTTTAGGTGGTTGTATTATGTTCGTGCATGATGATTTATAATCATGTAGTCATTCAGGTTAGTTAGTAGGGGATTTGATCTTGCCAAAGATGTTTATGGGTTGAAATTGTATAAACATATGTTGTAAGAGTTAGTTGATGTTGATTTATGTTACTACTTTTGTTATCATTGGGTTGATTGGAAATTGTTGTTATATGTTTTACTGGGTATTTTGTAGGAAAGGGCATGCACAACTTGAGTGGGTTTAATGGTTAAGGAAATGTGTGTCCTGTGAAAAATGCACAAGTTCAAATCTAGAGGGGAGTAGAGAATGCACACCTCTGTAGACTTCAATAGTCAAATTGTCATGTGGAGTCCAATAAACAAGGAGGTGTCATACACCGATTTAGTGTTTGGCTAGGTTCTAATCTTTAAAGTAGACTATTATTTTTATTATTATATGTTGGTGATCCTTGAATATAATGTATGAATTTAGGCATACCTCAATCTATGACACTTCCCACCTATCACAAGGCTTGGCAATATACCTTGGGTGAGATATTCCACTCATTGCAAGGGTTGATAATGGCAATGCAAGAGACATTGGACCCTAAAGTGGACCTTGATCTCCCAATTAGAGAAACAAATGGTTCTATTGTTGAGACCTAATCATGCATGTGGGGTTTTCATAAGATGGGGTAGAAATTATCTAAATTGTCATCACAAACTTGGTTTGAGCCACATATTTAGAATTTTATTTGGCAAGCTGCTAATTAATGAGGATGGAAGGTCGATCATTATACATAGAGAGCATTGTATAAAGATGCTATGAGGGGTAAATTTGATATTTTATGGCTTGAGTTTCTAGTATGTTTGTATTAGTGACAATAATTATTTGAAGAGACGTCTAGTTATAGATAAAGAGAAACAAACACCATTCGACTATGCAAGGCACCATGTTTATGAAAATAAAAAAATAACCAACATAATAATCAAATATAAAAGAAAAAGGAAAAATAAAGGAGGTTTTTAATTATAGTATAAATCTAGATTTATATTGTAATTATAGGCAAACTAGAAAAATTACAAGAAATTTCACAAAGTAACTTGGAAATTTTGTAATAGTTAAAAATTATTAAATGGAATTTTGTAAGCACCTCCCCTATATTAGGTTGTAAGCACCTCGCTACTCTCGGTGCAACAACAATTTCAATACAAATTTGTAAATTTGGCAAAGATTACATGATTGAATTTTGGTGACAACAAATTGGAAAAGTTCAAATTCATAGAATGTTTAGTCTTATTCTAAATATCATATTTATATAATCTATTTAAGTTTAAATTATTGTGTTTATGGTGATTTTAATATTTAATAATAATAAGGATGGACTATATTTATTTTATAAATATTTTAGAAATTTAATGAATATTTACTCTTGTGAATTTAAATTAATTAATTAATAATAACAATAATATGACTATATATATATATATATCATTTAGTGAATATGCATTATCTATAATCTATGAGTATTTATTATGTGTATACAAAAAAATCTAAACTTCTCATTATTATTGTTAACTTTACATTAACTTAACTTATATGGTAAAAAACATAAGTAGAGAAATATAAATTAAACTTCACTAAATAACACCTCTAACTTAGTGTGATGTGGCATACACTTTTATTTATGTGAGATCCTACTTACAAATACCACCTATTTATCTTGGAAATCCATCCCATATGGTGTATTTATTGAGAATTTAGGGACTTTCTGGAATCACCTTTGGAATATAAGGTATACCCATGGATGGTTTAAAGAGACCAAAATGGAACAATATAAATGACTTAGCACTGTCATGTCCCCACCCTTCTACCAAAGAGAGGATGCAACTATGTTGCAATCATATTCAGGAAAACTAGCCCCATGAACATAAAACGAAATACATTGAACTAATAACATGCACAGATGCATAAATATTTAACATACATCGGAAGCAAAATACATTTCATTCATTCACATGTTCATCTTAATTCATTAGCAAAGGTAAATGTAGAGATTTAAACACAAGAATACTTATCTTGGAAGCGAAGCTCGTCCCCCAACCAACTATGTCGCTACAACGTTCCACCCAACCATAGGCCAATGTGCTCATCAATCTCTCAGCACCACTACCACCCCTAAGTTGGGCATGATTTCCATAAGGAACTAGGGGACACAACCCATCCAAGCTAACAAAAGGATGCACTACACAACAAAATGCAAGTTCTGGAATGAACCAAAAACATATCGGGAACCAAATTCGATAATGGTGAATGGGGAAAAATGACCCAAATGATCAAATCGATTCAAGAAACATTTAATGGCTTCACGGAGGAAAAAATGACCTCCAATCCAACCCAAAATGTAGATCTATATTCCAAGCTACTGGGATTTACAAAAAATGAGTTACTAGCTTGGATAATAATGAAGAAAATGAAGAAATTTGGGAGGCAAATGCTCAACAATCCCCAGTTGCATGAGGAAAGGGAAAAACACCCTCTAAAACCCCCACAACGTAAATCTTTGCTATGTCTTCACTCAGCAACACCAGAATGGGTTTTCCCCAGCTGCACATACACTCAACGACCCCAAAAACGACTTCCTAGCTACACATACATTCAGCAAGACCCAAAACAAATTTCCAATCATGGGAAAAATGGAGAAATCAACCAAAACTGTGAAGGGAAACACACAGGAGCCCCCCATACATGAGAGAGCCAAACTGATGGATGAACAATGGGATGGGCATGAATTTCCAAGTATTTACTTTCCCAAGAAGTCAAAAACACATTTTCCCAAAAAATGGGTGGCTTCCCAATTCGAATTTTGACTCACATACTCTTCCCATCCCCATGCATTAACTAACTCAACCACTTTTGGATGACCGGGCACAAAGGACAAAATGGGTAGTTGATAGTTTTATGGGTTTTCCCCATTGGATCAAGGTTTTAAATCCCGCCCCATTCCTTATGAAAACATGCCCCCATATCTTTAATGTTGCATTGACATAGCTAGTTGTGGGTATTTTATTAATTGCATATTTACATGATGTAGAAAATTATATTGTGCCATCGGCATCGATTTTAATTTTCGAAGCGTAGAAGACTAAATCCAGGGTGGGGCCTTTTCCTTGAGCTCCACACCATGAATTATTAACTCTATTTAAATCATTTATAATTTAACGCAATTGGGGTTGAAACCGGGGTATTACAAGCACGCAAACTCGTAGGGGCGTCCATTTTCATCTTAAATTGTTTTTTTTTTGGGTAAACACAACCAAGTTTGAACCCACTAGATTGAAAATCAAATCAAAACTTTATATGCTAGCAATTTTTAGTTGCATTGAATATTTTCTTTCAAAATTCAAGACACTTGGATCTTACTTCTAGGTTGTGAATCATTAATGATGTTGATAAACTAATTTTCACTATTCTTTGTAACCTTGAAAATGTCTGTTTTATTTGTGTATCCACCTTCACCTTCCTAGAGAGTTTTTTCTTAGTCGAGGTACTATTTATAGAATGTCCTCTTTTGGCACAATCTGTGATTTACCAACTTGATAGAAAGGTAATTTCTTTCATCCTAGAGTTATATTTTATAATATTCAACCCTTAAAATTGAACCATAAACAAGATATTCAAAATGCTCAATATCGTATTTATCAAAATAACAAGGTAGGGAAGAATCATACACTCATTATTTTATGAAGGAATTCACTATTGTTCACTTGCCTCTAGTTAAGGTAGGGAAACCTCTCAATGAGATAAGATCCAAATTCAAATACTCCACACATGCTCCATAAAGAGGACTCTATCTTTCTTTATAGGTAATTAAAGAACCCTACTTATAACCACCTCCTAACTACCTAGTGGGCCTTCTTTAATGAGGCCATGTTATATTTTTTCCATGCTAACTAACTAGTGTACCTTAGTTAATGCTAACTATGGTAGTGCCTTCAAACCTCTCATTACACCCCTAGGGGGGTACTAACACTCCACACCCTTTAGAAAATATTTGACCTCAATGCTTGTAGTGAGGATATACATAAATAAAACAAGGTTTGATAGATAAGATATGGTCATAATGTTGAAGTATGCTATGAAAAAAGGGTCCCATGTACAAGTGCTAGTCACCATATTGAAGTATTCCAAGAATCCCCACCATAAACCTAGGTCCAATATGAGTGTCGACAAAAACACTAAAGTAGTCCAAGAAACTAATGTCTCATATAGAAGTTCTCATTATAAGGTTAAAGAAGTCCAAAAATCTCATCCATAAATCTTGATCCCATGTATAAGTGTTGATGTTGACTCGCAACTAAAGATACCTATGCTCAACAGATGGATGTGTATTTTGCTTGAAATTCCTAACATGGTAATGTGGATCCAAGTAAATGGAACACTTCGTATCTAGAAGATCATCCATATTTATACAAAAGGTTAGGTTCATATTTGGAAGGGATATATTAATGGAGAATATGCAAGTTGAAAATCGGTAGTCATAACCTTCTCTTGATGTCCCTTAATGATTTTATCTATATAAAGTGGATTACAACCATCAAATAGAATATGACATTAGTTTTATTATCATAAATGATAATTATCCATGTACCAGTCATCACAAACAACCTCTAAATAATATCATACATGTATTGCTTGGTTATACTCTTCATTGATGAACATATATGTTGCTTTAAGGAGTCAAATTCCTTTGTTTTGTCAAAAATATTCTTGAGCCTCTTGCAACTGCACATGTATATCATGTAAGGATATTAATATGTGCACTTAATCCTCCCATGACATGTTCCTCAACATGTCCATTCTTTGCCTCTGTATTGTTTGATGCAATGAACTTGAAACGTCCTTAACTCCTTCAATATTGATCATAATATTTATTATGACCACAATTATGCATTGTCGTAGCTACTATGCATATGATATAATTGGTTTGGTATAAATCTAGGAACACTATCTAAATATATGTGCTCTGCAAGATGCATAATCATCACTTAAACTTTAAAAGTGCTTATTTTAAATCAATAATTTCCTCATTTTTTAAACTTCAATTTGGATGATAATTTTTTTTGAACTTGGATGTTTTTTCAAGAGGAACTTAGATATGCAATTAGTTTCTTCAAATTTTACACAGAAAGCTACAAGAATGGGTTTGGGTGTTGTGATCCTCTTTTTCTATTAAACAACTTGCAAAATAAAAAATTCCTCACTTTGGGTCATCTATGATACCACTTATTATGATCCATAACCCTTAAAATTGAATCACAAACAAGATATGAAAAATTCTCAATACTTGATTTATCAAAATACCCTTAAGGTAATGCCACATCCTATAATGATCATTTTATAGAAGGAACCCACACATGTTCACTTTCCTCTTAAGATAGGGAAACCTCTTAATGAAATAATCTACAAATACAATATACTCCACACATGCTCCATAAGGAGGACTCCATCCTTATTTATAGCTAACTAGAGAACCATAAGCATAACCACCTACTAACTACCTAGTGCATGCTATTGAATGAGGCCACATTACATTTATTCCATTCTACGTAACTAGTGGGCCTTATTTAATAATAACAAACATAGTAGACTTGATCCAATTTACAATGAATGTTCACCATTACTAGCTATTATTACTCAAGTGGTCCCTTCAAATATCTCATTACACCCCTATGGATGATCCTAATATTATCGTTTCTACAGGTACTTCTAACAAAGCCTTGCTGGCACAACAAAACAATGCTCCAAGCATGCCAAGAAGCAACATCCTCACAACAAAAAATTGAACAACGGTCCCAAACCTTCTCAACCTTCTCCTGCTCCTAACGCTAATAAAGGAGATATTCCAAAAGGAAATAACACTACCAAGTATTGTAATTTTTATGGATGAGATGGTAATTTAAAGTAGCATTGCTTTGAGAAGATGGAAGCACTCAAAGAAACCATGAAAAAGAACAACTTCCAGTTGGATAACTCTTCTTCTCCTTTATCAAAAGGACATTCTCTTTTACTTTTCTTGAATGCATCAAATTTAAGTTCTTCAAATTATTGAATTCTTTATAATTCAAGATATTCATCCATTTTTACTACTAAAACAATGTAAAATCAAACAAATATTTGTTGGTGATTATAGATATGTAGGTGTTATAGGATCATAAATGGTTTTGTTATACTTGACTATAATGGTGTAATATGTGTTCCTAATGTCTCATGCAACCTATTTTCATCTATCAAATTACTTATTCTAGTGAAGACAAAATATTCATATAGTTTTCACTTCAACAAGTTGTAATTAACAATTTAATGAATCCTCGACATATTCTAGAATTAGAAAAAGTCAATGGTATTATGCGTGTATTATTAGATTCTACAAGTTTGACAACTTTGGGTCATCTTCTCTTTCTTCCATTTTTATTGTTCAAAAGGATGATATCAATAGACTTTGGCATGAGTGGTTTTGCCACCTAAACCACTGCTTATCAGAAACTATGTAATCATATTAAGGTCATTGGTATTCCTCTCTTTTCTTGTATGGATGGTGTTTTTTCCATTTGCGTTATTAGAAAACATCATTGGGTTAGTTTCAACAAACATTCCTCTTGTCATGCCTTAACTCCCTTACAATTTATGCATAGTAATTTTTGTTGTCCCCTTCCTTCGATTCATTTCTTTATGCTTACTTATTTTTCAATTAATGATTTCTCTTGGCACACTTGGGTTTGCTTCTTAAAACTTAAGAGTGAATGTTTTGACATGGCTTTGGTCTTTATAACTCTTATACAAAAAAAATCTAGCTAATAACATTATAACAAAATAGGTCATTAGCACCAAGCTTAATATTGAATCATAGTGCATTTTTTTCAAGTTGGAGCATTTTCCCAGTCTAGAAGTTAATGTTAAACTTCATTTCGTATATAGTATCATGTTTATCACCAATTTTACCTTTAAGTTTAGTGCCAAGTTTAGCATTGTATTTAACATTATGTTTAGCACTGGGTTTAGTGTAGAGTTTAACATCAATCTTAGCATTGACTATCTGTAATATAAAAATTATAGAAATAAAAAGGAAAAATGGTAAGAAAATGAAAACATCAATAGTAAAGGAATATTGGGATTAGCATTGACTATTTGTAATTTAAATTTATAGAAATAAAAATGAAAAATGGGAAACATGAAAAAAATAGCGAGTCGTTGTTGGGATTTGAACCCATATCACTTACGAAAAGTTGGGATCATTGCTCAAGATACAACCCCACCAAAACCTACCATTAAAAGTGCAGATCTTAACTTAAAATAGGCTAATCTAATGCAAATTGTAATTTATGGAAAGATAAATGGAAAATGGTAAAAAAATGAAAACTTAAATGGAAAATGATAAGAGAATGTTGGTATTTAAATCCAGATCACTTGCTAAAAGGAAAGAACTCTATTTAGCTACATTCCCACATAAATATGGCATTAAAAGTGTATATTTGGATTGAAAGTAGCCTAACCTATGCACATGAACAAGTGAATAATGTAGATCTAAGATAAATAATGACAATTAATACTAATATAAAAGTAAGTAATGTGGGATTAATGGGGGATATCATTTGAACCCAAATATCCTTATAGGAATGCAAGGAAATTCCTTAGGTCACACCCTTGAACTGGAACTGCATATTAAAAAAATCCCATTAAATGCCATATTTGTCTTCTTTCTTTATTAAACCCGCAAAAAAAAACAACAATAAACATTAGCAAATCAATAAAGGAAAAAAATATTAAGAGGAAGGAAGGAATATAACGGAAGGAAGAAGACATTAACTTCCTCATGGATCTCTTCCATGAAACCTAGCACCCATACATGAAACGCTAAACTTGCAACAACAAAAAGAGAAATAAACATTACCAAATAAATAAAGTAAAAGAAAAGTAAAAGAGGAAGGAAGGATGAGAAGGGAAGGGGGAAGCCATTACCTTGATCATGCAGGTTCCTCCATGACACCCTATCCTCCATGCATGAAACCCTAAATCTACAAGAATAAAACAACAATAAACATTGCCAAATCAATAAATAAAAAGAAAAGTAAAAGAGGAAAGAATGAGAAGAATAAAGAAGAGAATCCAATGCCTCCCTCATGGAGGTTTCTCTATGAAATTGAAACCCTAAACTCCATGAGGATGACACTATAAGTAAGGAAAACCTAAGGGATAAAGAAGAATGGAGGAGAAGAGTAGATAGAAACAAAGAAAAATATAAAAGAATGACAGATTATGATTTGAGGGGTTTTATATGAGAGAAAATAAAGATTTTAATTAAAGTAATAGAAATTCCCTCACACTCACGAGGATTAATAAAAGTGTTTTTTTTCTTTATCTTTTTTTTTTTCAAAGTTTCCATTTCTTTTATTAAGTTACCCAATAAACTTGACACAAAATCCAATGCTAAACGTAGTGCAAGAGTGAGCATTAAACCCAAAGAAAAAATAGGTTCTAAATGTAGTCCCAACAACATCAAGTTTAGAATTGAATTGTGAAATAACACCAATATTAGCATCATCTCTAAACTATCATCGAGTTTTCATAAAAATTACAAAAAAAGCACTAAAAAGGTAAATGGAATCAAAAGAGGAAGGTAAAGCTGACACTAATGAAATAGTTTTGTTATCATGGAACTATAAACTATAATGGGGGGTAAATATGTCAACACAAAGTTTAACCATTATTTCATTGCATGGGCTATCCATATGAAACCATATTCCGTACACGTTATAGAAAAATGGTGTTTCTAAGAGAAATAATCACATATTAAAGGAAATGACTAATTACATGCTCCAATCTAGGAACTAAGTCCTGATTTTTGTGTAGAGGCTATCATTCATGAAAATTACAAAATAACTCATGACACTCCAACAAAGGATTTGAAAAAAAACTTTGAAGAAGCATGGAGTAGCATAAAACCACGTGTAAGCCACATTTGTGTGTTTAACAGTGAAGCATGGGTTCACATTCTTGATGAAAAAGGAAATCCTTAGCTCCTAAAAGTCAGAAGTGAATTTGATTAGTTATTTAGAGGATATGAAAGGTAAGCAACTTCTTATACCAAATACAATAGATGGAATTTTTAGAAGAGAATTTTAGTTTGATGGTCTCTTGGCATGTTTCATTGATTCAACATCTTGTACCATCTATGGTCTACGATCCATCTCCTTTTACTCAATACCAACTTTTTCTTCTTATTTTGATCTTTATGCTTTTATTCTTGATCATCCTTCTTCTTCTTCATATAATAAGAATGAGGATGAAAATAATGCTTTACCTACTCACCCTAATCCTCCATATGCGTCTAGTGAACCTGAACATACATCAGCTTCACAAGTTCCAATATCTATTTCTACAATAAGTGAAGCAATGTTAAGAACCTGCATCAACCCTCCTCTTTATTTCATTAGAATATTTTGTTGGATGCATATGCTTTGTAAGTCGTCCTGTTAGTATGTTGTATTATCCCACATTCATGGGGAGTAATGGTTGTTTATATTAAACTTAGTATATAAGTGAGTGTTGAGGCCAATGAAGGTATCAAAGAGTTATTTTATATTGAGCTTGCTCAAAGGAGGTTGCCCCCTCGAAGTGGTATACGATTAATAAAATCTCTTATGTGCTTCATTATTTCTGTTATATCATGCATTCTCATTGTTTATTGCAGGAGGTTCTCCACATATGGTATCAGAGCACTTTGCTTGGCACAAGTGGGAAATTTTTTTTTCTCTTATTTTTGACAAAAAAAGAGACAAAATTGGGTGGTGACTTTCAAATCGATTTTTGAAACTTTTTGCACATATTCAAAAGAAACAAGTTGCATATCTGAATTCCTCTTGAAAAAATATGTAATTTAAAAAAAAAATCTCATTTGGAGTTCTTAAAGTGGAGATATCACTGATTTAAAATCAATCATTTTCCAGAAATTTGGTGACGAGCGCAGAAATTGCAGAGTGAAAATCTTTTGAATGGGTGCCCATATTTCTGTTCCAATTGAAAATGTAGATGCAGAGTGGTTGTTCCAGTTCTGAAAACACACTATAATAGTGAATCTGAGAAATATAGATCAAATTATGCTCATTCTAAAAAATTTCATCTCAAAGCCCTAGCTCTATTTACGAGTTTTTTGGGCATTGGGTGGAACTTCTGCCAATTGTTTTTTCTGGCTCTGTGATTATTGCAGTATTTCTTCTTCTTTGCATCGGTATTATTCATTCGGATCAGGGAATAAACCCTATCTTCTTAACTGTGGGAATTACTTGGGCATAACCCTAAAACTCATTGTGAGGAGTACCATAGGAACCTCGAAGTAGCTGGCCATTGAGAGGACCTGCCAAGTGAAAAGGGAAATGACTCCTACCTGATTGACTAGTTCCACCTGTGAGGTAAACCAAGAGCTATATTTTGCGGCAAAGCGGTTATCAGTTTTACTTGAGCCATGGAGTGAGGGGTACTTCCCAAAAACGCAAGTTTTTAGACATCATTGGTGGCCGAGTGAATCCCTTAAACCTTTAGGAAGCCAAACATACCTGGGGTCCATATCCATTTCCAGTTCATGAAGCGAAAAATTCAAAACCACCACAGATCATTTCCACCAAACCTAAAATATATATATATATATATATATATATATATATATATATACTTATGGTTGTCACTCATGCATGCACAAATAAACAAATGGAAGAAGAAATTGCCACCATCAAGACCAAACTCAAAAATTTGGATCAAAAAATTCTCATCTTACATCGTCCGTATTCACCCATGAGCAACCAACAACATCCTGAGTCTTCTGCAGGAACTAGGTACTCTTCCTCTACCAACTTTCGTGGGTCGAAGCTTGATTTTCCTTGCTTCAATGGTGATGATCTGACTAGATGGATTTACAGGGAAGAACAATATTTCAGTTTGCATAACACTTTTGATGTCAATAAAGTCCCACTTGCACCCTTTCATTTGGAACATGAAGCCCTTCAATGGTTCCGTTAGTACATCAAGGATCATGAAGAGCCACAATGGATAGGTTTTTTCCAACTCCTTTTGCACCTATTTGGCCCTCGTGGTTTTGATGACTTAACAGGAGCACTCACCACACTTCCAAAGACTGGAACTGTGAGAGTGTATCAGACCGAATTTGAGAAATTTGTCAATCACACAGAAGGATTATCTGATGCATTCTATAGGAGTTGTTTTATCAATGGTATGGAGGATACAATACAATCTGAGATTAAAATGTTATGTCCCAACACAATGATGAAAATCCTAGGGTTGGAAAAGTTGGCTGAGGACAAGATTAGGGATCAACAACACCCCAAATCAAATTTTGTCCCATTCAGAAATATGGTTCCCCAAAGACCTCCAATCCCTCCAACTCCTAGAACCACTCCTATCAAGCATTTTTCTGAAGCTAAGATGCGGGAACGTAAGGAAAAAGGGATTTGTTATAATTGTGATGAGAAATTCACCCAGGGACATCAATGTGCTGAGAAAAATCTCTATCTCTTGGATGTGGATTCTCTGCCTGCACTTGAAATTTGGGAAGCTGCTCAGGAACCAGTAGATGATCAGGTTGACATTAAGTAGCTTCCTGTTGACCCTCCTTCTCACGAGGACCACCCAGAGATATCTCTCCATGCATTAGCCAGAGTCACCACCCCACAAACCATGTGGGTCAAGGGTTTCTTTAAGAAGATACCTCTCACAATACTCATTGATTCTGGTAGCACCCATAACTTCATTGACCCTCATATCGCCAAACAGGTTGATTGTTTTGTTCATCCTTGCTCCAGCTTTAAAGTCATTATTTCCAATGAGGGCACCTTACCTTGTAAAGGAAAGTGTCGCAATGTGTGTGTCTCTATTGGAGATTATAACTTGTGCTCTATCATGTTTTCCATGCCCTTGGGAGGATGTGATGTGATTTTGGGCACTCAATGGTTACGCACACTTGGACCCATCTTATGGGATTTTGCTAAACTGTGGATGCAGTTTTCAGTCAATGGGAAAAAACACACATTGAAGGGCTTACAATTCGGGTCTCTCAACATCATCAATTCACATTGCATGGAAAAAATCCTTAAGAAGAATTCACATGGTGTCATTGCTTAGCTCCATTTCATTCAACTCCAACCTTCATAGGTCTCCACTACTCCCTTGGCTCTTGCATTGAGATGCAACCTTCAGATGCCCGATTTTTCCAAGCCCTTCACTATTGAGAGTGATTCTTGCGACAATGGACTTGGTGCTGTCCTACTTCAGGATGAACATCCCATTGCATTCACCAACAAATCCCTTTCTGGTAAGAATTTAGCCACTCATCCCATTGCATTCACCAACAAATCCCTTTCTGGTAAGAATTTAGCCGCCTCTACATATGAGAACGGAATGATGGCTATTTTTCATGTAGCACAGATGTGGCGGACATACCTTTTAGGGAATCATTTCTGCATCAAGATTGATCACCAGAGTCTGAAATATTTCCTAGAACAACGGGTGTCATCCCCAACACAACACAAATGGGTTGAAAACTCATGGGTTATGACTTTGAGATCACTTACAAGAAGGGTAAGGACCATCTCATGGTGGATTCTCTTTCCCACACATTTGATTACCATGTTTCTCTTTCAACTATTTCTATGCCTATTCCAAATTGGTTACACTCTCTTCAATAAGGATATGTCAATGCCTCTTCATTATTTGAAATCATCCAACATTTGGCCAGTAACCCTTCTTTTGTACTGGCATTACTGTTGGGATGGTTATTTTATGAAAAAAAGGGTCGTTTGGTGCTTCCCTAGAGAATAGATATTAAACATGTGGTTTTAAATGAACTCCATGCTTCTCCATAAGCAGTGCACTCTGGGTTCCTCAAAACATATGAGAGGGCATGCCATAACCTATTTTGGAAGGAAATGAAACAAGAAATTCAACAGATGGTTGCTAAATGTGCTCCTTGTCAATGCAACAAGGGTGAAACTAAACTCCTTCCTGGATTGCTCGAACCTTTGACCATCCCTACAAGGATTTGGACACATATTTTGATGGATTTCATTCAAGGGCTCCCTAAATCTATAGGGAAAACCATAATATTGGCTGTGGTTGATCGACTCTCTAAATATAGTAATTTTTGTGCTCTCAACCATCCATATACCACCTCCTCAATCGCACAAATTTTCATGGACCAAATATTCCCTCTTCATGGAATCCCTTCTTCCATTCTTTTAGGATGCAATACAAATTTCACAAGTCATTTTTGCCTCACTAACACCAAACTGGATATGAGTTCAGTTTATCACCCACCAGCAGATGGTTAGACTGAAGTCATAAACAAATATTTGGAAACTTATCTTCGTTGTTTCACCTCTGAACAACAACATCAGTGGGGAAAGTGGCTCCCTCTCGCTGAATGGTGGTACAACATTTCCTACCATACTGCATCTAAAATGACTCCATATGAAGTAGTTTATGGTCACACACCTCCAGTACTCCTTCCATACACCTCCAACAGTTCACCGGTTCAGGAATTTGACATGGTTCTTCTAAATCGACATCAGATTCTTCACATTCTGCAGGACAATATTCACATGGCAAGAAACTGGATGAAACAACTGGTTGATCAACTCCGTTTTGAGCACACTTTTCAAGTCGGTGATATAGTTTTCTTCGTCTGCAACCTTACAAGCAATCCTCCTTGAAACTCAAAGGGTATCAAAATCTCGTTCCAAATATCTATGGGCCATATACAGTTCTTCAGAAGACTGGGTTCGTTGCTTATAAATTGGAACTTCCTCCTTCTTCTCGCATTCACCCAATATTTCATGTATCTTGTCTTAAGAAAGTGATTGACACCAGCATTAGAGCACAAATTCTTTTACTAGAACTAGATAATGAAGGATCCATCATTTCAGAGCTGGAGGCCATCCTCAATAAGTGCACCCGTCAACTTGTCCATCACAGAGTTCTTAATTCAGTGGCACAACATGCAACCAAAAGATGCTACATGGGAACCACTCCTTTAGATTAAGAAACAATTTCCACATCTAAAGCTTTGAGGACAAAGATTTTCTACGAGGGAGGGGATGTTAAGAAACCGTGTCAACCCTCCTCTTTATTTCGTTAGTATATTTTGTTGGATGCATATGCTTTGTAATTCATCCTATTAGTGTGTTGTATTATCCCACATTCATGGGGAGTAATGGTTGTTTATATTAGGCTTGGTATATAAGTGAGTGTTGAGGCCAATGAGGGTATCAGAGAGTTATTTTGTATTGAGATTGCTCAAAGGAGGTTTCCCCCTCGAAGTGGTCTATGATTAATAAAATCTCTTCTATGCTCCATTATTTTTGTTATATCGTGCATTCACATTGCTTATTGTAGGAGGTTCTTCACAAGCAACTAGTGAATAAATCAATGATCCTTATGGTAAATGTTGAAAAGTTCACAATTCTAACAAACCATATTTCTTTTGTTCCAATTTCTATAGACTCTAGATCCAAAAAAATTTAAAGAGATTTTGGCCATCCTTAATGGGATGCTACCATGAGTGAAAAATTCATTTCTTAATGATGGGTGATACTTCGTATTTATTCTCTCTTTTGAAAGGATGAAAACTCATCATATGACTAAGTATGCAAGAAATAGTTGTGTTGAAAGGCACACGGCTTGGATATTTGTCAAAGGATTTTCACAAGTAGAAGGAATTTACTCCAATAAATCTTTGCCCCTATTTTCAAAATGAAATATTCTAGTTTCCTTTTCCTTTTCCTTATAGCTTCATATCGATTAGAGTTCCATTAGATAGATGTAAAATTCATCTTGTAGCATGGGGATCTGGAAGAATAAATTTATTTGGTACAACCTCTTGGATTTGTTTAATGTCACTTCAATCTTGTTTGTATCCTAAATAAATCCTTATATGGCCACAAGCAATCTCCTTGGGCTTGGTATGAAAAAATGGACCAGTTCCTTCTTAACTATGGATTTTCTAGTTGCTACTCTAACCCTAATGTTTATATCAAGTAAGCAAACAATGTCTCATAATTTTTCTTTATATTGATGACCTTTTCCTCACTAGTAGTGATACCAAACTTCTAAGCCATATGAAATCCAATGTTAAGAATACTTTTGACATGACATGCTTGGGCTACTCGCATTATTTTAGTGGCCTCCAAGTTTTGCAAACATAAGAACTTGTATTTATCTCATACTCACCTTGACATGTCCTTCATTGTTCTTCTGATTTCCCTATGCTATGCAAGCACCTCTCAAAATCCATTGGAAATTAGTAGAAGGACACTTAGTATATTTGGGTATAGTTCAGTTTACTATCTAGTATAGTTCAAATGGATATCCTTTGTTGGTTGTTTTTGCATATTCTAACTAGGTTGATGGTCTTGATGATCAAAAGTCTAATGTCATATATGTCTTTACCTTGTCTCTATATATACAACTCGTTGGGCTTGCAAGAAACAAAATTCGCTTTCTCTTTCTTCTGCAAAAGCATATTATCAAACAACAATTCATGCAACTTAAGAAGTTATTCAACTTGGAAATTTCCTTGTAGAGTTTGGATTCCAACAAAAATATATGACCACTCTCTAGTGCAATAATTAGAGTTACATTCATATCACCAAGCAACAAGTTAAAAATTATCATAGAAAACACATTGAGCTACACACTGACTTCATTTGGAAGCTTCTTTAGTATCTCACCCTTGAAATGTCATGTTGTCATACAAATGGTCAAGTTATTGACTTTTAAAAATCCTCATAACGGAAAGTTCTTAAATATTCAATTTATTGTAGGAATTCAGGAAGTTATCATTGAGTAGGATATGCTCTATTGCATCATTACTTATCATTTTGCACTTTGTAAATCCTTTAATTCTTTCACGAGTTGTTCTTAAGGGGGGTGTTAGTGATTTCAACGGTGAGACTTAGTTAAGGTCATCTTAGTATAATGTTATGTTAAAGCATGCTTTAGTGTTTTTCATTAATATACTTTTGTATTGTACTAATCCAATGGTCATTATCATGTCCTACACATGTGTGATTCAACAATTCAAACATATCCTTAATTTTGATGACACTAAATCCACGGCTTAAAATCCATCTAGTCCATTGTCTCTATTTAAAGAGCATATAGGGTCATTTGTTGATGATTGAATTAGAATACATTCATGTAAACTATTAATTTAATTAATATATTACCTAAGTTTCATGTGTTATTTCCCTCCTTGATGGTTTTAACCATGTAAACATTAATGCTTGATCTTTGATATTTGATATTTGATCTTTGATATGTGTGTGAGATTTTGTCTTAACGTGTTTGACTTATATGCATATACATAATTTTTTTTAACAAAATGTCTACAATATTAAAGATCACTATGTAACGAGCCTAAAAAATAATCTCTTGAGGTAAAAGCGTTCCATTATATCTAAGGGAAAAGATAAATGTTTATCTAAATTAACATATTACTCTTTAGTCTCACAAGGTAGTGGTTGAATGGTGGAAGCCACCAAAACATTAAATATAAAGAAAGTTTTGTACACAAATTATTGAAAAAACTCAACAATGTGAGGAACAAAGCCCATTGTTGTAAATAACATCGTATGTCCATGGTTTGTTCTTCATGGCCATTAAAGGTAAAGTACATAGTAAACGAATCTAAAAAATGAGAAGGAATTAATTATCTCAAACGGAAAATAATGATGAGAGTGAGAATGATACTCATCGATGGAATAGAAGGAACACCACCCATTGATGTGAATACCATCATATTGGCATGATCATCAAATTAGGATGGAAGGGACATAAACACCACTCATTGATGTGAATAAAATCATATGGGCATGGTCACCAAAGTAGGATGAAAGGGACATAAACACAACCCATTGATGTGAATAACATCATATTGACATGGTCATCAAAGATGGATGGAAGGGAAATAAATGAAAAAAAAGGATTTCTGGACTTATTAAGGCACAAGAAGAACCTAAGGAATAAAACGGTGAGAGTGGAGTGATGTCAACGAATGAGATTTTTTTTTGAAAAAATAACTTCCTACTGAAATTTATCATGTAACTTCCTAGTGAAATTTATCATGTAACAATCTTTATTTGAAAAAAATAACTTCCTAATGATATTTATCATGTAAGAATGGGCATTAACAATCTTTATTTGAAAAAAATAAGTTCTTAATGATATTTATCATGTAAAAATTGCAAAATTAAGCATTAACCATCTTTATTTATTACTTACGCTAAAGCTAATACTATTGAAAGTTATTTGTTCTCTTCTAAAGTTTGTGTATATTTTTATAATAATGTAGTTATAATATTTGTATATAAAGTGATAAAGTTTCTAGGCATAAGTATTGACATGATTTTGCATGTATGGATCTAAGATGTGTTTTTATTAGTAGCATTAGCATGTATGGATCTAAGATGTGTTTTTATTAGTAGCATTAGCATGTATGGATCTGTTATCTATAATTGTTCTCCTCTAAAGTTTGTGTATATTTTTATAATAATGTAGTTATAATATTTGTATATGAAGTGATAAAGTTTCTAGGCATAAGTATTGCCATGATTTTGCATGTATGGATCTAAGATGTGTACTATACTTTAAATATCCATTAAAATATATGTTTAAATATCCATAAAAATATACAATTGTTCATTACAATAACAAAACTTGTTTTTTATTTTAGTTCTTTTTAATTTTCATAAATATAATGCAAGAAGTTGGGCTCACATTTGTATAAGAGACTCAAAAATTATATTTCTATTTTCTTAGAGAGGCAAATACTACACTTCTCTAAATGTGTTTTTCATTGGGGTAATTTCGATTATATAATTGGTTGTTTAACATATTCATATAGGATTAGTAGAAGCATATATTGTTTAATTTAGTAAAGTTTAGGATCCTCAGATCTGAATGAATTCACTGTGAAAGAAGGTTGTAGGAGAGAGAAGTAATTTAGTGTACACTAAAACATTCATGGTGAAAATTGAACAACCAGGTGTTATACCTCAAATTGGGACTTCTTCGTCCGAGTGATGATACCAAATGTTTCCTCACACAAAAGGACAATTTTGATTGAAGATCCAAGTGGCTACAAAAGGATATCATCTGAATAATCTAATGCTTATTCTAGTGTTTACACTTTTGTGTTATGAGTTTAAGGAACACACTCGAATTTCAATCTAATTAATTTGCTTTTTATTTTTAACGCGTTTTTAAGGAATCACGGGTGTAGTAAAGGAAAACCGTGTGTCCATCCTCGTAACTTCTATTATCATTTAATCATAAAAGCATGAGAGAGGCTAGAGGAGGGGGGCAGAGCATGAAATATAATGTTATGCTAGAGGATTCCCATTGGAAAAGAGGAGCAAGGAGACCCAGAACTTGGTTTTAAGGAGTGCAGATCCAGATGAGGTGATTTTATGTGTTTCAAGCTTTCTGTTAATAAAGAGATCGTTTCCTTCACAATTGATGGTGTATACTCTTTAGTTATTGATGATTTATGTTCATGAATGTGATCTTATATTAAGTTTCAAATTCTCTTATTTGTTCATATATCTTATTTTGCAATATCCAAAGGTTCTTTGAGAAAGGTGTTTGTCTCTTGCATGTGTTGAAGCAGTTGATTGAGGAGAAACGTGGAGAAAATTTTGAATCTAGGAACGACCTCCAAGGAAAGGTATGTTTTCTCGATCTATTAAACTATTCTTCATTCTTTATTCGTATAAGATTGGTTTAGATATGAATGCAATTTGTTACAGTCTGATTAGGAATCCTAGTACGTTTGTGACCTCTTTACCCCAGTCATAGGAACACTTTCCCTAAAAACAGAAATGGCGACCATATTGGGGAGTATCGGTTGCTTTAGGGATTTCTTGTAAGTTTTTCTTCCATTTTAATGGCCTTTGGTCTTGTTCTGAATTTGAAGAATTCAAATATGTCTTAGTAAAACCTAGGTTGTTGGTTTGATTGAGTTTTAATTACCTTTATTAAGGACTTTTAGAACAAAATGTGAGTGCAGGTTATCCGCACCTGTGTGCTTTCTGAAAAATGTGACTTTCCTCCTGTACAATCACGTGTCACATGCATGTTTCTCACTGAACATGTGTGTGTTTTCCTATAACCTATGTTGGAGAGTTAGGGTTTGATTTTTCAATTTGTCCTTCATTTTTCGGGGTGTTAAAAAATATTTCAGGAATCTTGTTGGTGTGTTTCCAACACTATGGTCTCTACCTTTGATGAATCACAAGTTCTTTTGAGTTTTTTGGTGTGAAATTTTGTGAAGAATACTTGGTTTTAGTTTTTCTACTTGGTTTTAGTATTTCTACTTGGTTTATACTCAGATTGAATGTGTGATCACTGTATATCAACTCATGTTGAGTCCTTTCTCAAGTCTCTGTCTTGTTGTTGGCTGATTGACTCAGCCATTCTTCTCTAAGTTGAACAACTTTGTCTTAAGAACATTTGTTGGAGAATTGAGTAATACTGAGAGGGGGGTGAATCCGTATTTGAGATATTCCTATAATTTTTATCACCTTTCAAACAAAACAACAATAGAAACAGAACACAAAATTTTATCGTGGAAACCCAATTGGGAAAACCACAAACATTTTCTATTACTACAAAATTATATTTACAAGTATTTTGCAAGAACCAACTTGCAAGATGCTACAACACCCAAGTTTTTCAGCTACAACTGAAGGATGCATCGACACCCTGCTTACCACCAATGATTGGAAGGAAGATACGACTTCCTATAGGATTTTGTTTCCTTCCCTTGTGCCTCCCTACCACCCTTAAATGAATTTTCTTTATTTTTTGTACACTTTTGATTCGTAATCTTTGTGTACTTGGTCACATTATTTGGAACTATAAAGCTTTGTTTATATCCTTTCAATCATGGCTTTTTTCCTAATAGTCACAACTCTTCATCATGACCTTTTATAATTACCTTGTTTGTTTAAGCTTGCAAGTTTTAACAATATTATTATGAAATATTTTGACTTCACAATCCTGACTTAGACAGATCAACTTCCAACTTATTTATCCCTTGATTTACAATATGTCATCAATTCTGATTCAGAATAATCGATTTTGATGTTGAGAATCAACCACAAAATAAATATATTGCGTATTCCAGCGTTTCTGACACCACTGTTTCGACTTCGACTTTGTCAATTCCAAGTTGAACTAAAATCCGTTAATTCTGACATTTATCGATTTTGATGTCGAACTAGACTCTGTCGATTCTTACTAATTCAATGTAGAAGTATGACTTTGACTCAACTAACAATGGTCGATAAGCAGTCAACTTCGATTGAAAATAGGCCAGCAAGATCTAATTTGACTGACAATAGTCGACAATAGGTCGATTTCGACTGTCAATGGTCGAAAATAAATTGACTAGGTCAACTAGGTTGACTAAGTTGACTTCAACTTCTACTTAGAGAGACTCGACCATAATATAATAGGTTGACTAGGTCAACTATGTCGACTTCGACTTGATGAACACTTTCGACAATAGTTAGACTTTGACTTAATGAACAATTTTGACAATAGTTCGACTTTGACTAAATGAACACTTTTGACATAGATTGACTTCGAATTAATGAACACTTTCGACAATAGTTTGAATTTGACTTAATATTTTCCTTTTCTATTAATGAACATCTTTGACATCAATGACAAGCATACCGAACATTCTCCCCCATTGTCATTGATGACAACAACTCTCCAATTTTCTCCCCCTTTGACATTGATGACAAAGGATCTCAACGTTCCCCATGCCATCATTTCCCCCCCTGTCAATTGTATCATTTTCTTGTGACATGTTTTGTTTTCCAATTTTATCCCAAGGAAGAGGGATAACCCCAGCTTCTGTCTGAGATAGGAAAAGGATTCTCAAGTTAATGGTTTAGTAAATATGTATGCTATTTGTTCCTTTGTATCAACATACTCCAATTTGAAAACATTTTGTGACACTTGTTCTCTTAAAAAATGATATTTTATTGGAATGTGTTTGGTCTTGGAGTGCATAACAAGATTTTTAGATATGTTTATAGCACTCATGTTGTCACAATGTATCAGAATTGGGCCCTCATATTTAACAAGTATAGATTCTAATGTTTGTTTCATACAAATGACTTGATTACAACATAATGTAGCAGTACTATACTCATCTTATGCTGTAGAAAGTGAAATGGAGGACTTCTTTTTTCTTAGCCATGATACCAAGCAATTTCCCAAGTAAAATTCTGCTCCACTAGTGATCTTTATATCATCAATAATTCCTACCCAATATGCATTAGTAAATTCCTTTAGAGTGAAGCCATTTCCTTTTGGATACCATAAACCATACTCCATATTTAATTTTAGATATCTAAAGATTTTTTTTACTACTACCGCGTGTGTATGTTTGGGATTTGATTGGAACATGGCGACTAAGCCTACAAAATGCATCACATTTGGTCTTCTAGTTGTTACATATATCAAAATACCAATCATTGGCCTATATGTGGCATGATCTACTTCCAAATACTCATCATCCTTACTTAATTTACAATCAGTCGTGACCATAGGAGTACTAACTGGTTTTGAGTCTTCCATTTTAAACCTTTTCAACATATCTTTGACATATTTGGTTTGAGAATTGAAGATCCCTTTTTCTTATTGAGATACTTGAAATCCAAGGAAGAATTTTAGTTCACCCAACATTAACATTTCAAACTCCTTCTTCATTTTTGAAGCAAATTTTACACTTAGAACCTGTAGGTCACTTCCAAATATGATATCATCAACCTAGGCAACAACAATGATCATGTTTTTGTTTTTAAATTTTATGTAGATATTACTGTCAGTGGCCCCTCTTTTATATCCTTGTTGCTTCAAGTATTTGTCCAGTATTGAGGACCATGCTCTTAGAGCTTGTTTGAGGCCATAGAGTGATTTTTTTAGTTCACAACCATAATCTTTGTTTTATGATAATGGAAAATCTTCAGGTTGTTCACCATAAAATTCTTCTTCAAGTTCTCCATTAAGGAACACAGATTTTACATCTATTTGGTATACTTTGAAGTTTTTATAACTTGCAAATGATAAAAACATTCTAATGGCTTCAAGTCTTTCCACATGTGCAAAAGTTTCTTCAAAGTCAATACCTTCAATTTGAGTGTATCGCTTGCATACTAGTCTGGCTTTGTTTATTATAACTTGACCATAGTCATTAAAATTGTTTTTGAAGATCCATTTGGTCCCAATAATGTTTGTGCCTTTTAGTCTTGGGACAAGTTCCCAAGATTGGTTTTTCTCTATTTGGTCCAACTCATCATTCATGGTGCTAATCCAATCATTATTTTTTCTAGCTTCTGCAAAGGTTTTTGGTTCAAGCAACGGTGTTAAAGATTTTTCTTGAAACATTAGTCTTCTTCTTGTACTAACTACTGCATCTTTGTCACCTATGATTAGATTTTCAAGATGATTCTTTTGAATCATTCTAGATGGTGTTTTTGTATCAAATATAGGAGAGTCTTCATCTTCACTTTCTTCCTTTTGATCTAAGGCCTCTTTCTTATGAGAAACTTTATGTTCATCTTATTCTTTTATAGATTTCTTCTTTTGAGAATATATGTCTTTCTCTTCCTTTAAAAACTCCTCCTTTTGAGAATCTTCATCTTTCTCTTCATCATCAGTTTCTTCATCATCCTCCCTTTCTTGAGATTTAATCTTTCTTGATTTATTGTCAACGACAATTACACTTGTGCTTTCTATGATCTTGTGTGATCTTAGATTGTAACATTTGTATGCCTTTTTAGTGGATGAATATCCAATATAGTATTCCTTCATTTGTTACGGAGTCAAATTTTACAAGATTACCATCATCTCTCTTTATGTAGAGATTACTTCCCAAGACTCTAAAATACTTGGCTGATGTTGGTGTTCCAAACCATAGATCGTAGGGGGTTTTATCATTATTTATCCCAATTTTTCCTATGTTTTGTATATAAAAAATTGTATATCTTGCATCTCTCCAATAGCTATTTGGAATTCTAGCTTCATTGAGGATGGTTTTGGTTGCTTCTTAAATTGTCATGTTGTTTTTGTCAACTACTCCATTTTGCTGAGGAGTTTTGGGGATGAAAACTGACTTTTGATACCATGAGTTTTGCAATAATCATTGAATTCATTTGCAATAAAATCTCCACCATTTTCTAACCTTATACATTTAATTTTGAGATTTGTTTCATTTTCAACTAGTATTTTAAAAGCTTTAAAATTCATAAAGGCTTCATATTTTTCTTTGAGGAATGTCACCCAAGTCATCCTTGTATTATCATCAATGAGAAACATGAAGTAATGTTCACCTTGCATGATTTTTTCCCTTGTAGGTCCACAGAGATCAGTGTGAATTATTTCTAATGGTTGAGATGTTGTATGCTCTTTGATCTTGAAACTTTCTTTTGTCTGTTTCCCATGAAGACAATGTCTACAAACATAGCTTAGAGGATTTATGATATTTGGAAAGTTTCTTGCCGCTCCCTTATTACTTACTTTTACAACATTGTCAAAGTTGAGGTGACCCATTCTTCTATGCCGCAACATGCAATCATCAATCTGAATCATATAACATTGTTCTTCATTTTCTAGGATGCATACATTGCCTAGAGTTCTTACCGGAGTCCCAACAAGTTTCCCTGAATGTTTCTTCCTGATTTCACGCCTCTTATAATAAAATATGAAAATGCGCCCTTGATTACAAGTTTGAATGACACTTAGGAGATTTTCATATTTATGTTTGTCATTGGTCTTCTTGGAATTTTATTTGTCCTCCTTCATTTTGAAAAGAATCTGATTTCTGTAAGTCTTCCTTTTTAATTGAATCATTGAGTACATTGGCATAACTTATTTTGTATCCATCTTGCATTGTGAGAGAGGGATGTTTTGAATTCATTCCTTTGTCATATCCCAATCCATTTTTATTATTGGATGATCTTTGGAAACTTAGGATGTCATCTAGAGTTTTTGAGTTATTCACAAATTTTGATTAAAAGGATTCTTCATTAATCTTCTTCCTAAGTGAGACTAATTCAGCCTCAAATTTCTCTAATTTTTGATCTCTTTTCTTGAGTTGTTGCTCTAGACTATTTTCAACCCTTTTAGCTTCTTGAAGCTGATTTTTTAAGTCATCAATAATTATTTATGTGTCATTGTTTTTCTCTTCAACCTCTGTCACTAATTTGGTTTTTAATTGTTTGTACATTATTTTATACTTCCTTAACTCTTCAAGAGAAATTATGAGTTCTGCTTCAAGGTCTACCACTCCTTATTATTCTTCTTTAGGGTTTTCACTTTTTATTTCGATGAAAATAACTTTTACTTCTTCATCTTCACTAGGCTCATCTGAGTAGCTATCATCCATGGAGTAAAATGTCTGTTTTTTTCCTCCTATATTCTCATTTTGTTTTCTTGAAGTGCTCAGGGCACTCATCATTGTCTTCATTTTTGTGATAATTAAATTTGGAAGCAAAGTGACCAATTCCCCCACAGTTGAAGCATTTTAAGGGTACCCTTTATACTTACCTGTAGATTTCTTACAATTTTTAATAAGAAGTGTTTCTTCATCATCAGAGTCTTCTAATTGAGTCTTACTTTTGTATTTCATGGCTGCTTTATATGCTTTGAAATATGCTTCCTTCTTTTGAGAGTTATTTTTTCCAATCCTCATCTCATAAGCTACAAGGATCCCATATAGTTCATTCATGGTAATTTTGTCAAGATTTTCTCTATCTTCTAGGGTGGAAATCTTAGGATTGTAAATAATTGGAAGTGATCTTAGCACTTTTTCAACTATTTCAATTTCTTCCAATTCTTCTCCTAGCCCTTGAATTGTATTAACAATTTCATCTATTCTCTCAAAGTATTATAATATGTTATATTCTTCCTTCATTTTTAGACTTTCAAATTGAGATTTAAATGTTTGGAGTTTGGCCAGTTTTACCTTGGTATCTCCTTCACAGATGGTATTCAACTTGTCCCAAATCTCCTTCGATGTATTGCAATGCAGAACTTTGGAAAAAAATGTTCTGTTTAGTCCAACCAAAATTGCATTAATAGCTTTTGCATTGTACCCAAATTCCTTAATTCCTTCAAGATTGGTAGGAGGAGATTTTGGATATCTATACCCTGTTTCTACATATAACCAAAATTGAAGTCCAAAAGCATTAAATGAATTCTCATCCTAACACTCCAGAACGCATAATATTTACCATTAAATAGTGGAACCTTGGAGGTGATTTTTTCTTGTTGATCCATGGTGATAAACAATCTCTCTTGAAGAGGATAAACTTTTAGTGAAGAGACCCGATATGATACAAATTGTTGGAAATTGAGTAATATTGAGAGGGGGGTGAATACGTATTTTAGATATTCCTATAATTTTTATTACCCTTCAAACAGAACAACAATAAACATAACACAAAATTTTATTGTGGAAACCCAATTGGGAAAACAAAAACACTTTCTATTACATCAAAATTATATTTACAAGTATTTTGCAAGCACCAACTTTCTAGATGATACAACACCCAAGTTTTTGAGCTACAACTGAAGGATGCTCCAACACCCTACTTACCAGCAACTATTGGAAGTAAGCTATGAATTCCTACAGACTTTTGTTCCTTGCCCTTGCGCCTCCCTACCACCCTTAGACAATTTTTCTTTGTTTTTTGTACACTTTTTGATTTGCAATATGCGTGTACTTGGTCACATTATTTGAAAAGCTGAATCTTTGATTATATACTTTCAATCCTGCCTTTTTTTCCTAATAGTCACAACTCTTCATCGTGACCTTTTATAATTACCTTGGTTGTTTAAATTTGTGAGTTTTATTAGTATGATTATGAAATATTTCGACTTCACAATATAGAATTAGACATATCAACTTCTAGCCTATTTATCCCTTGATTTACAAGATGTCGTCAATTCTAAATCCGACTGATCGATTCTGATGTTGAGAGTCAACCAAAAAGGACATATATTGTGTATTTCAACATTTCTAACTCCACCATTTCAATTTTGACTTTGTCAATTTCGAGTTGAATTGAACTCCTTTAATCTGACGTTTATCGATTTTGATGTCGAACTAGACTCTGCTGATTCTTACTAATTCAATGTCAAACCCTGACTTTGACTCAACTGAAAATGGTTCAAAAGCAGTCAACTTCAACTGACAATAGGTAGACTAGATCGACTTCGACTGAAAATAGTTGATAATATGTTGAATTTGACTATAAATGGTTGACATTAATAGATTGACTAGGTTGACTAAGTTGACTTCGACTTCTACTTACCAAGACTCGATTATAATACAATAGGTCGACTAGTTCGACTAGGTCAACTTCGACTTGATGAATATTTTCGACAACACTTTCGACAATAGTTCAAATTTGACTTAATGAACACTTTCAACAACACTTTTGACAATAGTTCAAATTTGACTTAATGAAGATGTTGTCATTAGATCTGCTCCAACAAAATTTCAATTTCTGGCAGCACATATTGTCAAAACCCCAAATTTTTCAAAAATTTAAAAACTTTTAAATAGCATAATTGTATGTTAACACAATCGTTAAACACTGTTTAGTTAATGCTATTTACTTTGTAACTGTAAGATCATTACGTGGTTGGAAAGTTAGTTGAGTTTATCTTTCTTCAGTTTTCTAATTGTTCTCTGTTTGCAACAGCATGTGGATAAACTACGTTAGACTGGGCTTACTTAGCTGTAAAGCTAACGCACACAGTTTTCCTTTATCTTACAGATTGACAGGTAAAGTTTTTGGGATTGCTGCTAACAGATCATTCTAGAGTAAAATAAATCATATGCTGTTTCAAGTGCTTTCAGTAGAGAACTAAATGCATGTTAAACGGACTATTCAGCTTCTACAGGTATAGCCTCCTTTATTTCATTTTTGATATAAAGCAAAATAAGATGATAAAGGTTTAAATACACTAGAGATAAGAATTGTCATTTCCCAATATATCTATGAACTCTTCAATTGAAAAGATATTCAGAGATAATGATAGCAGTTTATATATATTTTCTTTTCCAATACTGCCTATAAAAATTATTGAAATTACTAGTGAAGTTCATTAGCGAAAATCATAGATTGACAAGAGGCCATTACAGATTTTAAATGTCGCCCCTTTATTTGAATGGTTATTTATCACCAGTTCCAATCATGTAAATCAATAGGGTTCTTGAATAATTACGGACAAGGACATTTAAAAAGATATAATTCATGATACGAACTAATTCCCATGTCGCACATGGTCATTCTTTGAGAAAATAACTCATAAATAATAATACCTGACAAGTAAAAACATGGGCTAGACTCCTGGTTAACGTTATTACGCTATGGTAATTGGTCGCAATGTATATACTGTTTAATTTATGTGACTATAATTTTACCATCAGTTTTCATTAGACTTGTGATTTAATTTCATTGATTATACC
>LPNX010837116.1:3244-56187 GCA_001517045.1 Pseudotsuga menziesii
CGAGTTAAGGAAAATCGATGGCGAGAAATCCTCCACCAAGGGAGACGACCCGAAATTAGAGACAAGGTCTGCCGGTCCCAGCTTAGGGAGGTCCACCTGCTGCAGCATCCCTCCACCTGGCACCCCCCAGATGTCAGTGCTTTCCAGCCTGTCACTGGAATAATCCACCGCTTCAAGATCCTCCATTAAAGCCAGAGAAGATAACCGTTAGCAGTCTCAATTCTTTCAAAACCTCAAAATGCAGCAAACCCTAATCCTGCCCCCAGCTCAAACAACCAAGCCGTGAACAATACACCTTCAAACAAAAACTAATTAGCTGCCAGAACGGTCAGGCCCCTAATCAAAGCTAGAGGACCTGAACTACGTACATCCATCTGACAAATCTACGCCATCGCCCATACTTCGTTTGCTCCAAGAAAATCCCTCCAGTTTCATCGGCTACACAATGACTTCACCAACAGAGTGTTAAAGTTGAAAGAGGTGAAAATTATGTTTAATTTTATTGTAGATCAAATTTATTGAAATAAGTACTATTTTGAATCTAACCTAGTGTTGTTTATACATTGAAATATATTTATTCTTGTTAAATCTAAACCTAACCTTGAATTTCAACATGGTATTAGAGCATAGGTTGTAGCTAACTCTATTTTGCAGCCAACAGAAACTACATTGATCTTAAGATGAGATTTATACGTTACAGAAGCTTACTCTTCAAGTTGACAAGTAAAGGTTAAGATGACTACTCCTTCAGTAAAATCAAAAGATAGGCTTGAGGGAGCCTCACATTTCAATGCATGGAAGGCTAGGGTTCTAAATATCTTAGAAGAAAGCGATCTAGATGAATTGGTTACCAGAGTTGTTGAAGAGCCCACTATAGCTCAAGGAAGAGCAACATTCAAGAAGAAGAAAGCCAAGGTGAATAGGGTCATCTTTGACTCAGTTAAAGATAACCTGATGGTTGTGTTAGCTCCTTTAAGGACAACCAAAGAATGCTTTGATACTTTAGCTAACCTCTATGAGAAGAATGCTCCTACTTAGAGAAGAGCCTTGAAGAAGCAACTTAGATCACTTAAGATGGAGAAGGATGAGGCTATTGCAACCTTCTTTTCCAAGATCTCTCAGATAAGAGATCAACTCATGACCATTGGAGATAAAGTAGAAGATGATGATCTTGTGGATAAAGTGTTCGATGGTCTTCCTACAACTTGGGAGACATTATTGGATTCAGTACATGGAAGAGAGGTTTAGCTTAACTTCGAAAGGTTGTGGCATGATTGTTTAGACGAAGAAAGTAGGATCCAAAGTAGATCCGGGCCTCTACCTGATAAGAATTATGCTCTAGTCGTCAAAACAAAGAAAGGAAAGAATCCCCCACAAGACAAGGACAATAGTAAGGAACCTCAAGGTAAGTATTCTTTTAAATAAAAGGTTAAGTGTTATAACTGTGGTAAGCTTGGTCATTATGCCTGGGAGTGTAAAAAATCATCTAACAAGAATTGGCATAGAAAGAAACATCATACTTTAGTTGCTACAGAAGAAGAGCAGCCTCAACAAAAGAGGTCAAGGGTTGAGAACAAGAATCTAGATCAAGGATCAAGGAAAAGAATATTACTTGGCTTCAACACTTTCAATTTCCATCTCCAACCTGTCAAATTCCTAGTGGATAGACAATGGAGACACCAAGCATATGACTGGACTCAAGAAGACCCTAGCAACTATCGAGGCCAAGAAGTTCCACAAGAAAGTGGAACTTGGAGATGGAAGTACCTTTGACATTAAAGGGGTTGGTTCAACCGACATACAACTTGATTCAGGTACGTTGATTAATGTTGGGGAAATTTTATATGTTCCTCGTCTAAAGATGAATGTTATTTCAGTGATAGTTTTAGAAGACAAGGGGTTCTCTTTAACTTTCTCAGAAGGAAAGGTTTTGATATGGTCTAAAGGTAGAAGTATAAGCTCAACCATTATGATTGGAGTTTGTGAAGGTGATTTGTATAAGGTCTTAAGACATGTTAAAGCTTTATAGCCCAGTGAAGATTTAGATATCGAGAGGGAGTCAATATTTAGATATCAAGAGGGAGCAAACTGCCCTCTTCAGTCCCCAACCAAGTGGGGTTGCAGAAAATTAAAATGTAAATGTAATCTTCCATCAGTCCTCCAGTGACTCAGAGATGGAATCCTATAAGACTTCTCGCTTGGAGAAGAAGAGGGAGAAGGCCAAGCAACCTTCATTCAAACTCTTTAAGAAGATTTTTGAACATCTTCAATATTGCTCCAATGAGAGCCATGCTGCTGATTTAGTTTACTCTTGTTATGGGGAGTCATCCAAACAACAGGTTTGGAAAGATGATATGTGGAAAGTGATTCTCAGCTATCAAAGGAAATCAACCATGACTTCCACGAGGATCTATGAGATCATGCTTCGTATTGAGATGGAGAGATGTCTGAAGCTCTCAAGAAACCCTGTATTGATGACAGGTTGGAACACATCAAGATGAGTTATCACCATGTAATGGTGCAGTATGTTATCAATGTGCTAAGAATTTGTCTTGTTAAGAGGGAGTGTTAAATTTAATGCAGCTGCGAGACCCATTCTCAGCGACGATGGTACCCTACTCATTTAACTAGGGTAGAGTAGACCCTAGAAGGAACCCTAGGGACCCTAGTAGTATCTCGGGGTTCTTGGTCTGGGAAATGGTACCCTAGTCATTTAACTAGGGAAGAGTAAGACCCTAGAAGGTGCCCTAGGGCCCCCAGTAGTATCCTGGGGTTCTTGGTCTGGGACCAAGCAGGTTGATGCCATGGCAACCCCCTAGCATGTGGCTAGGGCACCTATGTGCCTCTAGGGTTCTGGTCTAGGACTAGGCACGCGATGTCCAAGTAGATCCTGTAGGTAGAGGCAGAGACATATTCTGGTCTAGGACTAGGGACACGATGTCCAAGTAAGTCCTGCAGGTAGTTGATCAACTTTCAGCCTGGGACTGAAGCTCAGCTTAGTACCGAGGATCATTCTTTGAGAGAATGGAGGACCTAGTCAGGTCCCAGGGGTTGATCAACATGATTCAGTCTAGGCCTGAAACTCAGCGTAGGGCTGAAAGCCATTCTTTAAGAATGGAAGATAATGATGTGTGATCTCCCCTCCTAATTGGTTATTGCTAAGTTGCTTCTCAAGGGGTGGCCCTATGTACCTTGAGAGAGAGAAAAGATTACTGGTCTTGTTGGTCCTAAAGGAGTTGTTTGTCCACCTTTTATGGTTCACCTTACCTTGTGGGTATGTGGGTGGTTTTATTGTGACCCCCTTGGTTGACTCTTGTCCTTTATCCTTACTTGGTTACTTTATGTTTTAAAAATCACCTTTGAACCACTTATGGTTTTATTATAAAACCTTTGGACTGTTTACTTTATGTTGGATCTTTTACCTGATGTCCTTGTTATAAAACCATTAACATTTATTTTATGGTTTTATGTTTATAACCTTTGGACCTTTTATTGTTTTACCTTTACACCATTTATTTAACCTAAAGTATTCTATGGTGTATTATGTATTTCATCCTAACCTATATAAAGAAAAGGGGTATCACTTAAGATAGATACCTTGTAACCATCTCTTACCTTAAACACTCGATTGCACCTTGTAACCATCTCTTAGCTTGACTCTCGATTATGGCTAACTCCATCACCTGTGTTTATGTGTTTCTCCATGGTGATTGTGTCTGCATGATCTTTCCATCATCCATGGTGACTGCTCCTGCGTGATCTTTCCGCATCCTCCACGGTGATTGTGTCTGAGTGATCCTTCCACTTCCTCCACCGTAACCGTCTGCGTGATTTTCTCCCCATGCATGACTGTTCTGCTTGTCCCACACATCTCTTCTGCTCCGCGCGATTCCTGCATGACTGGGCTAGCTCCTCGTGTGATCTATCTGCAACCCTTCAGCGTGACTGCGAGCACCCCCAGCGTGACTGCGGGCTCCTTCTGCGTGACTGATCTGTCCAAATCCCCCACCGTGACACTTTTGCAACCCTCTACCATGATTGCGTCACTGATCTGTCCAGATCCTCCACCATGACACTTTAACAACACTCCACCATCTGCATGACTGTCCATGTGATCTCCATTTGCGTGTTTTACTTGCTGCACTCCACCATTTGCGTGACTGTAGACTGTGAGAGTGAACTCACCAACGTGATTTCTCTTACCCGTGGTATTTATCCTAGTGTGGGTTTATTTACACTTGCCGTGACTTCATTCCTGCTCAACGTGATCTACCTTCACTTGACTGTGTAATTCATTATCAACAACGTGACTGTGTGTCTCTTATTAGTATGATTGTGCTGCTGATTTTATTGAAGAATATGAGGTATGTTTACTTCTACTCTCTCTCTCTCTCTCAAGGTACGCAATTTGTTTACCTAGATTGACTTGTCCCTTCGGTGACAAGATCAAACTTAAAAGTATCCGAGTATAAGGCTGATTCAATGAATGGTTATGATTCTTTAGTGCTGTTATCTCTTGGACATTATTTATTTATTTTTTGTAAATGGCATTTGGTGAAACATCTTAATGACCAAATTTAATGCAGTGACCAGCAGAGCGTTAAAGTTGGACTAACTTTAACGCAGTGTGTTAAAGTTGAAAGAGATGAAAATTATGTTTAATTTTATTGCAGATCAAATTTATTGAAATAAGTACTGTTCTGAATCTAACCTAGTATTGTTTATGCATTGAAATATATTTATTCTTGTTAAATCTGAACCTAACCTTGAATTTCAACATCGACAAAGACTCTGCTGGCTTGGGGCTCAATAGACTCAGCAACTCGGGAAAGACTTGGCAAATAGAAAAAAAAATCAAATTATTGTAAATTTATGCATAAAACATTATACTGATGATGACATCTATAATCCATATAAGTTATAAAACCAAATTCTATGCAAAATTTCATTGGATCATCTCATAGAAAATGACAATACAACATTTGACACTCCACATTTATATGCAAAATAGTGAACTGAAAGATTATTCCTTAAACAAATTCACAAATAGCACCAAGTTCAACTACATAACTCAAAACATAAGTAGAAAATCAAAATAGAGAATGTCTCCAAGTCAAGTCTAAAGTCTCATGCATGACTACGAGAGGTAAAACACCCAGAATAGGGGCTAGATTAGCTAGTTGCAACATTGCTAGACTGAAGCAACAACTCCACCTTTATATGCAAAATAGTGAACTGAAAGATTATTCCTTAAAAAAATTCACAAATAGCACCAAGTCCAACTATATAACTCAAAACATAAGTAGAAAATCAAAATAGAGAATGTCTCTAAGTCAAGTCTAAAGTCTCATGCATGACTACGAGAGGTAAAACTCCCAGAATAGGGCCTAGATTAGCTAGTTGCAACATTGCTTGACTGAAGCAACAACTGTGATGTATGTGTATTGAGTGTTTTCATTTCAGAAGATGGTACACTAGAGGGATCCTTGGTGTCCTTAACAAGCTAACTCAAATCATCATTAGGAAAATCATCCTCCAAGACCCGTGAGAGACTAGATTAATCTTATCTAGTAAAATTGGTTCTATATCCTTTTCTCGCAGTTGTTTTGTGAGCATCCAAAGATTGTCGTATATGAAGACCAACATCTCCAACTGCTCATGCTCCAACCTACTTTTCTTTTTGGTTTGGGTGTGCTCAATATTGATCAATTGTGCTCACAACCTAAAGCACAACAGGGCTGACTCATAATACTGATGGGGAATTCTTGTAGTTGAAATCTTGATGATAAATTCTTGTAGTTGTGGTGTCTCAGAGCCACAATCTATCCACTAACCGTTTGCTATAAAAAAAACAAACAAACAAATAATGATTACATGTTTTGCAATGGAAAACTTGATAAGGAAAACTAACAAAATTACAATGTAACCATTTACAAATTGAATCTTACTAATTGAATCTTACTGACATTTTTTTCTTCCAAAAACGTTGGGTTTGTTGAATGTTGTGCCTTGAAAAGTGTTCCCCTAGTGATTTTGTGCCCACAAAGTCATAAAGGCTTCAAGCAATACAAGGCATGACATATTCCATTTTTCATGAGCATGGAGAAGATGAGGTCGAGTTCAAGAGAGGCACGAACTTCAAGGCAAGTTGAACAGAAGCAGGAGAATGGGCATTATTTTTCAGAGTGGTTGGCATGCAATTCGAGGATAAGAACAACAGAGGCACAAACTTCAAGGCAAGTTGAACAGCAGGAGAATCGGCATGATTTTCAGAGTGGCTGGCATGCAATTCGAGGATACGAACAGCAGCAAGTTTTCCTAGAAGGCAGGCACAAAATTCGAGGACAAGGTAAAACAATTTAATGAGGTTGTACTGCATTAATTGCAAGTCTATACATTGAGATTCTGCAGCTGAGAGAGCATGAATTTCGAGGCTGCGCAGAGCTTGAATTTCAAGGATATTTTCTGCTGTAGCAATGGGCACAGAAACTGAGAAGACAGTATAGTGCACAGAAATCATGGAGTCCTGACACTGCTTTCTAGGCTGAAAGTTGTCTTCAGTGGTTGAGATAAGTTGTTAAATAATTCCGGAGTTTTATACTGCTGTACAAATTTCCTAGAAGAAAATAAAAATACTCTCTCAAAGGTTTTCCCCTTGGGGGGTTTTTCCTGAAGCATTTGCCCAAAAATTCTGTCTGAAATTTACTGTGCGGTAGCCATTTATTTTTGTTCAGAAGTTTGTAATTTATTTAAGTGTAGCCATTTATTTCTATTCAGAAGTTTGTAATTTCTTAAGTGTACAAGTTCAGAATTGTTTATGAGATTAAAAAATTCATTTTCAGCAGTCTAATGTTTGAATGGGTTTGGGCATTAAACAATGAAGTCTGTGTGACTTGAAACAGGGTTGGGGAAGAGAAATTTTTACAGGGTTGAGCTAAATCCAAACATGCCAAATGGTTCCTTGTACACATCTCGCTGCATGTTGATTTGGTATTGAATGTCTTGATTGGGGTACATCTTCTCAATTCATATTATCACACCTCTCATCACTTTGGGATCTTTTTGAATTTGAGACCCCTGATTATAGAATATGCTAGGATTGATATATGACCTTGCTGCATGCAATGGTGAATGTAGCTGCCCTTCCCACCTGTAATCAATAATATTGTACACAAGGAGATATTTAGATGAATCTCCCTTTATAGAAATTTTTGATGGCCTCTTTGGGTCTATCCATGGTATCGTAAATGTATCCCATAGGTGTTTGGTCACCATTTGTGATGCTCAACACTTTCACAAGTGGTTCTATTTTATGCTGAAAACCTCAATGGTTTTTTGCCATAAATCATCTTTAAAGAGAGACACTTTCACGACCGTTGCATCTAGTTTTCTTTCCAAGATGGCCATGGTAGGCTACAAAACATCAATCTAATGTTATCAGACTCGAATTCGACAAAGACTCGGTTGGCTTGGGAACCGGTGACTCGGATAAGACCTGGAAAAGACAGGAAATATAATTTTTTTTCAAAATATAGTAAATTTTGTGCACACAAAATATACTAAATTACTAATAACATTTCTAATCCATGTAAGTTATAAAACCATATACTATGCAGAAATTCATAAAGTCATCTCATAATAAATGATAATACAACATATGACACTCCATATTTGTCTGCAAAATAGTGATCTGAAAGATAATTCCTTGAACAAATTCCCAAATAGTACTAATTTAAATTACATAACTCAAAACATAGTTATTTTGTTCCTTTCCTTGTTGTTTACTCATGACAATCCCTAAAAAAATGGTAACTCTATCCTCTAGTTGCAAACTCATCATGTAGCCACTCTCAACCAAGTTGTAGCTACTTTCAACTAAGCCGACCTCCTCAAAACAACAACTTTCATCCATAATTTTCAAAGGGGAACAAGTCATGCATGTATGTTTCAATGTGATAGTCCCAATGCAAACTGAGCAAAACTTTCCTCAACCCTGCTGCTGCTTGGCCTAAGGACTCCTCAAACTTTTGCGGTTGTCTTTAGTTTGCTGCTATAAACCATAATTCTAACCCAAGCTGATTGGTGGCCTAGGCTTTAATTGAGAACCTTTAATAAATACTTTACATGTGATTGACCGAAGCTTACTTGCTTATCAAGCTGATCTAAGAAAGCACCTTGTGTTCATACTTTGGGTTTGTAGTTCTGTCAAACATTTTACACACAACTGCTATAGGTTACTGTGGAGGACTTTAGACACCAGTGACTTTATTTGGTTTAAACATTTCGTCAAACACTTGGTGGAATACTGGCTGTAACTTACTGTTATGTAATTCAAATTTCAGACCTTGTAATTGAGGTTTATGCCTTGGGTGCTAATTTAGTTGTCATATTTTTGTAAATAGAAGGATAGAGTACTATCAGACATAAAACCATTACATAATAGAAGCAAACCATATACTAAAACCAGATTTAAATGAAAAACTCAGTTATGCAATTTTTCATAAATAAAGTGTTTACATGCCTGGAAGTGAAGGATTGAAGCTTGCAGCTGATAATAAACTCCTAAATGGGAGAATTGGTCACCGAATAATTTGCAACAATAGTCTTTACATTCCTTCCAAGGTGTTGCACAGTGAACAGTTTGGATTATCTCCCACAAGAAACACAGCTTTGGGCCTGCAAATGCGCCCTCCAGATAGTGCTTTTTATTTGAGGAGGAATAGTGCTTTTTATTTGAGGAGGAATAACCAGTCTGGAAGAAAGAGATGGTCTGAGAGTGTTTCTAAATTCGCCCTCACCAAGAGAATAGAGTCCCTCACTCAGCTGGTGCGCCTTCCTTAATCTTTCACATACAATATCGTGTCTCTCTCTTGTCCCAATGAGAATGGAGTCCGTGCGTAACTTAATACAAGTGTTCAAGAGGTGTCTGAGTGTGCCCCTTTTTAGTAGTGATTCCCTCTTAGGTAAATGCACCCTCTTGAGGTAGAAGAAAGATGGGAAACTTCTTTAATATGATGTGCTTCTCTTCACAAATGAAGTTTCCCCAACTTAGAGAAACTGAGTCTTCCCTTCCACTGAAACTCTGTCATTTGTCATATATGCAAACTGAGGAAAATACTGGAAAATATGTAATGGCCATGAAGTGCAATGAGAAATTGAGTGATCTTCTCCCTTCGCTGACTGGAGTGGATAGTCTCACCATTGAAATCAATCCCTCTCTCTTAGGGTTTTTTCCAAGAGAAAGCCAAGAAGCCCTATAGCTCTTTGTTTCGAAAATACAAATGACAAGAATGAGAGGATGAACTCTGATTTCCCCTTTTATAATTTCACTCTCCCTCCTTTAGTGACTTTTCAACTTCCCTTGGCTTTTCATCATTTAAAATTTAATAAAGTGACTTTATGAAGAAAAATCCCTCATTCCATCTTTTAGTTTTAAATTGAGCATGTTAGGTCTTAACTTTACCCTCACGCTCAATTTATAAAGTCACTTTAGATAAATTAATTACTAGTGTCACTTTGTAAAGTATTTTTAGGCTGTGTGACATTAATTCCCTTTGTCTTCGACTATAGCCTAGCTAATAATTTGCTCGTGGTGACTATTCGGAAAGGGACATTACATTCAAATAGGTTGTCCACAACCAATTAAACCCTCCAATTAAAGCAAACAAAGCAAACTCATCCTGTAGCTACATTCAAGTAAGTCGACCTCCTTAAAACAACAACATGCATGTTTCAAATAGGTAGTCCACAACCAATTAAACCCTCCAATTAGAGAAAACAAAGCATGTTGTCCAATATGGAAACCTCCCAAACCCTAAAATGCATGGCACAATTTGTAGCTACTTTCAAGTAAGTCGACCTCCTTAAAACAACAACTTTCCTTCCATAATATTCAAAGGGGAACAAGTCATGCATGCATGTTTCAAATAGGTAGTCCACAACCAATTAAACCCTCCAATTAGAGCAAACAAAGCAATTTGTTCAATATGGAAACCTCCCAAACCCTAAAATGCATGGCACAATTTGAGCATTAGGTCAGCATAACCAGTACTCTCATCCTCATGCTATTTGAGTAAACCTTCTTCTTGAGCATGTATTTCCTCTTTTTATCTTCTTGGCATAACTTCAAGCCTCTCCTATGCCTTAGAAAGATCAATTTTATTCAATCCTATGAGCTTGTCTTGTCACCACTCTTCAACATGATCACTATGGTTATCCTGTAAAAGAAGGGTGATGATCTATTCAATCTTATGAGCTTGTCTTGTCACCACTCTTCAGCGTGATCACTATGGTTATCCTGTAAAAGAAGGGTGATGATCCTCATGCCTATTGACTCTTCAGCGTGATCACTATGGTTATCCTGTAAAAGAAGGGTGATGATCCTCATGCCTATTTATAATTTATTGTTGAAAGAGATCTCTGTCAACATAATGACTTTGTAGACCCCTAGTAGTTGATCTAGGTTACAATATATAGTTTTTCTCCAAGAATTATGAACTTGCATAAGGTCATCCGTAGATGTATCAACCAATGTTGCACGACTCGATGACTCGCCCACTCGGGAAAAACTCGGGAAAGACTTGAGACAGACTCAAAAAGACTCTACAAATAGGAAAACAAATAAAATATGGTACAATTTGGGCCCAAAATAGAGGTTAAAGACATTTCCAATCCATACAAGTTATAAACTACAATCTATGCAATAATTCACAACCTTATCTCATACACAACCAATTTTTGTATGCAAAAATTTAAATAGTGATCATAGATTCATGAATCATAAACCATAAATCATATACGATAAAGGATATACCATAGTGATTTAAAAATCAGAAATGGAAACTAGTTCAAAATTTAGTCTTATAACAGAAATAGAAAACCAAAATAGACAATGTCGCCATGTACTCGAGTCTCATGCCTAATCATGAGTACACCTATAATAATCCCTTGAGGAGATAGTGCCAACATCAACAGATTGAAGCAACTGTGAAGCAGGTGTATTTGGAGTTTCCATTTGAGAATATGGCAGACTAGAGAGATCCTGGGTCTCTTCATCAAGCCAACTCAAATCGTTACAGAACTCCTCCTCCAATACCCACTCTGAATCTAAATCAATATCATCCAATAAAATTGGATCTAGGTCCTTTGGTTGCCTTTGTTTTGTGGTCATTCAAAGGTTGAAGTAAATGAAAACCAACATCTCTAACCTCTCATGCTCCAACCTGTTTCACTTTTTGTTGTGGATGAGCTCAAATACCGACCAATTGCGCTCACAATCTGAAGCACTACAACGTTGACTTAGAACTTTGATGACAAATTCTTGTAATTGTGGTGCCTCAGAGCCACAATCTATCCACCGAAGGGCTGAAAAAAATAAAAACGTAAAAAATTACAAGTTTTGCAATGCCAAAATTAAACAAGATAACTAGCAAATTTACAAGTTGAGTTCTAAGTTCTAACAATTTAGTTTTTACAAATTGAATATTACATGGCATTTTCTTGTCTTTGAGACGTTGAGTTGAGCTAAATCCAAACATGCCAGATGCTTCTTTGTACATATCACATTGCAAGTTGATTTTTTCTTGAATTTTTGGATCCCCTCAATGCATATCATGACACCTCTCATCACCTCATGGTCTCTTTGAATGCTAGAGTCTAGATTATAGAATAAGCTCGGATTGAGATATGCTCCCGCTACATGCAATGGTGAATGTCGCTGCCTGTCCCACCTGGAATCAATAATCTGCCATATAGGGAGATATTTTGATGAATCCCTCTTGTAGAAATTCTTGATGGCCACTTTGGCCCTATCCGTACACTCATAGATGTATCCCATTGTAGGTCCCTCTCCATCCATGATCTTGAAGACTTTTACAAGTGGCTCAGTGAACCTGACAATTTCAGTGACATTTTCTCACAAACCATATCCTAAGAGAGAGAACTTCACAACAACTGTATCTGGCTTTGTGTTATCTTTCCAATATATCCATTCCTGGCTACAAAACATCCGTCTCAAAGCTTGGTACTCATTCAAAAGGCTTTGGAGGGAAATAAAGGTTGTGTCAAACCGTGTGATAGCAGGGCGACTGAGTTCACCTTGTGTGTACTCCCTCATAAAGTTCAAGATCCAAGCATGGTTATAGATATACTTGGTTATTTGTTTGCACTTTTTCACAACAATTTGCACCCATTCCATCTTCTCAATGTCCTCTAGCATCAAGTCTATGCAATGGGAAACACATGGACTCCAAACGTTGGTGGGGTATTTTACAGAAAGCAACCTTCCAGTTGCCACATAATTTGCAGCGTTGTTCGTGACTACCTGGACAATATTTTCCACCCCAACTTCCTCCACAACATCAGCCAACAATGAAAAATTCAGATGTGCATCTTTTACATGCGAGGATGCATCAATGGATTTTAGGAACATGGTTCCTTTAGGGAAAGATTTAACAAAATTAACGATTGTTTTTCCCTTTTGATCTGTCCACCCTGTTGTCCGTCGATTGCACACCAGCAGCAAAAATATTTCGAAAGCTGTCTCCTCACTTAGGAAAGTGGGAGAGGTGTAACCTTGGGGGCAAGCACAGAGCCAGGTACTGTCACCTACTCCTAGCTCCTCTATTTAGGCTAACTCCTAACGAAGCCAAGGGGGGTAGTCTCTACAAAAGAGTTTCTATGGCTCTTAAGTTGTTAAAGTGTTTTGATTAGTTGCGGATGCGGATGGGTGTTGTTTAGGAGTTATTATGATTTGAAGTGTTTGTTTATTATGAATATTACACTAAATCAAAAGCAATCCACGTTGCTAACAAGAGATTACAAAGATAAGCAAAAATTCCAGACTTTAATAGTGCATTCAGAGAAAGAAATTATGATAAACCATAGACCATTGATCAAATAATATAATTATGCAAATTAAAAAGGACTAGTGCCTTATGGACTCAATGAAGCTGAAATGCGCCAGAGAATTAAACACAAGTCTAGAAATCAAGCTAGTGAATGTTAGGTGATGCAAGTGCTCTTGGTAGGTTTTAAGGTTTTTATGTGTTCTTGATTAAGGTGTCAACGAAGGTTTATCAAAGCCGGGAGACTCTTCTAAGTTCCTTCTGTTGAAGACATGTCAGGCCCGTCCAGTATCCCAGGTTGGTATCACAAAGATTGACCAGCTAGCCGAGAATTTAAGACAGCGGAAGGTTTCGGCACCTCTACTAGGAAGTACTTTGGAAGAATCCCTATAACGCCGGTGCGTTGGTTACGGGGTGTTAAGTATTATTAGGTTACTCTTGCAGGGTTTAAAGATCTAGTGCCGTTTCTGGGTACTCCGATCTGAGATCGGTCAGAGCATACTCTGGCAAGGAGGGAAGGAATTAATTAATTAAAGGGGTGTGTGTGTTGAAGGTTTTATTAAGTTAATTAATTAGACTCTCCGACAAAGAGCGCTCTTGACCTTGTCTTATGACAAAGGTTCAAGAGACTTAATTAATCTAAATGCCTAATGCAAGGATGTGCAAAACTAATGATGCTCTCCGATAGAGAGTGCTCTTGACTTTTGTTACTACAAGTTCAAGAGTCTTACTTAGTTTGTTAAGTTAGAATGAAAGAAATAAAACAATAACAATCTAACTACCCAAGAGTCTCTTTCAGGGTTTTTAGGGCCCTAATCGAGAAAGCAAGGGGGTAAGTATACAAAAAAAAAAACCAGAAATTGTACAATGCTTAAATAAATAATCAAATCAAATATTTTTCTTCATTTTTCATGTATGATAAACTAATTAGCAAATAAACTATCAAGTTGAAAAGGAAAACTTCTAAAGATTATAAATTACTCTATCCTACTTTCAGCAAAACATGAATCAAAGCATGAAAATGGGAGACGATACAAGCTTCCTCCAAATGGGGGAAGAGAGGTGTGGGAGCCGTAATCCCACTTGCTTTTTATTAATTTGGTTACAATGCTTTCCTTTTTGCTGCTCTTTTTGCTTCCTTTTCTTTGATCCTGAAAGGTCTTTGGAGCAATCTGTAGAAGGGGAAAAGAAGAAGAGGGAATTTATAGTTTTTTAGGGCTTGCTTCTTCAAAATTTTGCCAACATTTCCGCTGTACCTGTCACAAAAGTAAAAAATCAGCAAGCATGTATTGTTAGAATATGGTAGGTAGGAAAGACAATGCACAAAAAAAAATTAAATTTTTTTTTTTTGAAAAACAATTCTATATTTAGAAATTTTTTTTTGGATTTTACGTGCAAAGCGTAAAATTTTTTCCTAGATCTAAAAATGTAAACTAGATCTAGCAAAGGCCTTAAAAACAGATCTGAAATAATAGAGATTTGAAGCTTAGATCTATTTTATGAGCAAGTACAAAATTTAAAGAAGAAAGGTAAAGAAGTAGGTTTTCTTGTGGATGGAACACAAGAGATGGAGGAAGACTCCAGCTTTCTTTCGAATGGGAAGAGATTGATCTTGTAGGCCCTGTAATTACAATATGTTAAATGGTAGGTTGCTTGAAGCTTGGGCTGGATGTAGCTGAACTCGCACCCTTCTTCAACCTGTGACCTGCTAATACCAAAACTCAGATATAAGTGAGATCATATATATGAAAAGTAAGCAAAGGAAACTCAATCGAGATCAATACTACGTATAACTAACTACTCATATTCATCACGATTAGAACCTACTTTGCATAAATAACTGAATTGAAACTACAAACAGCTAATCTACCGTGCCAATAGTGGCCCTCTTGAGCTTAACATATAACTAGATCTCATTCAAGTAAAAAGAAAGAGTAAATGATGTAGGAATAGTATCATCTCAACCATAGAACATTCACCATATGCAAAAAGAGATGGACCTCCAAAGTCGAAAATCTTATTAATCAAATGTAAGCAAATCTTATTACAATTTTTGCAGAGTAACTCCAGCACAAAAGTTCCATGATAATAGAGCTGGAAGAGCCTTTATTTACCAAATGAGAGAGTGCTAAAACCCTAAAACCAAAAAACCAACCCTAACCAACTTAGCCACTTAACAAAGAGCCCAGACCTAAACCGGAGAACCGGGAGTGAGGGGAGGCCTCCACCCAGGCAAGGCGCCCCCACTCCAAACCTGTGCACTGAAAACAAGCCAAGGATGAGGCCACACGTGTGAGTTTGGATGTAGGTAAGCTCATTCTTTAGGTATGGCAGGATCCTGAGCTAGGTTTGGGAAGCCCACTGATGGTGTAAGCTTCAGTCTTCACCTCGATCAAATCACCGGACCAATGAGAGCTCTCCATCTCATCTTTAGTTGGAGATGACATGTCTGATAACTGATAATAAATTAATTGCTCTCTTAATGATGACTGAAGCTGAGTTATGATAACTCCAATCATCATAAGTGTTCCATGAGATGTCATTTAGCCTTTTATTTTACTGAATTTGGATTAATTTGGAGAGTTTTAGTTTTCTCCAAAATAATCATCTTTTTTAATAAAAATCATTTTTTTACTCAAAACTGATTTTTTTGAGTAAAAATGCATTATGTGTCCGATTGTTGATCTGAAAGCTGGTTCTGACTGGCTGGCTGATCAAGAATGATTTTTGGCTTAAGGTTAGAGCCATCAATCACTGAATTCAGAGTCCGGATCATGAACGGGTTTTTTCCAATTTAATTTATGGAAAAATTAACCCAAAAAACTTAGGAAAAGTAATTAAAATTAAAAAATTAAAAAATAATTTTCACTGTTCAAAAAAGATTTTTTCGAATTTTTTTTATGTGTCCAGATGATTTAGGACACGATCATGATCTATCTAAATAATGTCTAGTAGGCTTATAACACTCAGTTGGGCTCTAATAACCCCCCAAGGCCCAGAATTCAACATCGGGCATTCCAGTTTTGGAGGAAGCGGGAGAAAACCTCGTCCATTATACTCGGTTGAAGACAAATAGATGACATGGGATCACACAAATCTGAATGTATCAAATCAAGCACTCTAGCTGACCTGCTATCAATGCTCGGAAAATAAGTCTTGGTGTACTTTCCCAAAGCACACCCTTTGCACACATCATTGTGCTCTGTGCTAAACTATGGGAAACCTGTAACCATGTCCCTCAACATCCTCAGAGCTATTTGATGTAGATGAGCCATCCTCCAATGCCACAACTCACAAAGCTCACTTCTGTTGCGATCTGTCAAAGCATGATGGGGTTAAAATAAGAGCTTGTACAACTTCCCACATCTGACTCCAATGGCATAAGAGGCAAATGGTTCTACCGTCTTGGGAAAACTCGCATGCATCCATCTAGGAAATACACCCAAAGTCATATGTCCTCAATCGTGGAAACTGATATCAAGTTCTTTTTCATCCCAGGGAAAAACAACATGCTCCTCAAAGTCATGGGACTGATGGACTCCCTCCAAAATTTAAGGGTACCACGCCCAATTGCTCTGAAAACTATGCCATCCCCCAACATATTTTTCACATATATACCTTCCTGTGAAAGCTCGAAGAACATTTCCCAAGCACCTGTCATGTGGCTCGAGGCTCCATTATCAATATACCAAATGCTAGCTGTGGATGCATTGAGAGGATGGCCGATCAACAAAGACTACTCTATCTCATCCTCTATATCAGTGCCGGTGATGATGGAAGCTATCTCTCTCTCAACATGTCCAACACAGAGAAAAAACTCTCGAATCTAGCTGCATACTCCTCAATCTCTGCTGAAGCTACGGTCTGTTGTTGCTTCTTCTTCTTCTTGTTTGGACACTACGAGGCATAGTGCTCAAACCCCTGACAAGCAAAGCACTTGAATTTTCTCATATCCTTCTTTTGTCAACACTGCTGCTGCTGCTTCTTAGCCCCACCCTACTGTTGCTGCTGCTTCTTAGCCCCACCCTGCTTGGGGCCTTTCTTGGATTTCTTCTTTCATTTTGCAGTCAAGGACACATTTTCCTCATCCTCCGTACTGTTGGTAGAGCTTCCCTACAAAAGACCTCTCCGGGTCTCCTCTTGCACGAAATCATCTCAGAGTCTATCTCAAGAAGGCAAGTTCTCCCTGGTAATTATAACCTCCATGAAAATAGTCCATGGCTTTGTCATGCCATTCATGACTGTGCACACTAGCTCACTTCCATCTACCTTCTCCCCAACTGCTGCAAGATCGTCTCTCACCTGAGATATCCTAGTAAGGTAGGATGTCACTTCCTCTACTTTCTTAATACTCTTCAATTTCTCCCTCAACACCATCTTTCTATTCTCATTTGAGCTCTGGTATAAGCTAGTCAAAGCATTCTGTTGTCGCCTAAAACACAATTCACTACAGATAGGTCTCCCAACTGCTAGGTGTGTTCTTGAGGGGTAACTATGAATTTAGAACCCATTGTCACCTTGATTCTTAACTCCTCCATTTAGAACCAACTCCCAAAGGTTAAGGGGGGTAGTCCCTACTTACTAAGTTTCTTAAAGGTTTTAACTAGGAGTTAAAATTTATTAAGGTTTACTTAAGTTCAATGACAAACAATCATGTAAAGATGCAACAATTTTCAATGACAGATCAACATTTGCTTTGAAATTAAACCATATACAACTACAGGAAAGAAATGAATAATTATTTACAAAACCATTTTCTATTCTATTCGGGCTATGGAGTCATAGACTTAATAAATGCACTTGTTAGCCAAGGAATTAAAATTATTATATATACAAGTGAAATTAATCAATTCTCATTCCAAAAGTAATCAATATTTACATTCGAATTAAATAAACAATGAATTGAAACTTGCTTGTAGATAACCCAACTAGAAACATAGGATTTGAAATAAAATGCTTTTGCAAATTAAAAGCCAAAAGAAACAAGTGGTTGTAGTGTTTTGCAAATGGTCCTGCAAATTTTAGTTAATTTTAGGTCTCCCTTTAGCTTAGGGGAATTAATGTGTGAAACAATGAAAGTTCAACCTAACTAATGTGTCTACCCTTAACACTTATCTCTTTCTATTTGGGAGATTGTTGGGTTCTTAACAAGAGAACATAAGGTTCCTTTTAGCTCCGCAAGTCAATTCCAAAGATTGTTGGGCACACAACAAGAGGACACTAAGTGCCACGAGGCTCCCAACAACTTCTACCCCTCTAGCTTTACAGGTCAACATTTCTTTTCTCAATTTCTTATTAAGATAAAAGTTGGATGCCTATTAATCCAGTGAACTCAAATCTTCTCCCTTACTTGTCCCCCATGGTCGGACCAACCGACAAGGGGAGTGGATACGGGGCAGAGATTGGGACGATGTTTATTAACTTTGAAATAAAGAATAAAAGAACTTTAAAGATATTTAACTATACTAGCCAACACGATATTGCAAGGATGGCAAAGCTATTTCACTTGCAAGGTGTCGGCACAAAAGTATAACTTGAAGAAAAATAACAAACTAACACTAGCCTCACAACCCACTTTCTAAATGGAAAGAGAGGGGCAAAAAATAAACTTGCGGATATGAAAACAATTTATTCCAGTCCTCCTTCAATTTCTATGGAAAGGTGGGAAATCCCAACTTCCTTCGCATGCAATGGATGACAAATTTCGAAGAATAACAAATGCTAACCTAGCCACACAACTCTCTTTCTAAAGAAGAGATGGGGCAAGCAAATAAAATTAAATAATGGAATTAAATCAAGTATCAAATCATATCCCCTCTTCACTTGCATGCAATGCAAGGATGGGCAAGCCCAACCTCCTTTGCAGGCAAGGGATGGCTGAAAAATAACTTCAAATATAACTTTGAAAAAAAATGAATAATCAAGTCCAAGAGACTCGCTTGAACTTGTTACAATGAAAGAAATTTCAACAAAATAAATGAGAGTAAAGTAGGAAAAGTGGGATTTCACTCCTTGGCAGTGGCATTGAAGTTTTTCATTTTGGGTAGTCTTTGCACCATTTTGTGAATAAAATTCGGTAGAGTTTCCCCTTGTTCTATCACAAACCTGCTGAAAACCACCAAGCAAAATACTTGTAAGAATGCCCAAAATCACTTTGCGGCACTATGAGTGTTAGTGAAAAAATATGAGTACAAAATTTCTACAGAATTTATGAACTAACTAGCTTCAAAGAATTTGATTGCAAGGAGTTAAACAAGATTTAAAATGAGAATATGATAAAATAAATATGCAAAAATTTAAATTAGAAATGGAGAAAAATACTCTTTGCTCTTCAAAGTTTGAATAAGTGGGGAATCCAACCGAGGAATCCCACTCTCCAATTCAAACAACCTACAACTTGAGAGATCTTTGCTACACAACTAAAAAGAAGGTGAGATTCATATGATGAGCCAAGAAATCATAAACTTCAACCAAGAAAAATATGAAGTTCTTAACTACAAAAATGAAAACTTACAAATCTATGGCAAAAATACCTCTAATCTCACCAAAGCAAAAAAAAGTTTGTTTTTTGGCCTCCCCAAACTTAAGCAGCTATTGAGCATGGAAGAAAACCACCATAGAGAAGCAAAGACACAAGATTTCTTCAAAAGAATTTTATTCACAAAGCCAAATGGCTGAAAATTACAATGGCCCAAAATGAGAGCAAAATGGAAGCAAAAGTAGAGAGAGCATGAGGGATTGCAACCCAAATGAGGATGGTAAGCCTCCTTAAATATGAAAAGAGTGATAGAGGACTCCATGTGCATGTTTTCCTCTTGTCACATGAGTGAGAGAAGGGCCCATGGAGAGGGGGGCACACTTTCTAGAGAGGACAACTTTAAACTTAAGAAACACTTGCATGGCGAGCCTCTTTTTTCCTCTAAAGTCACCTAAACATAATATAACATTTGAAAACTTAAATTCCCCTCCTCAAGTGACTTTAGTCACTTTACAAAATGTTGTCATTCTAATTAATGGCCAATTTTCCTGGTTTTTTGGATTGACTTAGGAAAACATGCTCAAAACCTTAGAAAAACATGTTCTAATGACTTCAAACTTGGTGAAAGGGTGTAGGGGGTCTCATGCCATTGATTTTGAGTACGCATACCCCTATTTATGGGCATTAGGTGCCACTTAACCCTCTTTATAATATATATTCTTTAATCACCAAAAATTAAAAAATCCTAGGCAAAACTTACTGAAATTCTGCAAGACTTTGGATAATGTATAGCATGGTAATATACAACATTCCTAGACCTTTATCACCCCATAGAATCAATCATTAGATCGTCTTTCACCACTTTGGAGGAATTTTTGAGTGAAAAACTTGGATAGTTAAAATCGCTAAAAATGAATTTTAATTATCCAAGGAAAGAAACACTCGATGAAAGGACTTCGAATAATGTCTAGCATGGTAAGATACAACATTCATAGACCTTGATCACCCCATGGAATCGATCATTAGACCGTCTTTCACCACTTTGGAGGGATTTTTGAGTGAAAAACTCAGAGAGTTAAAATCACTAAAACTGAATTTTAATTATCCAAAGGAAAAAACACTCGATGAAAGGACTTCCTTAATGATAAAGTCTTAGGCAACTAAGTTTTACAAAAATTGACCTTCATGCTAACATATAATTACAATATCCCCGGTAGGGATGCGAAAAATTCATTGAGAAGAGATAAGAGGAGAAAGAGAAGAACTACATTGCTTGAATTTTTTTTGTCAAGTGCATATTTCTCGACTTCAAGGTACATGGTACATGATTTCCCAGTGGTCAAAACATCCCACATCTATATGCACGGTCTTTACTTGAGATATGTGGGATTACATGGTCATTAATTGACTCTAGAATGATTCTTCTAGCCTTCATGTCCTTTTTGTTGAAGGTTGCTAGCGCTTGTGCATCGGTGGAAGTGGGGACTTGAATTGGATTTGCCTATGTATTATGAACCATTTCATCCCAAATTTTATTTTCCTCCAATATAAGCACTATCCTAGATTTCCATGGGACAAAATTCTCAGCCCCATCAAGCCTATCCTCTAACCTCCATGTGGCGGCCATTTCAATGTAAATTTAAAATTCAAAGGGTGCTTCTCACTAACAAAAGAAGACCCACTGATAGTTTGAAAATTTCAATAGCCAAATTTGCCCCCAAGCTTTGATACCATGAAAGTTTTTGGTGTTCAACCTCAACCCAGTTTCAAATCAAATTTTATGCCCGACCCAGTTTATTTGAGTGTTGTAAATGAGTTGTATTTTAAACCAAAACATTCATAGTATGAATGCCATTTTTTTAGGTAGAAAATTAACAAACAATTGCACACCATGAAAATTTCAGACACAATCTTGTTATCACCAACCTTGTAGTTTCCTATGTGAGATGGATCCGAAACGGATGGTAGAGGGACAAGCACTAAGGAGGTGGAACCAAGAATGCCTCGACAACAAAGATGGAGTCTTGGATCTACTCCCGATAGGAGAGATCAAACCTAAACACTAGATCATATCAAATGGAATTGAGATACGTAAGGTGTAAGGTAAAGGAAACTCTAGATCTATAGATGATGTCACTAGGTGAACCAAGGCTTTGGATTAGGGTTTAGGAAGTGTGAGGTTTGATCCAAAGTGGGACACAGGTGACCTATGAGGTAAGTACTAGATCTGGGGTTAAGGTACTAGCAACCGGTGAAGATATCCATTGCCTTGGTAAACGTGACCAATGCAGGGAGGGCCAGGACAGGATTGGAGCTATCTAGTACCGATGGATAGACTTGATGAAAGAGATGACAACATCAGAATACTCGAGTTACCAGGATAAAGTCAAAACACAGGAAAAATAGGCAAAAGAGGGGGGAGCGCTAGGGTTGGAGATCAGTGCTTGTCAGATCTAGGGCAATGGAGTCACTATGTGCTTGGCGTTGGAGGAGACCCACCTGGGAAATACCCCAATCTACAAACCCAAAAAGGTATTTTGCCGGAAAAGTCGGATCATGGGAAAAACCAATAGCTTGATGCATAGCGCTACAGTTTGGGAGGCCAATTTTTCAGATCTAGGGCAACCTGTCCACTTCTAGCTCAGCATTGAAGGATATTTGGTGAGAGGATGACCTGATCTACAAACCCAACAAGGTGTTTTTTCGGAAAAGGCAGATCCCAAAAAAAGTCAGAAAAATGGTGGATAGCGCTAGGGTTTGGGAGGACAGTTTCTCAGATCTAGGGCAAATCAACCACTTTCAGCTCAGCGTTGATGATGATTTGGTGAGGGGATGACCCGATTTACAAAACCCAACCTCGGTTTGATCCGAGATCAGGCAGTATAATTTTAAATAACTTTTGTTTTTTTATTATTTATGGGATTTAAATATGAAAATGAAGAAAGCAGTTGCGAATGGATTGAGATCTGGAAGAAAGTTACTAACCTATAAATTTTACCTAGAAATACTTGTAGATGCATTGATGATAATGATCTGTGCTATCTCGATCAATTTGAGAAGCTTTGAGCATGTTCTATGCCCAACGTTTTGCTCTAAGAAGTCAATGTGCCCTCTCTCCTGCACAACAAACGTCAACCATATCATATTTGTTGCATCATGAGAAAAAAACAAAATGCTACAGAAAAATAGCAAGAAGAAATCATAGATCGCAATGACATTAATGAATACCCCATAATACAAGCGAAGCCAATCCAAGCGAGTTGAGGAGCCCCTGCAAAAACGCCCAAGTTGAAGTCGCCCTCCTATAGACAAGACAAAGATTCCCCAAAAAATATAGATCTAGCAACAATTTCCCGAACGCTAGGAAGAAAAATACTTTCCAATCACTGTCTAAGAACACCAGATGCAAAGGAGATCCAAGAAATATCCACAAGAAAAGTTTTTCTATTATCCAAATCCAAGAGCCAAAGATCCCTTACAAATGAGAGGTTCTCTCCTTTAAATAAGAACGAGAGAACCAAAATCCTAACCACTTTTCAAATGAGTGGCTAAGATTAAAAGATACCAATGTTGTAATCAACGGTTGAGACGAGCTCAACATACAATACATGGATCAATCCAATAATATAAGATAGAAGTGGACTAAATCACCCCAGGAGAGGGGATCCCACTCAACAAAAAATAAATGAAGCACATGGTGGGTCCAGGGAGTGTTAACTAACTCCCTCTGGGTGTCCCCAAGGCACAATAAAAATAATATAATTTTTAATTGTGAAATTGTGCCTCCTTGAGGAAATCGTGAGCCTCCAAAAGCTCCAGAAAATAATATAATATGCCCAAAAAATAGATGTGGGCCCATACAAGTGCTGTAATTGCTGGAGAAGAAGTGGAAGACATCACCCTCATCATCAGAATTCATCTCATGCCATTTCCTTGCTTCAGTAGCCCAAATCGAATTCTTTAGTAGCCATTTAATTATTTTTTAATCTGCCTCGAGAAATGTGAACTTGCCAAAACAGCCGCCTAGGGTGCCTGCGTTGTCCAACTGATCCCACCATGCTCTCTAGGAGGGGGGTACTATGGTACAATCAAATAGCTGGACCCCTTATGCCCCATACAACTCCCTAGGAGATCCAATAAAATCATCTCCTTGCTCAGACCTACCATCTAGTGAAGCAAAACTGCACCAGAAGGGTAAAATGAGCTTGACCATCTCTGTAAGTACTTCGAATTGAAAACAAGCTACCTCACTGGACTCAAAAAGTCCATATCCATCTAAGGTTATAAACTCATACCCTCTCTAGGTCTCTGCTTGATCATCTATGATATCAAATAGACAAAATAATAACCTGTAAATGACCAGATACCAATAATGTTACTCAGGCTAACATCCATATCTTGCAAGTGTTAAAAGGCTAAGATATGCTCTACAAATTATTTAAGTAACAATCATAACAAGTAGCAATCACTTCACTGGCGGTACATCAACCAAATACATATATATAGGGTTTTATTTATTATAACTCTGACCAGACTTTCAAGACTATACTCACTTCATAGTTGTAGTCAATTTGCTAGTGAAGGGTGAAGGCTAAAATTCATAAGGTTAGGCCAAAGGATGACTACCCACTGTGACACTTTGAATATGGAAAGGGGATACTCACTATAGCCATATGTTGGACAAACAACAACAAAGGGGATGGCAGTTCCTCACAGCTGGGTGAACTACTTCAGAGGTGCTTACTCACCTTGACAAATGCTCACAATCCAACTCAATACAAGTAAGGCCAACAATATTTAGATATAACTTTTTAAGAACCATTGCTTTTTTGGGCCTTTGATTTTCCATAACCTTTGTCCGCGTATTTTTTATACGGACTTTCATTAGGTTGGCCTTGCATTCATGTATGTTGAAAAACACTACTTTTCATGAATGATATTTTTCATAGATATACATTTCATTTCCAAATACATTGTAATGATGATAGCGCTACTTGTTTCAGGTAAGCAAAACACATCCTAGGCTACTCAGAGCCGAGACACAAATAAACAGGGAGGCTTGTCCAACAAAGGCTCTAGGGGGGAAATGTCTTCCATGCCACAAGTCAAGTAGTAAGTCGGGCTGAAACACAATTGAGAGGTAATGGATGGGTGGAGAAAATGAATAATGAAACCAAAACTAGCAAGCCAAAGTATGGTGGGAATGACTACCTCTATTCTCCCTAAGGAGGGTAAAACCAATGAGTATATATCAAGAACTTCCAGTTCTGAGTAGGGACATCAATACATAATATAGATACATCCAAGTCCACATATTGATATGACTTCCAGATCATGATACTAAATGCTAACACATGTCACAAAATGAGTATAAGAGCAATGATAACCATAACACAATATAATATAAGATGAGTCATGATTGAGCAAATAATCCATCTGAATCAATATATGTCCAATGAGAAAACATTGATGCAAATTTGGGCACTGTTAACTGCTCTGCACATGGCTAAATGGCTACATCAGTCCTCAAATCTAAGTGTCTTGAGACTCAGTCCTGGCATGGGAGAGTACTATAGTCCATCAAATAAATAATGATCCATCATAAATGCTCATCTCAACATCTCATATGTAGGGGATCTGGCTAAAAAATATACTGAATCTGAAAAATAGAATATGGTAACCCAGCTACTATATATCTGATAACAAATCTTTTTTGGCAAATTGCCCATTTTTAGGCAGGATATTAACAAACAATTACACACCATGAAAATTTCAGACATAATCTTTTTTGGCAAATTGCCCAGGCAAAACCCAAAATGGGAAAAACCTGTTTGAGAGAGGGAGTAATTTTTATTCTTTCAAATTTGAATGTACAATAAAAAATTCAAATGTAGTGTCTTGAAAATTGTGTTATAGGCCGCTTTGAAATTAGTGCACCCCCAACCTCCTTGAAAATAGTTCCTCTTATACAGTGTGTGGACTGACAGGATTGTACGGTCCTCAATTTTAGTTCCCATTCTCAACTATTCATGCCTCGAAATTTGTACCCACTGTTGTACACATTTACTACCCCGAAATTCGTGCATGTTGCTCCTCAAATTTTGTTCCCAGAATTAAATATTGATATTGAATGCTTGCTATATAGCCTCTGCAATAATTGAAGTTGTACGGTGCATAGGAATTCATGTTTAGCCTGTTCTTGGGATTCGTGCTGTGCTGTAATTGTTGCATAGTCTCTTGGGGATTGTGCCAATACTCCTCTTTTGTTGCGTCATTCTCTATTACTCAAGAAGTCAATCTCCAATTTGAATTGCCTCTTCACATGTGTTACCAACTAAGTTGCACTAGGTTGGATTTCTAAATGAGCCGCCAAAGATGAACAATCACTTGTTCAAAATTCAAAGTTTAGAACTCTTTGCAGGCCTTCCTAGGCCCTTTTTTTTAACATGTTCATACTATATGGGGAATTGTAATAAAATGAGTTAGCATGATGACTTTATGTAAAAGGTTTGGCTTCTTAGGACTTATTTATTAATGCATTATTCTAGGGTGTTTTTTCCTTGTTAATTATTTATTGTTTTTAAGCGATAAATAATTTGTGAGTTTTTCACCAAAACCTCCAAAGCTGGAATAATCACATTATTAATTAAGCCTTAGGAGGTTATTAAAACCTATGTATCAATGTATATTACCATGCTAATCATTATTTTGAGTCATTATCAACATGTCCCAAGTCCTCCATAGTTTTTTTTTCATTTTCGGAAAATTTTATTTTTTCCATTTTTATAGGCTTATTTTTTATAAGTTAATTGTAAAACTGTAAAAAGTCATAAACATGTGGCTAGGAGGTTGTTTTTGCCATGGGGGTGCTCATTTTCTAACTCAGAGCACCCACTTAACCCCTAGAACGACTTTCCTAAGTTTTCGAGTAATTATTTAACCCCAAAATTAATAATTACTCGAAGAATCCAAAAACCCAAGATAAAATGAAATATTAAAAATTCGGCAATTAAAAAAATAAAAGATAATTGCCAAAAGAGTTGGGTGACTTGGAAAATTATTTGGGCAAGTAGCCGGGCAAGAGGGACAAGTAAGATGTTTCCAATTCGGAGAGTTTTTTGAGTTTGAAACTTTCCTCTCTAAGTGGGGGAGCACATCCCAAGAGAGATGGAAGTTTGGGTGATGTGGATTCCAAAGTTTTGGAAGTTGCTTCTCCTTTTTCCTTTATCCAACTCATGCCAACCTTTCTCCAACCAACAACCAACTCACTTGGAGCTAGCACATCCTTGAGGAGATGCATTCCCCTCTCTTTTCCAGATTTATATTTAAGCAGTCAACCTCTCTTCATTCTAGACGGATGATTTGGGCATTGAACCTCTGCTTCTGTGATATGTAATTTTGATTGTTGAGTTAATAAAAGGATTTGGAGGCTAAAGAAAGTGTGGTCTATGGTGTTTGCATGTATTTTCATTGATGATATTGAGGTAACCTATGGATTTTCATAACTTTGTATGTGTTCAGGATTTGTTGGTTTTTTCTGATAAAGATAGGAAGTAGTACTCATATGATTACTTATTATTGCAGAATGCTTATGAGTTTATGATTCTAGTTTGATTTCATATTTTTATTGAGCATTCATTATTGGATAAACACCGGAATTTAATCCCCATTTGCAAGGTTTTGTAGATTTATTTTACAGGTTGCTCAAGCTGGAGATTTGGATGAGCGTCTGAGCTCTACCTTCACTCCAAGTAACTTATCAAAGAAGAGGATTTCATCCCACCGAAAACACTTCATGGATTCTTTCTTGCTTTTCTTTCTCTATCTTTCAAGCTTGGTGATACCCTTTCGTCACAAAACTTCAAGTCGTTTGGTTACTAAGTTCTTTATTTTGCATATTTACATCTCACTAAAGAATTGGAATATCTTAGCTTTCTAATTTACATATGCAAATTTTAAGTTTCAGATCTGATTATTAAAGTTATATTTTACAAGATTTGATTACAAGCAAGTACTAGTTTAATTCCTAAAATTTGCTATCTTAAAAGTACTTGAAATTTTTTATCAAATTTTTATATTTCAATATGATTTTCTATCATATTTAATAAAAATTTGGTCGTCGTTTTACAGCAAAGATTGGTCTGATAAAGAGGCACTCTGGCGAAATTTTGAAGATCCAAGTCAAACCGAAGACCCCTTTTCTCATACTTCTTTCATTGGCCACTTCTCAAAGGCCCTTAATTGTAAAAAATTGTTGTTTCCTATTCTAAAAAGGAACACAAGTACTTCTTTTGGACTCGGACTCATAATCGGTCAAGGGTCAACTCGAACTCAGAATCGATGATGAATCGGTAATGACTCGAGCGATTTGAATTTAATGATTCGAATTACTCAAAAAATACATAAAATATTAAACTTTAAAGAAAAACAATATTTTAAATATTTTAATCCATGCTTGCAAAGCATTAGAAACAAAATAACCAACGTCTACTCATGCATATACCATATAAGTGTGAATATATCAAAATGGAATTGAGTGTATTGTGCAATACATATCTAGAACAAAAAACATAATCAATGAGGCCTAAATGGCTTGTAGAGTCCAAAAAACAACATGCTATGATGCCATTACATCATATGTCAATGATCATACATCTCTTTTTGTTTAGCCTTCTCTTCAAATTCATCAAACTGTTGTTGCAAATCGAACCTAGTCTCTCCAATAAACTCTAAATCAGCTTCCCATGGGGCAATATTTCCTCTAACAACCAATTATTGTTTAAATCTATTAATGCCCCCTCCTTTAATCCATGTCTTGCAACACTTGCAATACATTTTCCCTTCAATGACATCATCATGGATCCATGCTTGATATTTTCCTTTTGGGGCCAATCTAGAATCTAAATGCAAAGCAAATCTAAACATGCAAAGAAAAATTAAAAAATCTTATTATTTTGGCAGCAAACAATAGAAAACAGGACTGATATTTGTCAATTTAATGAGAAATAAAGAAACAATGGCTAGCTGGAAGCTAACATACATCTAGGTAACAGAAAACCGGTCTCTAACAGTCCAACTCCTCCAATTATGTTGATTGTTCTTCACTGTTGGATGCTCCTCCAAGCCTCCATGAATCCAAACAACAATAATGCCAAATGATCACAAACATCTTACAGCAAAAGTGTGAGGCAAATAGAGGGGCAGGGGGTCATCTTATGGCCTTAGGTTATGGTTACAATAAGAAAAATCTTAAAAATAAAAAATAAACATGTTATTTTCGAGTCTGCATTCTTGTGGGTGTCTGCAACAACTGACTCAGCTGACTCGGGTTGCAACTTGGCCAAATCGGACCCTAACTCGGCCGACTCGGACCCAACTCGGCCCACTATGTATAAAATTGGCCACCTGAGCCGAGTTGCAACCCGAGTCAGCTAGGCCGGGGGTCAACTCAGCCAACTCTGCCAACTCGGACTCGGACTCGGACTCAACTGGTTTTTAAAACACTGGTATGTGCCTCCTTGAACTTGTCATGAACAAATACATTAACTTTGATTTTGGAATAAGAACATCAATAGTTTTTTGCATTCTTTTGTACATGATAACCACATTGGATCTTGAGATATGACATCCATTTCAAATGTCTACTTTGTTGGAGTTTAGATCGGGGACAAAATAATTACATGAAATTGGAATAAGAACATCAACATTTTTTTGCATTCTTTTGTAGATGATAACCACATTGGAGCTTGAGATATGACATCCATTTCAAATGTCTACTTTGTTGGAGTTTAGATCAGGGACGAAAGAATTGCATGAAATTATGGTTTAAATAAATGTTTATATCCTTGCCTCAATTAAATTCTCCAATTCTTAATCACATAAGGTTATAGTTTAAATAAATGTTTGTTTCTTGCCTTACAAGTAATGGCTCTAAGTATAGGCTTATAGTTTTGAATAAATGTTTGTTTCCTTTCCTTACAAGTAATGGATGTAGAGCATATTGGCAATATATGTCCCTTTTCATTTATTAGATATCTTAGTGTTACTTAAAAAAATGTTTATGAATGATAAGCGACTAGTCGAATTTGCATTACCAGAACTCCTAGATCTTGCGAGTCTTGAAGCATAAAATTTGACTTTAATTGTTCACACACCAATATGTCAATTTACTATTGACACTATTGTCGTACCAACCCATGGGATAAGCACTTTGCATGGTGGACATATCATCACACCGAAGGGGCAGTCAACAAAGCCACAAAGCCAAGTACTTCTGAGAGTGAAACCAAGGGGGCTGGTCATGACCAATCTAGGAAGTAAACAACTCGCAATCCAAATATCCATACAATAAATCCCACTTTGGCTTGTGCAATGAAAAAAAATTGATTCTTTGATCTAGGTCTAACCTATCTAGAACACTGCAGCTGTTCTGGTGCATAACATTACCCATCCTTGCAGTTTCAACCTTCATCCTAGATGTCTTTCCATTTTGTTTTTTGATAGCTTTCAAAGTAGATTGGATTTTTGATGTGACTTGTTTAGGGAAACTATCACAAACTACGACATATTTGCAGACAACTCTAATGACGTGGTGTTTTAGCCCGTTTATGCCCCCATACATAGTAGTTGGACAATAATTGCATTTTACTTGTTGGTCTCATCTTGGACCAATTGGACACAAAGTTCCCATGCTTTATCAAGAGGCCTTTTAGGTTCGGCCTCGGGTGCTAGGATAACAATCTGAAGTGGCAAAAACATATGGAGTTAGCCTAGGCCCCATAGGGCTAAAATTTATAATTACAATGTTTTTTATAGCCTACAAGCATGTAGGTTGTCACTTGTGTATGTTGCCAGCACAACCTATAGACCTGTAAGCTGTCACTGGACAACCTAGAGTGTTGTAGTCATCACAACCAAAAAGACAAAAAAAACTAAAATAAAATTAAAAAAATATTAAAATTGTAAACCACTAACCAAAACCTCCTTTAACCTCCAAACAACAACCTGATTGATCTTCTTTCAGTGATCGCTGATGAATCTTGATGTTGAAGCCTCATTCAATTGCCATCCAGTTGATGATGAGCTCACCTCCTCACAGTCAGAGCACATTGCAGTGAAATGGACTGAGAGAACGAGGTAAGAAATGCTTTTTTAAAGGCCTTATAATCCCTCTTTCACTTCATTTCACTCTTAAATTTCCATCCAAACCAAATTTGACTAATAAAAAAGGCCCCACACATTTGGACAAGCTGAAGGAGGATGCGATGCATTAGACTTGCGAGTTTGGCTAGTGGGCAAAGTGTGGTGAGTCGTGAGGCTCAGTCAAGTACTCATTTCGTAGCAGACTTGACGAGTCTTAGCTGAGTCTAGTAACACTGGTATAGACACAGTAAAACTGTTTGTCAAAATACTGTGTTGGATGTATTACCTTGCCCATATGATTTTCTAAGGATAAATTTTGATTTGAATTTTTATTAGTAATTCGATGTTTAGTGGAGAAAGATTTCAACTCTTTTGGGCATAAGATATAAGTTGGATTTCTAAATTGCAAATTCATTGTAGTTTTCTATAGATTGGATTTATAGGAGATGCTTTTGGTCCAGTTTGCAATAACTAAGGAATCCTTAAGAAATTTGTCACGTTCCCAACCCTCTGACTGGCGAAGAGGACGCAACCCATGGCTTAAACCACCCGGGTTAAGAGCCCCATGAACATGTGAAGGCGAAAAATACTGAAATGCTGAATGCTTAAACAAAATCTTTGAACTAGAATATGCACACATGAATATTTATCATGCACAGATGCAATTATCTATCAGACACAGCGGAAACATCATACATTCAAACAAACATTCATCCAACATGTTCATCATTCTCATTAATAGAAAGTATGGTTGCAGAAGTAAAAAGGACAAGGTCACTTATCTTTATGAAGAAGTCGTTCCGCAACCAGCTACGTCGCTGCAACGTTCCACCCAACCATAGGCCAGCGTGCTCCTTAATCTCTCAGCAACGCTGCCACCCCCGAGCCGGGCATGATTCACCAAGGAATAAGGGAACTAGCAGGCTTACACATAGCCAAGGATATTCAATACACAGCCAAGCCAACACAGTTGGGTTTATCAGGCCATCAAGGAGTGGGGAAAGGCTTAATGCTAAGCTAGTGAGCCCATTACAGAGCCAAGAACACCTACACCAGAACTAGCTTGACCTTTAAGACACCCATCTACACCCAACACAAGGAATCACTCCCTTCTCTGCTACACAGTCCCTCAGGCCCTGCATTCCCTTCTAGTGCTATTCAGGGGTGACAGAGAAGAAGGCCATCCCTCTAGCTTTGTCTGTGTGGTTTCCAGCCACCAGGTTTATCAAGCAAAACTAAGTCCTCATCCCTGCTCCCAACACAGTCCGAAGACCAACCATTGCACACATGCAAACAATCGGCTGATACAGCTTAAGATAGGGAAGACAAATTCTGAGTCATTTTTGGCCCTATCATGGCCAAAATGACTCTCAAGCGAATTTACAACAGTCCTCAAAATGTAAGGAAGACCGCAGCAACCATAGCCAACAACGTGGGAAAATCAACGACCCAATATGAACAGTGAAGTCACCAAGGAACTTACACAGTCCGAAGATGGAAAGGCAACCAAGTTCACAGCATGGGGAAGACCACAGCCCCGAAGCTTATCAGTGAGCACAGCTCACAACAGAGAAAACAACGGCTCGCCCTTGGGCAACGAAGTCACCGGTAATACATACATAAACCACACAGAGGAAGAGAAAAATACTGACTTCCAAACTATGCGTGAGATGAGCAGACTCCCGTCCCAAAATACAAAGAAGACCATAGCAATCACCACGTGAAGGAGGCCACAGCAACACAACAAATCGTGGATGAAAACGTACAGCTCCCAGCTCGCGGTGTGAGCCCCAAAGCAGAATAATACCTGTGCGTGAGGATAATGAGCAGAATGTGGTCCCTGTGTGAGGACGAACAACCTACAGAGAGGACGCAAATTGCAGTGCATGGGTGTTCAGCATAGTCGTGGAGAGAGTGGTCCGTGGGAGTGATGGTAGTGGTTTCTTTGCCATCATGAAGCCAACAGTGGTGGAGTGTGCGTGTGGGTGAGGACTGACAGTCCTGCCACCCCACTCCCAAAACAATTAACTGCCTCAACCACCAGCAACAATTATTCAATGGAGGTGGTTGGGTAAACAAAGAGAGGTGACACATGGATTTTTACCCCATTGGCCAAGGTTTGACAAATTCCCCCATATCCTTATCCTTGTGAAAATCATGCCCCTTCTCAATTTAGTTGCCGCGATTGTAGCTGGTCGGGTTCATTTTAATTAAAGATGCATATTTACATGATGACAAACATATTATATGCCACATGCCTCGATATACCATCGGTGACAATTTAAATCCGAAACTTAGCATAATCGATCAATGGTGGGGCCTTGGCCTTTAGCTCCACACCATGGTCATTATAATATATATATACATCATATACATCTAATGCAACGGGGTCAAAACTGGGGTATTACATTCCCCTCCCCCTTCAATAGCACTGTCCTCAGTGCTTACAAAATTGAACAAAATGCTACACTGGTATCGTCTCAGTGTTCTGCAAAATTGAACAAAAATGGATGTGCGAATCGCATGGCATCCTCCAGCTCCCATGTAGCCTCTTCAGGCCCGTAGTGCTCCCATTTCACCTTTACCTGACCTATGGCTCGGTTCCAAAGACTTGTGACCTTCCTGTCAAGGATGCGCATTGGCTCGATTCGGAACTCTCCCTCGGGTTCCACCTGAATCACATCCCAATTTATCACATGGTTAGGATCATGTGCATTTCTCTTAAGCAAAGAAACATGAAAAACATTATGAGCTCTAGTGCTAGCAGGCAATGCAAGTCTATATGCAACTGGCCCTATTCTTTCAAGCACTTCAAACGGCCCACAATATCTTGGTGACAACTTGGCACAACTTCCAAGCTTCAAGGAACTCTTCCTTGCCCTCACTCTGAGGTAAACATGATCCCCAACACTGAATTCCTTGTTCACCCTATGCTTATCTGCATAGCTTTTCTGTCTGTCCTGTGCTGCTTTCAACTTCTTCCTGATCTTTACAACCTCTTGCTCCATCTCCCTGAGCAACTCCGGTCCAAGCATAATCCTATTCACTGGATTATCCCAAGTCACTGGTGTCCTACACCTTCTTCCATACAAAGCTTCATACGGACTCATCCCCAAGGATGCCCGCTGTCCATTGTTATAAGCAAACTCTACCAAGTGTAAGTAATCTTCCCACTTGGTCGGTTTGTCCATCACGTACATGCAAAGCATATCTTCAAGCACCTGATTAACTCTCTCTATCTGACCATCTGTCTGAGGATGGTATGCAGTGTTAAAGTTAAGCTTTGTACCCAAATCTGCAAACAACCCCTTCCAAAAGTTGGAAGTGAACTTAACATCCCTGTCAGAGACTATTGCCTTAGGCAATCCATGCAATTTGAATATCTCCTTCATGAAGATCTTTGCAATGTTTCCAGTCTCATACATAGACTTAACCGGTATAAAATGTGCAGCCTTAGTCAACTTGTCTACCACAACCATGATGGAATCATGTTGTCTCCAAGTCATCGGCAATCCTGTAATAAAATCCATGGAAATAACTTCCCATTTCCATTCCGGAACTGGCAAAGGCTGTAACAAACCTGCTGGATGTTGATGTTCAACCTCTGTTGACATTTCATACACCTTGAAATGTATTCAGCCATGTCCTTTTTCATACCTGGCCAAAAGTACTGCTTTCTAGCTGTAGCAATTGTCTTTTGATATCCTGGGTGACCAGAATATGGAGCTTGATGGATTTCATCCATAACAACTCTCCTCAGATCTGCTACATTCGGAATATAAATTTTGCCTTTATAAGTGAGAAGTCCATCTTCTTCCAATTTATATCCCTCATACCTTTTCTCAAGACTTTGCTGCTGCAACTTTCCTTTTACCTGCTCATACAGTTTCAATGGCTTCCTATTGGTTGTAGGTGGTCACTCGGCCACTAAGACTACCAAAAGACAGCGCTTGGATTTTTCTTCACGGGCGTGCTACTCAATCGGTGGGGGTCCTTGCCCATTTCACTTGGCAATTCCTCTTAGTAGGCAGTTACTTTGGGGTTCCCGTGGTACTCCTCACAATGAGTTTCTGGGCTGAGCCCAAGTACTTCCCATGGTTAAGGCAGTCAGGGACTTATGTGCTCAAAGACTACAGATTTTTAACTTAGTGTAAATTTGTAAATTTTAGTGGCTCTTTCAGCGTCATGAACTAAGTTGGGTTGATTTACATGGTGTGGTGTGTATGTCTTTTTGTTTTTCTGTTATCTCATGGCTGCAAATGGTTTATGAATATTCTGCAGAGTTCACATCATTGTGGATGAAAGCAGTAAATAAACTGGAATTTTGTGGACATATACCATTTTTTATCCTAAATTGTGTTAGGTTGACTAGGTGACTACCTTACACCTATATCCTTTTTCAACCAGGAGAAGGTGCAGGGCTCTCAACACAATGGGACTAAGCCCATTTGTAGATCCACAGGTCACCTTCTGGATGCAAGGTTGGTCAATAGGGAGGACGTTGAGCGCCGTGAGAAGCCCTCCCTCTCTACCCCCTCTACCTTCCAAGTCACCTATTTTTAGTGGTTTCGAACAATATTGAGTGAAGTTCCTATTAATATACGAGCTATGCCCTTCGTCTTATCCCAGAATACCCCAAAGGGTGATGACTGGGTAGAGGAGGAAGGGTAAGCAAGATTGTTGATTTTAAGTGAGTTTTATTCAAACTATATTCATTAACCCATTAAATATTTAATTTACACTTTGTTATGTACATGAAATTGTCATTAACATAAACAGAAATAGAAATAAACAATTCAGATGGAAAAATGCGGATGAGTCAAACTGACAGTCCTTAATTATTAAAAACCCAATCCTAAGTGACAGATCGCACGTTTCGGGTCCAATGTGGTGAGGGGGTCACCAAATTTTTCCAGAAACAGGCGAGGGGGTCGCTTAGATTTTGCAGACAGAAGCGGGCTGTCTTTTGGAAGGGAGTCGCACCTTTTGGGGGTAAAAGGGTGACCCGGTCACACCTATGAGGCCCAAATGAGCGACCTGGTCCCCTGTCTGGGCCCGATAAGTGCGACCTGCTCTGAAAGGTGAGATTTTTTGACCCCAAGTCAGATTCGGCCGACAGTAACCTGTACTGTGGCCAAATGGACTCGGATTTGCCTTGTGGAGGCTCAGCAGTAACATAAAATGTAAATAAATAAGATTTTAAACTATATTTAACATAAAAATTAACCTAGGGAAAAAAACTAAACTAAAACTTGAAATTTTGAAAAACAGACCCAGGGATCCTGTGGGATCGACCTGGTATGGTCGCCAGTTTTGTAGTAGGGATTTCTCCCTTGCTACCGGGCAGGAATGGCTACCTTCTGTCTATAAGACGGAACGGTAGGTTCCTGGTGGTGAAATCCAGTAAAAATGGACAGAGATGAAATAAAGTACAAAAAGGAAGAAAAGATGGTTGGAAACCCCTCTGCAAACACTGTTAGGGTTTAACTCCAGCTACCTACAAACAAATGTTAGAACCAAAATACTTGCAAAAAAAATTTAGGCAATAAACCTGCAAACAAACAATGGATTAGAAAGCAAATAAAATACTAAAGAAAGTACTGAAAATAACACGGGTATACCTTCTCTTGATGGAATGGGCCACCATGCCCTAGCTTGGAGAAGCACCTCTCTTGGATGGGGGAGCTATGGCTCAATGGAGGATGGAGGAGAGNATCAAGGAATCCACTTGAGCAGCATAACAGTATGCAAGGGAGAAGTGATTTGAGAGTGACCCCCACCCCTCTATTTATAGCTTTTTTGGGGATTTTTAGGGTTTTAAGCCCCTGGTCAGGGCTTTAGCCCCTTTTTGGTATTTTATCTCCTTCCGCCCTATCTTTAGCTCCTTTTGGGGTTTTTAGCTCCTTTAAGGGGTTTTATCCCCTTTTTGGAGGCTTTAGGCCCTAGGAGAACTATTTAGGCTCTTTTTTGGGGTTTTTAATCCCTTTTGCTCATTCTTAAGCCTTCTTGAGGGTGTGGGGGTCCAATGGGGTGAAATGAGGGTCATGCATGGGCGTCGTTGGGTGGTGTAGGCCATGTAGAGCTGAGTGAGGGATTTTTTGGGTTAACAGGGTGGACGGGTATATGATAGATATGGAGACACACTGGGATATAGGCTCTATTGACATCAGTAAAGGGTTGGATACAGAACTACATACAAAATACTTGATGGCATACGAGGTTATAGTTGTATGCAGTGGTATGTAGGAGAGTACATGGACACACAATGGTGTATAGTGAAACTTTGGAGTGTTTCTACCAGTGAAACCTCTTGATAAAGGCCTTGAGTATGCCATTGATTGGAGGTTTCCAAAGATTAGTGAGTGCATGGGTGAGCCTCAAGATACAACAAATCATAGTGTTGCTTCCATATGTTTTATGAGCTATTCATCATACCATTGGGATTGACTGAAACACCTAACATTGTCTAGTCTTTCTTACCATCGTGGAGGTTTCTGTTGTCATTCTTTGATGCCTCCATTATATGTAGTAGGCCTTGGGAGGATCACTCGAGACGATTGGGTGAGTCATGGGGTAGCATGGATATGGTTGATATTTATCATATGGGCTATATAGTCAGTACACAGGTTGTATAGGACGAAATTCAGGATGTATTGGATCAATATACATATATTACAACTAACTGAGTAGGTGATGTCATTTTCTGCTACAAAGATCTCACATGTTTAATCCCTGATTCCTCATTTAGGGAGAGGACCACGAGGGTTAGGTGTGATCCAAATTTTGTTGGGAATTATTAGTACTTGCATGAGTATGAGGCACCACAGGTGGAGGAGATATTCTCTAAGGAGGTTCTTATACCTCCATGTTACTTGAGCACATTGACAGTATTTGGGTTAACAAATATCTAGATGCAGTCTGGTAGGAGCTGATCACGTTAGCAAGATTGGAGTCAGTTCTTGGTACTTGGTTTCCAGCAGTTGATTTCATATCAAGGGAGTGGTTTATATCAGCATGAAACACCAATAGCCAATAGAAGTTAGGTCTGGTGGAATCCCTATTTGGTGGTGGGATCCAAGCATTCATCCGATCGATGGATTGCTTCAGGTCATAGAGATGATTGATCGAGTTGTGATAGTGATTGATATGCTATATTTTTGGGATGCTAGTGGAGGAGAGGTTGAGACTCCTCTATGGTAGGGTATACCCTTTTTTCTGGTATCCAAGAATTCTAACAATGGAACCAATATAGATGAGACAACTAGTATTTGTTTTCCAGAGTTTATTCTTCGGTTGCTTAGGTGGGGATGCATGGAGGATGGTATTTTGAGGAGTTTGTGTAGCTTATGATTTCTTGGCTCAACAGGGTCAGTCGGATGTATTCTTGTGTTAGAACTTGACAAACCAACGTTATCGATAGAGGGTGTTTCACATCTTACAAGATAGTGTGGGACCTTGGTGACTTTACCAATTATTGGAAACTTAGAGATAGGTTCACAGGTCTACCAAGTATGCAGGCAGGGTGTGGTATTCGGATGGTTATGATCAGAGTGGTGCAACATCAACATGATGGTTCCTTTTTGAGATTAGCTTGGAACTCCAGGATTTCAGTGTTATACAGTTCAATAGTTGTCATAGTGGTGAGAGCCAATTTTTGCTTTCATGAGTTTGGTTCCATAGTGAAGATGCTTAATTTTTTAAGATAAATGGACCAATTTTCAGAAGAAATTTCACATATGAATATTTTTTTGAAAGCACCAAAGTGTTCCTCCTCTTAACGTATGCAGACAGGGTGTGACAGTCGAATGGTTATGATCAGAGTGGTGCAACGTCAACATGATGGTCCCTTTTTGAGATTATCTTGGAACTCCAAGATTTCAGTGTTATACAGTTTAATAGTTGTAACAGTAGTGAGAGTCAATCTCTGCTTTCATGAGTTTGGTTCCATAGTGGAGATGCTTTATTTTTTAAGATAAATGGACCAATTTTCAAAAGAAATTTCACATCTGAAGATTTTTTTGAAAGCACCAAAGTGTTCCTCCTCTGAAAGTAATCTTTGTCTGATGAATTCTGAGGAAAAAATTCTTGGTATCAAGAAATCTGGTAACTTCTATGGCGCTCCAGTGAAACCATATACCAGTGAATTCTTTATACAAAAGCCAATCATCTATCCAACTTTCTGGTGAAGGTTTTAATGTATTATTCATATCTTCTAGAACTCTAGGAAAATCAACATCAAATATAATTATGTATACCTCTGCCATAATTATGTTGATAAATTCACACATATTGATCTGTTTGGCATACCATGAGAAAATATTATACTGATAAAATGTAGTTCTGACACATTTGAGCATAGAATCACGTTGAGTAGATAAGACTGATATCTAAAATACCTTAACTTGGGGAATTCCATTAACTGTGAGTGAATTGCATTGCCTAAAAACTCATGAAGGTTAAAACAACAAACTGGACTTGACTCTGTTTCAGGTGAACCTATTCTCAACAGAAAACCTAAAATGACTTCATTTACAAACTTCTCATCATCATGACCCAAAATTTGACTCAATAGAGATAAGACCAATTGAACTTCTTCTTGGAAAATATCAACATCTAAGGGCAAAGACAAGTTTTCTAGCGACCAACCACTTTTCAAAACTCTTGACAAGAAAGCATTTTTATCTTCAAGTTTACAATTTTTGTACAATCTGACCAAAACTTCTTCACTAAAAGACTCGACGTTTCTAGGAAAACTTCCGGGTAGACTTAAAACTTCATGAACATTTATTGCATTAACATGGCAAAGAATTTTGGTGGTACCATTGTTCAAAATCACCATTTCAGTTGATGAGTAATTGTTGACACACCATTCAACAAAATCTAGAAAATGAAGGGTTTTCTCAATGGAAAAATAATATAGAAATGATCTGCAAACATTCAACACATCTTTTACTTGCGACTTAAGTTCCCATAAATGTTCTTTTGTCTAAGAAACACTACACATAGATAGAATCGTTGAAGGGTTGAGAAATTTGTTGCAGCATCAATATGCTCTACTTATCGACAACATTCAAGAGTATTTATATGTCAGTAATATGTCAGACGTTTTATTGAGCAATGGATGCTTCACCTCTTCCCAGTTGATTTGGGACCCTAGTATCATTTCAAGTTTTGGTCTAGTTCATTTGAGGGAGCATCAGGTTGTGGTGGTATTGCTCGAGGACACGCAATCTTTGGGAAGGAAGGATTGTGATGTCTCCTTCCACTAACTAAGATGACAAGACAATTGGTAGTCTATCTGACCCCATAAGCTAGAGCCAGTGAAGGCAAGGGGGTCATTACTATTGTCGCTTAGCTTAAAAAAGATGTCTTATTTTTAAAAAGTGGATAATAGTTTTTAGGTGTGTTGAGGCCTAGAAAATTGCAGGTAACAACAGTAGGGATTCTCCCCAACAAACATTCCCAATTAGCTCGTTATTGTTTCGTATGGGGAATCTGCCTAGTTTACAATCTGACTACCGTAGGTCAAGTAACAATTAAAGTATTTTACTGGTTATGGCTCGGTCCATCGTGTATATTTTTAGTTTTTTTATGTTTAAGTATGATGTGCAAGTGCCTAACTAAATGCAACCGATAGATATAACGAGGAGGGTCACAATGTGATGCGCAGGTTCTTACCTCTCGTATTACCTCTCTCGCTTATAAATCACAACATCAAGAAACTAACTAAGACTCACTAACATATCCCTAGGGAGAAAAACTATCATTAATGGTGAGTAATGTACTGTATTGCATGCATAAAGAAAAATCACAGATAGTTGTTAATGTTTCTGAACACATGAATATCAATAAAAAGATAAACAACAAGATTTCTTATTGTTAATTAAAACATTCATTACTCAATGTGGAAATTTCACAAAATAAACAGGAGTGCATTCATAGCATGAAAGAATTCAACAGGTTAGAACGATCTCACAGTTCATGGAAATAAGCTAAACTTAGAAATAGTTCATATCCAACTAGCCCATAGCAAACATTTGAAAATCCACAGAACTTTCTCTAGCAGAAACATATAAATCTTTATTGTAAAATGAATTAGTTGTTCTCACAATAATTTCTCAAGATAGTCTGGAAAAAGGGTCCTTTCTATCTAAAACTCTCCTATACTTATACAAAAATCAAAACTCTTGGGCTGCCCCTCATTGTATCTTGAGCTTCCCCAACCTTTCTTTTTCCAAAATTTTGTCCTGTAGCTTGTGCACAAAATTAATACAATATATTACATTTTAAATAAATATTTCCAAAACATTTTATGAGGAAGGGACATCTTGCTCGCTGATGAACTTCTTCCATGCATGAGCATCTACTGCTATGCCTTCAAAACTGGAAGGCTCAAGAAATCGAATGTTAATTTCGTATTTGGAAGCTTGGGTCTTTACCCCCTCTATCCTATCAAGACTTAGGCGCAACTGGTATTTTAATAAATGTATGCTCACGGCTGCATGTGCTACCACATTTTTCAATATCCATTCATCTAGGTCCTTGACCTGCTGGATTTCTTTCTCATATTCTTGGTACCTGTCCTGTAAATGTTTTAGAAACAATTCATGCTCAGGTAGCACATCCAATATCTTTTCTGCAGAAGTCTAACATCGATTGTATGTGGAGAGCACTCTCCTGCAAAATTCAGCACATGCTGTCTTTGTATTTTTCACTGTTTTCTTGAAATCCTCTGCTACATTAATTGAAAATTCCAATAATTCAGATTCCTGCTTTAAATTTTGCTGATCTTTTATGGCTAGCTTTGTAGGAGATTCATTATTGGTCTCTACCCAGACCATTCTTCCTTTTAGAATCTCGAATATATCTTCAGACCTATACAGGAAATATGAAGTGGTATCTACAATTTCTTCTAGCTTGGTGTCTATCTGCAAAATTTTGTACCTTTCATCTTCTATCTGTAAGTGTATTTGATGGATCCTTTTTCTTTGAGTCGGAACATGCTCTTTAAAAGGTTGGATGTCAGTTTTCTACTCCATAGCATCCTTAAGTGATGCGTTCAATGAATTTTTCTGCTCTTCTAAGGTTGCTACCTGCATCTGACACTGCTTCTCCTTTTCCTTTGCAGTAGCCTTCTCCATTTCCAGCTCAGTAACCCTGCTCTCCAACTTGTTCTTCTCTTCACTTAAATTTCCATATGATAACTGAAGATTATCCTTTTCAGTCTTTAACATCTGATGCTCCAGCTGTAGCTTTTGTAATTCAGCTAAGGTAACTTGAGCACTCCTCTCTTTGTTCTCTACAGATATTGCTAGAGCATTCTTATCTGCTTGCAGAGTTTGGCATTCTGTTCTTGAAATCTTGACTTCACTTATCGTATCTTCATATTTTCTATTTATATTTTGTCTCTCATCTCTTTCCTTCTTTAAGTTTTCCTTCAGTTGGGCGACATTCTCTCGTGACTGCTCTAGATGAGTCATGAGCCTGTCCACATTGTCTTCAGTTGCTAAGGTTAAAGCTACTCCAGCTCTTGCTATCAACCGTGCATTAGAGGAAATTTCAACTCAAAATGGGTCTCCTAAAAAAAATTAATAAAATAATAGTTAAAATAATAAAATAATATTTATTAATTTTGGAGGAATAAAAGCAAAAAACTACTTTTTTGTTTGTATTTTCGACATATCTCCCCGTTTTTTTACTCAGATTTTGATCAGGAGAGCTCGTTGGATGCGGAATTAAATTCCGCATCCAACAAGTACCCACTTGGCATACTTTTGATAGACCCCACTACCCCAAAAACAATAAATACCTGAAAAAACATGATGATGATGTCATCATCACGTTTTTTAGGTATCATCATCACTTTTTTCAGGTATTTCTTTTCTTTGGGGTAGCAGGGTCCATAAAAAGTATGCTAAGTGGGTACTCATTCGATGTGGAATTTAATTCTGCATCTAACGAGCTCTCCTGATCGAAATTTGAGTAAAGACACGGGGAGATATGTCGAAAATACAAACAAAAAAAATAGTTTTTTTAATGATACCTATCCCCAAATTTATATTAAAAAATGTTTAAGACCTATACGGTATTTCAAATTTAAAGGAATTTCATTGGCTAACACATGATGTCATGGAATTTTATTTAAAGTTAAAAGGCCCATTTTGAGTTGAAATTTCCTGTAATGGATCTTTATGCGTACCATGTACCAATGTCTTGTATGTCACCATTTTTCCTGGTTGTCCCCTAGTATCTACCTTGTTCTCAGTTATTTTAATGATTCTCTTCTTTTCTTTGTAAAAAAAAAATGGTATTAAAATCAGTAACCTCCTCCCCTTGAGTAGCCATGAAAGGAATCAAATCAATTTCAAAAATTGAATCCTTTCCTAATATGGTTCCAGAAGATACAACAGGTTCCAAGGGATTAGGATTGGATTGTCCTTGCTCTTGATCTATTTGCTCTTGTACTTCTCGTATATCAACCTGCTCTGTGGGATGCTTCTCTTTTTGTGACTCTGTTAGTCTGAATTCCTCACTTTCTTCTTGTATCTTCTTTATTTCAGCCTCTTCATTTCTTTTTCTTTCTTTCTTCTTCCTTCCTAGTTGCTTCTTCAGCAGCTTGTTTCTTTTCTTCCTCTTCAATTCTTAACCATTTTTTTTCTTCCTATGCTAATCTTCTAGCATCTTCTTCTCTTTTCTTTGCCTCTTCTTCTTCTAACTTCTTATCCTTTTTTGAAGTCTTTCCTTTTCCACCCATAGTTGTTATTTTTTGCTTGAATCTTTTCTTGAGGGCGGTTATGTTCTTTGCATTTCAGAATGTATCCTCATATTTGTCCCAGAAGTCAGTATATTCAAAATGGATTCCTAGTTCTTTGTAGTAGTTAGCTACGTTTTTATGGCAGTCATTTCTATGAAATTTCATTTATCCAAAGCGAAAATATTCTAGCTCTTTAACAAATTCTGCTGCCTACTTTACCTTTGAAAACTTATAGCTTCCAAGTAAGAAAGGTATTGCAAGGTACATTGATTTCTTATGTTCAAACAAAAAATTGCCTACTCCATCAATATACAGCTGTCTGACTGCCTCCTTATGGAGTACATAATCTATAGCATATTTCGGGAGTAGAGAAGGAGCTCTGGAGCCACCATACATCCTTACATATAATCCATCCTCCGTCAAATAATAATTGCCAAACTCTTGCATGACTTTAAATGCCTCTTCAAACATGCAATTACATTCAGTCAAGAAAATTATGGTATATAAGGGAATAATGAAATGCTTGCAAATTTCCCTATAATAACTGTGATACTTATGTGTCCACAACAATTTATAGGCTGCGTATACTTAGTTATGTCCTTCTCCTAGTTACATCTCAAAGCAAGAAAAGCATGGGTGCACAATATGCAATCAATTAGGATAGAGCTCTTATAAAATTCATATTTCTTTTGAGATACCCCTCCTAAGTCTATTGGTATACATGCAGAGAGGCTATTTGACACTATATTGGCCCAGTTGAATATGGTTCCTTGGGTAGCCACTAAAAAAATAACCGGTATCTAACCTATCTTGAAGCTCTTCCCATGTGCTTTGCCAAAAATCCTATTGAGCATCAATGCAATAAACCTGTAGGGAGCATGGAGAGTAGAGGTGTCATATTCTCCAGAAGGTCTAATTTGGAAATTCTTTCATGGTATCATCATCCTCTTTACAGTTTCTACCAGGTCAAAAGCTACCTCCTTCAACCAACTCTCTGTTAGGTAGACCTGTGGTGAAGATAAATGGTATGCCATGGAGACATAGGCAGGGCTATATGCAACATAGGCTTGCTTTGTAGTGTTTTCAAGAATCATTGTCGTCACATCTGCCCTGGGAAGAATCCAGCATATTAGTTTTGAACAGGGAAATAATTAGGGCCTCGTAGCTAATTTCATCAAGGATGACTTCTAAATGTTAGCATAGATAATAGGTTCTTCAAACCCAGCATCAGGTACATTCTAGTTTGAGATCATTCTATATATTTCTCCCCACTTGTAGTCTAGTTCAACTCCAGTAGTGGATTTGGTATCTTCATAGATGAACTCTACTTTGGTGATTATTTCTACTTCAGGCTCTCCTTCAGCCATTTGAGCTTTTTTCTTCTGTCTCTTTAACATGTTGCTATTATAGAAATCAACCTGTCACAGTCAAACAACATATTTTAGGCTCACTGAGCTCTTATCAAGTGCTTATAGCAATACACAAGAAAATATACCAATTTATTTACCTTCTCAGCATGCATGCTATTTAAAATAAGTTAAACACAGTCTTTATGAATGAAATATTTAACTAGGAAAAAGCCTCCCAAACTGTTTCCTACAAAAACCTAAGCTCCACTATCTCAAAACTGAATTGACCGAAAAACCCTTCTTCTCACACAGGTACTTATCAGACTTATTCTAACACTAGATCTCAACACAAACTTCAACCTTAAAAGCTAAACCCTACGCATCAACCGTCTTTGAGAAAAACCCTAATCGACCAAAAGACCCTTTTGAATCCCACAGGATATGGTAACTGGGGAAAAAATGGCTTTTTAACCTCTGGCATACCAACAAATGATCAATAAATGGGTGGTGTGGATGACAAAATGCCCTTCTATAACACATCCTAACAACCCACGGAAGAAACGCATACGCATCCATAACGCTTCGTCAATGTACATACTCAGACTCCATAAAATGAAACTAAAAAACGGGCTAAAATCCCTTCGCATTTGTAATATAAAATAAACACAAAAAACACCACTGGCTTGCAAAACCCTACCCCCCTATGCGGTAAAACCTAAACCAAGGAAAACCTAATGGTTCAAATATCAACCAATAATAGCCAAAATAACAAAACCATGGTTTACCTACCTGGTAGTAGCGATGTAACCGACTAGACGGAATGAAATTCCACAGGTGCAGAGCAGAAAGAACGAGATTTTGACAGCTGCCTGTGCACGACTTCTCTGGATTGCTTCCACAGTGTAAATGACACAACCCAATGTGAATGACAAGTCACAAGTCGAATAAGACATTATAAGACATGGCCTCTCTCTATATATAATGACCGATGGGAAATTATCAGAAAACAACTATAGAACCATCAAAACAAACAGCCGGAGGATCGCCGCAATGGTGGGCGCAATCAGAACTACGGACTCGGGATATGTTAAGTCAATCAAACATCAGAACCCAAAAATGAGCATCCTCCACAATTCCAGATGTGGACTATTGTATCCTCACGGTCCTCACTTTGTGAACGGGGTATCGAAAATCGGAAGAGATAGACTACTTTCGCAGAAGGAACGTGATGTTTTGGGAACTCCTCGGGATTGGCCTCCTACAACGTTGGGTGAGATATATACTATCACTCTGGCTTGATTTGGTCAAACAAACCGACAGCGAAATAAAACAAAACAGTTCATCGGACAAATCTTAGACTAAAATCCAGAACTTCGGCAAATTGAACCCGAGGATAAAAAAGAACTAGCCCCGAGGTATCGGCGAGGGAGTCCAAAGGCACTCGACAGGCTTGATGGTTCTGTTTCCGCAATGTCGAAAGGATAGTCCACTATGTTTCCGATATTAGAAGGATAGTCGACTAATATTCTGATGCAGAAAAGTGAAACAAACCAAGAAAATTCTAAGCTCAGGGCAGCTTTGGTGAAAACAAAATACTCCTAGGCTAGTTTTAATAAAAAAAAGGGGGGGGCCTAAAATTGAAGATTTTGGGGCAAATATTTGTAGCTGCAACAATTGGTGGCTACCTTGTGAACACAGATCTCTGAACAATTTCATTTTTGATCAACAGACTACTCCGATGGTGCCACTTTACTAAATTTCTTCAAGATATATTAATTCCCAAATGCAAGATGTATGCACTTTAATCATTGATTATAGTCCAAGTTAAGGAACATGGGAACCAAGATTTCAATGTCTAGATAACTCTTTTGAGGCCAAGAGTATGAGTTTCTTTTTACCTCTGTCTTTGAGTAGTTTCCAACTTAGACACCACGGGATCATAACATATGGTAAACAGATATATATGTTTGTTCCTCATTCCCATGCCATTTTGCACTTTTGGTGATTTTGGACTTTTGTCCCCTTTTGAGTCCTCCTGCTTGCCTTATTTCTGAATTTTAATTCAGGATCCTCTATCCATAGTGTCCATTTGTGTAAGAGATATATTTAAATTTCAGCTCACAAATGGAGAAGAACTTTGGCAATCTTATACGTACTAATATGGTCCAGTACTTGCTTTGATACATATTGCTTTTCAAGGAGATTTTGACTCTTATTATCCTTTTGACTTTCAATTCATGGCACGGGATTATTTAAATATAATACACTGTTTACGTTGCTTCCTTTCCATGGGTCTTTTGCTATTACCCCCTAGGACAGTTTTTAATGTGAGATGAATGGAGCCTCAAAATAGTATTTTGGACCTTTTTATCCTGAGTTATTTCACAAGGATTAAGTAGGAATTCAATGTGTTCATAACCATTTATGAAATATGCTAAACTTGAAGAAGTTATTTCAAATATTATATGAATCAATAGTAAGCAGTCTTATAGTCAAAGATTTTAGTTAACCCATAATTCTGATGAACTCCATGCAACCAAAAGTCGTGCTATTTTATTAATCATAAGCAAAACAAGAATTATGATCAATTAAACTCTAAGTAAATAAAGTGAACTAAAAATACCCTAAAGTAAACAACACACCAAATGTTTATTTATGTACAATAAAACCAAATAAAAAATGATCAAGAAAAATAAGGCTTGAGAACTAAACCATTTACTGGTAAGTTCTCTTCCCACCCCTGTAAGTCTTGCAACTTGTAAGTCAAGGGGCCTAGCTTTGCTACAATTTGAAAAGGGCCTACCCATAACTACTGAAACTTGGTGTGCTTTCCCATTTCATCGTGTGGGTGATCCCACTTGATAACCAGATCTCCTACTTCGAACTCTTTGTTCCCAGCTTTATGCTTGTCAAACTAACGCTTCACTATTTCTTGTTGATGCTTAAACTTTTCCTTGGATTTGGACCTAGACTCTTCTGACTTCAATAGATTATAGATTCTGATTTGTAGAATTTCATTATCGGTACCCCTAGATTCTTGGGCTGTTATGGAAGATGGCAATAGAATATTAGGAGGAAGGACAACTTCTTTTCCATAAACAAGAGTGTATGGTGACACACCTAAGGAATTCTTGGGTGTGACTCTATTAGCCCGGAGAGCATTAGGTAAAGCTAAATGCCATCTCCTTTGATTTTCTATTATGGTTTTCTTTAGAATTCTAATCAAATTTTTGTTTGTGGATTCCACCAAACCATTTACTTGTGGGTAATAATTTTCAGAATAATGCAACTTAATTCCTCTTTCATTAGCAAATACAGTTAATATAATATAAGAAAAGTAATTAGCATTATAAAACAAGGAAATTGGAACCCCAAACCTGGTCATAATGTGATTCTGTAAGAAATCCATAACTACATATTCGTTTATTTTTCGTAACAGAATAACCTTGACCCAAATGGTGAAGTAATCAGTTGTTGTCAGAATATACTTGTGCTGCAAGGAGGAATTTGGGTTTATTTATCCAATAATATCGATTCCCGATTGTTCAAATGGTTTTGATATAATTACTAGTTTTAATGGTCTTGCTGCTTTAGCTTTTCTTCCAACACATCTCCGACAAGCATCACATTTCCTAACATGAGCATGAGCATCCTTAAACAGTGTAGGCTAGTAATATCCAGCTATGAGAATCTTATGTGTTGTTGTGTCTCTGAAAAAATGACCTCCAGCAGGCCCATCATGCAATTCTACTACGACCTTCTTTGCATCTTCTTGTTCTAAGCACTTGAGAAAAACTCCATCGTAGTTATTTCTGAAAAGTACTCCATCAATGATCTAATATAAAGCTGATTTCAGATGTAATGCTCTTCTTTGCTTGGGACTCCAATGCTCCAGCAAATAACCTTCTTGGAGGTAATGGACTAGGTCCCAATACTAGGAGTCTGGAGCTGTAAACAAAGGACATACATCTACCATATGTAGTTCAGCTTCATTATCCCAGTTGCTTTCTTCATTGTTTTGACCTTCAGTCATTAGTTTACACAATCCTTGTCCTCTAACTACGGATGCTAGTTTGAACTCAAGATCATATCCTTGTAAAGCAGTCACCTAGTTGCCTCTTCTTTCCCCTAATTCCTTTTGTACAAAAAAAGATCGTACAGATGGGTGTGGAACTATTACTTTGGTACGATTCTTAAGTATATATGGCCTGAATTTTTTTACCACTTTAAAAACTACATAAGCTTGTTTGTCAACTACTGGATAATTCAATTCAGCTCCCTATAGACCAGTGCTCATAAATGATATGGGGTACTCATCTCCCCCATCTTCCTTCTGTGTAATCACAACTGCTAACGAATCATCAAACGCAAAAGTGTACAGAATAAAATCCTTTTCAAAATTTGGACTTTTGAGTGAAGGTGCATGATAATTATCTTTATCTGATGCACGATTAAGATTTCTAAAATCTACACAAAGCTTGATTTCTCCGGAATTTTTCCATATTGGCACCAAATTAGAAACCCATTCTGAATGTCTGACTTTAAATATGATTTTAGCATCCAACAACTTTTTTACCTCACTTTGAATTAAAGGTTCCAGCTTAGGATGCATATTACTCAAAGGCTGTTGGTAAGGCTTGATTCCACCTTTGATTGGGATAACATGTTTGTGTCATAAGTTTTAAGATCTTCATAGGTCTAAGAAAACACATCATTGTACTGCTTGAATAGATTGATGAACTTACTCCTTTCACCTGGAGAACAACACTTCCCCAAATTTACATATTTGGGTTCAGCTTCAGTCCCCAAATTTATCAGCTTGAATTGTAAGGACGAGCTATGGGTCTTGAAATTCACTGGCCTTCTGAATTTTTTTTCTAAATGAAACATTTGTTCCAAGGTCCTAACTCCTTTAGGAATAAAGTTCCTGGATTTTAATTATGCTTGATGTTCTTCATCATCTATTATTTCTCCTTTGAAAGTATAGTCATTCATCAAACACTCCAAAATTTGCTGATCATTGTCAAAAACCCATAGATTTGTGATCATATCTAGAACAGAAGGCCTGAAAAGTAATTCAATAGAGCACCTATTATTTGAAGGTACTAATCTTGCGGCTGAGGTAGCTAGTAAATCAACTGCTGCATTCTTTAATCTAGGAATGGACACAATATTGAATGTATAAAAATTTATAAGAAAATCCCAAACTTCATTTTGGTAAGCTTTCAAATGTGGTGAAATGCAGTGTATTTTGTTCCGAATTTGCTTAACAGCGATTTCAGAATCTCCATATACTTTCAATTTTTTTACTTTCAGTTCTATTGCATTTTTAAGTCCTTGCACTAGTGCTTCGTATTCGACTGTGTTATTTGTGCATTCGAATTCTAACCTACATGAAATAAAATGTTATTTTTTTTGGGATCAATCAGGACAAAACCAGCCCCTGATCCCTCTAATGTTTTAGAACCATCAAAATAAAGAGTCCAAAAACTATCTACATCTACTGAATTTGAATTACAGACTACATCTGAAACTAAATCTACTATATTATAGTCAATCTCATCAGCCCGTGAAAATCGAAGGAGATCGGGCTAGATATCAGGTATACTGCTAGCTTCTTCAGCTTGGTAATTTCCCAGTTCCAATTCAATGAAATAGTTCACCAATACAAAGTTTACTGGTTCATTTTTCCCTTCTAACTGAGTGACATTGTATTTCATTTTGGGCTCTATTAACACTTTTATCTGATTTGGACTTCCCTTAAAAAGAAACCACAAATGTGACCAATCTGATGCAAAATATCCTTCTAACCTTGCTGACCAGTCTTTACTCAACACCAGTCCATAAGCATTTGGCATGTCTGCTACTACAATGTTGATGTACTGACATACTCTCTCATCTGCGGATAAGCGAATTAGAACATCCTCCATTTCTCCTATTACCTTTACAACTATTCTGTCTAATTGAAGAACTTGCCAAGTGGATGGTTTAGGTTGACCGTTGATTTTCTTGCAGAATAAAAGTGGCATAACATTGACTGATTCTCCCAAGTCCACTAAACAGTTATGCACATTATAGTTGAAAATTTCAAAAGTTAGAAGAAATGATGGAGTTTTATACTTAGATTTCCCTCCTAAAATTGCCTCACCAATTTCTTCCTCAGGTTGGTTGTCACTGGGAGGCTCCTCTTTTGGTGTCTTAAGTGCTTCTAAAAGCTTCTCTTTTTGCTGAGGTAAATTGCACATTTCAAACAATGAGTGTTACGGAGAGAAATTCCTATGGCTTGGGGTACCACAACAGACAGCTAGACTCCAGAAATCAATCTTTCCCAATATGCAATAGAAATAAAATGTCTAACACTAAAGGATCGAACCTCGTACCTTATTTCGGATGGTTGAAGTAGATCCCCGTTGAGCTTTCCAACCTTCAGCTTGAATTGTTATAGCACGTCCTCAACAACAAGTAAACAATACAAGCATACTATATTTCATGGTGTTATATCTATTCTAGCATATATAATCAATAATGTAAAAGCATTTGACATATTCCAATGGATACGATATTCATTCAAATACACATTACTGGACAGGAAAATATATTTCTATTAATATGAATTAGAGATTACAAGTGACAACCTTTGACGACACGTCTGCGAACCGGAGAAACTAAATCCCGGCCCACTTGGGCCTCCACCACCTCAATCCTCCATCACTTCGATAGCAGGCTTACTAGCAAAAGGCAAGCTTGGGAAGAACACAACAGTGCTCCAAGGGACAAAGGGATGCAGAATTAAGCATAAGTCCTGGCAACAATGGACTATAGTTTCGTTACTCTCAATTCTCTCTTATGCTTTCAATGTCTCAATGGGTTCCTTATATAGCTTTTCAAATGGATAGTGAAAGGTCAAATCCGTGCGATCTCAAGGCATATGGAAGGCCAAGAGTCATATGAGTCGGATCCAAGTCAAGGAACGCTCCAAAAGGTTTTGGATTATGCACACATCCCGATGTACGCGACTATAGAGGGAATATCCGCATATGTACGCGGTTATCGGGGAAAAGGCCGCGTATATCACTTTTCTTATGTTTTTAGGGATGGTCAAGGATACATCAAAAGACAAAAAGTGGTCCATATGGGCTAATGAGTCTACATCGGGACAGGGGAAGGCCATACAATGTGTGATTCATCTAGTGTGGTGAAATATGCTATAACAGATGCCCCCTAATGTATGAGATCAGAGGGGTTATACGATGGCCGAAATACATTATAAGTCCATCCCAGAAGTGAAGTGATGAAGGTACCCAAATGGAAAACCAGCCACCCAATCAGCATAGTACCATAATACAACTCTGCATATAACTGCGAATACATATAGCAGTCCCAGATACATAAGAGTACAATGGCCATGAATAGGCATGAAACATGATAACACATATGTGGTCATCGCCACGTACAATATACATAGATCAGAATCTCCATGATGAAGATATACAAAGGACCATGATCTCCACAAAGGATGAAGATATATAACAGATCAAGATCTCCATAGTGGCTGGAAATGTTTGACATATACTGGAACAAGTCACGAGAGCTGAAATCTCATGAACACTGGCACGATCAAGGAGGTAGCATATAGTGGATGCCACCAATATGGAAATTCTTCTACACACACTGCTACGAGTACATGTCCTACTATGCGAATAGAGGTGTCGAGGTCGAACATAGTAGTCCATCGTCTGATTACCTGTCATTGATGTATACCGTTAATAGACGCGAGATCACCCACCAATAATGAAAATGGGAATCAAGGTACTAGAGTGAAAACTAACAAGTGTGAATAAATGAGTTGAGGTTAAACACTTGAGAGAATCCATTGATCAGGGGACATTGATGTATTCCCAAAACTGTCGATGGCGAGAGAACCTACCACTGATGACTGCAAGTCTCAAGGCACTCAAAAATGACTCTAGATTCCAATCCCAGAATAAATGATCTGAAGTTGATGGGATGAAATCCGCTGGAAGGAGGGCATTAGGGCATCCCCCATCATCCAACACGAGGTACTCAGCAAAGCTGTATAATGTGGAAGGACTCGATCATAAGGTGCACGAACCAGTAACTGTATCAGGAATGGCCGACATGCAAAGTCAAGCTAACTGAGGAATGGCCGACTCAGGTTTCAACTTCCTTCGAACAAGAGCATAACGACGTATGGTGACTGAATGAAGGCAGCATAGACTCGATATACAAACTGGGACATCTCTATGATGCAAGAGGCATCAATAGAGGCTCCATAGGGACTAGAAGCATAACCAGTCGGTGGAGATAAAACTCAGATAACGAGTACAGCTCCTAAAGTCAAACTATAACCCAAC
>LPNX010837116.1:56296-136721 GCA_001517045.1 Pseudotsuga menziesii
GGAGTCCGGAGGGAAAAAGGCCAGCATAAGATCAAGAGGAGTATGAGGCTCTTGCGAAATGTCATGGCAATACTATACAATGGACTCCCACACCCTAAAGGGGGAAACATCGGCATGAGCACCAAATGCAAATAAGGCACTAACTAGGGTACCCATGTAAGGTGAGGCTCTACCACTCATATCATGCCACTTCTATAGCAGCAAGAAGGTTTCGTGACATAATAGAGTGGGTTTGTACCTAAGGATATAGTGACATGGTCATAAGGTCATACAATGTGTGATTCACCTAGTGTGGTGAAATCCGCTATAACAATGAGATATTCGCTTTAGCCTTTTTAATGTCTTCCACAATATCATATCCCATGTCAGGTTCTTTGGGATTCTTCTTGACATTATCAATCTTAACTTTAGTAAGCTTATGAGGTGTGTTCATTTTCTTCGGATCTTGACTTGAAATGACAAATTCAGGTATTTTAATAGTTGCAGTGTTTTTCTATATCTTCTTCATGTTTTCTTGAAATTTCTTAATCTTAGGAAGTATTGACTTATCTTCTTTTAATAGATTCTAACTTCTTCTTGTTACATTAGTTTCTTATGTTTCCCCTTGTATCAGAAAATCTTCATCTTCCGTATCAAACATAGAGACACAGTCCCATAAAACTAAGGTATCTTCCTCTTGTTTTTTTGTAGGTTCATGATCCTTTTCTTCCTCACCATTTTTTGTCATTTTGGATTCCAATAATTGATTCATTACTAATGTCATAGAATTATCCCATTGTGGGAAATTATTCTCAGAATGAGGTTGCTGATGAAAGGTACAAAAATTATCCATGCCTACATCGGTTAAATTCATTGCTGAAGAACTGTGTGGAGGAGGTTTAAGTTGACTATTGTCTTCGCTTTTTTTTATAATAAGGCTTATATGGTTTATGAGCCTCTTTTTCATTTTCTAAATCTATCACTCTGTTGGATAGTTTCTGCATCATCTTCACCATCCCTTCGAAATCCCGTGATCGATCATCCTTAGGTTTAGTCAGTAATAAAGGTTTCTTGTTTCCAAAAGTATTCTCTTCTGACTACACAGGGTAATTTTCTATACTCTCCATCTCATCCTCTACCTTCTCAGCTTCTTCATAGGTTTCTGCTAATGTAGGTGTAATTGATCTCTTGGAAAACATGGCTAGATCAGGCCCGAGAGCTGAGGTATAGTATTCAATTAGAGAATTTTCAGATGGTTTATCAGCTGCAATGAAATTGTTTAGGTAAGTAGAAAACCTTTGAGTGAAATTATGCACTCTTTCCTTCCTTTCTTTCTTTAGAGCACATAATCCTTTCATTAACACTGCATGAGTTTTCTGGAATACGTACTTGCTTCTAAACATTCTCTCAAAGGTATTCAAATCTGTAATTGAATTTGCAGGTAGGGAAAAATACCATGAGGTTGCTTTTCCTTTTAGGGTGTGGGGAAACAATCTATAGAACACATCTTCATGCTCTCCAGCTCGTAGTCCTTCTACATGCAAGTAAAAACTTTGCAAATGATCATCTACCAGAATTCCTTCACTTGGTTTAAACTTAGGTAACATCTTTCCAAAATCCTAAGGCAAATCATGCAAGGGAGGTGTCAAATTTAAAGGCGACCTAGCCCTCCAATCAGGTTGTGGAGGTGGCTGGTTTGCATTTACATTAGCCATGATTCTGAGTGGAGTATGTGGTTGGGACTGAATAGGGGTTTGGAAAGGTGAACAGTAAGGTGAATCTAGATCCAATTGATCTATAGGTTGGTCAACTTCTTGTAAGGATTCTTCTACCAGTTCTTCAAGATATTCTACCAACACTGATTCTTCTAATTGAGGGTGATCTTTCTTCTGGTACTCTCTTCTAGGTAGGATAGTAAATAATAGGTAATCCTCCAATATTTTTCATATATGCCCTGGTAATTCTTCTTAAATCATCAACCACTTTGTTATTGACGAGATACAGATACCCCTTATCTTTATCTTCAAGAGTGGGTTTGTGAAGCAAACTGTTTTCAGAATTGTCACCGATGGAGTAATTTCGAGGAAGTAGGCTTCATCATCCAGCCATGCACTGGTGGCCCTCCTTCTAGTGCCAAAAACTATTGAGGCCTAGAAAATTGTAGGTAAAAATAGTAGGGATTCTCCCCAATAAACGTTCCCAATTAGCTTGTTATTGTTTGGTATGGGGAATCCATCTAGTTTACGGTCCGGATACCGTAGGTCAAGTAAAAGTTAAAGTATTTTACTGGTTATGGCCCAATCCACCGTGTATATTTTTAGTTTTTTGATGTTTAAGTATGATGTGCAAGTGCCTAACTAAATGCAAATGATAGAGATAACAAGGAGTGTCACACTGTGATGCGCATGTTCTTACCTCTTGTCTTACCTCCCTTGCTTCTAAATCACAACAACAAGAAACTAACTAAGACTCACTAACCTATCCCTAGGGAGAAAAACTATCATTAATGGTGAGTAATGTACTGTATTGTATACATAAAGAAAAATCACAGATAGCTGTTAATGTTTCTGAACACATGAATATCAATAAAAAGATAAACAACAAGATAGCTTATTGTTAATTAAAACATTCATTATTCAATGTGGAAATTTCACAAAATAGACAGGAGTGCATTCATAACAGGAAAGAATTCAACAGATTAGAACGATCTCACAGTTCATGGAAACAAGCTGAAAAAGAAATAGTTCATATCCAACTAGCCCATTGCAAACATTTGAAAACCCACAGAACTTTCTTCAACAGAAACATATATCTCTTTATTGTAAAATGAATTAGTTCTTCTTAAAATACTTTCTCAAGATATTTTGGAAAAAAGGTCCTTTCTATCTAAAACTCTCCTATACTTATACAAAAAGCAAAACTCTTGGGCTGCCCCTCATTGTCTCTTGAGATTCCCCAACCTTTCTTTTTCCAAAATTTTGTCCTGTAGCTTGTGCAAAAAATTAATATAGTATATTACATTTTAAATCAATATTTCCAAAACATTTTATGAAGAAGGGCCAGCTTGCTCGTTGATGAACTTCTTCCATGCATGAGCATCTCCTGCTATGCCTTCAAAACTGGAAAGCTCAAGAAATTGAATGTTAATTTCGTATTTGGTAGCATGGGTCTTTACCCCCTCTATCCTAGCAGGACTTAGGTGCAGTTGGTCTTCTAATAAATGTATGCTCATGGATGCATGTGCTACCACATTTTGCAATATACATTCATTTAGGTCCTTGACTTGCTGGATTTCTTGCTCATCTTCTTGGTACCTGTCTTGTAAATGTTTTAGAAACAATTCATGCTCAGGTAGCACATCCAATCTCTTTTCTGCAGAAGTCTAACATCGATTGTATGTGGAGAGCACTCTCCTGCAAAATTCAGCACATGTTGTCTTTGTCACTTTTCACTGTTTTCTTGAACTCCTCTGCTACATTAATTGCAAATTCCAATAATTCATATTCCTGCTTTAAAGTTTGTTGATCTTTTACGGCTAGCTCTACGTGAGATTCCTTATTGGTCTGTACCCAGACCATTCTTCCTTTTAGAATCTCCAATATATCTTCAGACCTATCCTGGAAATATGAAGTGCTCTCTACAATTTCTTCTAGCCTAGTGTCTATCTGGAAAATTTTACACCTTTCATCTTCTATCCGTATTTGTATTTGATGGATCCTTTTTCTTTGAGTCAGAACATGCTCTTTCAAAGGTTGGATGTCATTTTTTTTCTCCATAGCATCCCTAAGTGATGTGGTAAATGAATTTTTCTACTCTTCTAAGGATACTACCTGCATCTAATACTGCTTCTCCTTTTCCTCTGCAGTAGCCTTCTCCATTTCCAGCTCAGTAACCCTGCTCTCCAACTTTTTCTTCTCTTCACTTAAATTTCCATATGATAACTGAAGATTATCCTTTTCAGTCTTTAACATATGATGCTCCAGTTGTAGCTTTTGTAATTCAGCTAAGGTAACTTGAGCACTCTTCTCTTTGTCCTCTGAAGATATTGCTAGAGCATTCTTATCTGCTTGCAGAGTTTGGCATTCTGTTCTTGAAGTCTTGACTTTTTCTATCATATATTCATATTTTCTCTTTAGCTTTTGGATCTCATCTCTTTCCTTCTTTAAAGTTTTCTTCAGTTGGGCTACATTCTTTTGTGACTACTCTAGATGAGTCATGAGCTTGTCCACATTGTCTTCAGTTGCTAAGGTTAAAGCTACCCCAACTCTTGCTATCAACCGTGGATATTTATGCGTACCATGTACCAATGTCTTGTCTGTCACCATTTTTCCTAGCTGTCCCCCGGCATCTACCTTCTTCTCAGTTCTGTTAACGATTCTTTTCTTTTCTTTGTCATAAAAAATGTTATTAAAATAAAGAACCTCCTCCCCTTCGGTAGGCATGAAAGGAATCAAATCAATTTTAGAAATTGAAGCCTTTCCTAATATGCTTCCAGAAGATACAACAGGTTCCAAGGGATCATGATCAGATTGGCCTTGCTCTTTATCTATTTGGTCTTGTACTTCTCATATATCAACCTACTCTGTGGGATGCTTCTCTTTTTGGGACTCTGTTAGTTTGAAGCCCTCACTTTCTTCTTGTTTCTTCTTTATTTCATCCTCTTATTTTCTTTTTCTTTCTTCTTCTTCCTTCCTAGTTGCTTCTTCAGCAGCTCATTTCTTTTCTTCCTCTTCAATTCTTAACCAATTTTTTTCTTCCAGTGGTAATCTTCTAGCATCTTCTTCTCTTTTCTTTGCCTCTTCTTCTTCTAAATTCTTAGCCTCTTCTGAATTCTTTCCTTTTCCACCCATACTTGTTATTTTTTGCTTGAATATTTTCTTGAGGGCGGTTATGTTCTTTGCATTTCGAAATGTCTCCCCATCTTTGTCCCAGAAGTCGGTATATTCAAAATGGATTCCTACTTCTTTGCAGTAGTCAGCTACTTTTTTATGGGAGTCATTTCTATGAAAATTCATTTCTCCAAAGCAAAAATATTCTAGCTCTTTAACAAATTCTGCTGCCTGCTTTACCCTTGAAAACTTACAGCTTCCAAGTAAGAAAGGTACTACAGGGTACATTTCCTTCTTATGTTCAAACAAAAAATTGCCTACTCCATCAATATACAACTGTCTAACTACCTCCTTGTGGAGTACATAATCTGTAGCATATTTCGAGAGTAGAGAAGGAGCTCTGGAGCCACCATACATCCTTACATATAATCCATCATCCGTCAACTAATAATCCCCAAACTCTTGTATGAATTTAAATTCCTCTTCAGACATGCAATTACATTCAGTCAAGAAAATTAGGGTATATAAGGGCATAATGAAATGCTCACAAATTTCCCTATAATAACTATGATACTTATGTGCCCACAACAATTTATAGGTTGCGTATACTGGGGTTCTGTCCTTCTCCCAGTTACATCTCAAAGCAGGAAAATCCTGGGTGCACAATATGCAATCAATTAGGATAGAGATCATATAAAATTCAGATTTCTTTTGAGATACCCCTCCTAAGGTTGCTGATAAACATGCAGAGAGGTTGTTCGACACTATATTGGCTCAGTTGAAGATGGTTCCTTGGGTAGCCACTAAAAAATAATCGGTATCCAACCTATATTGAAGCTCTTCCCATGTGCTCTGCCAAAAATCTTATTGAGCATCAATGTAATAAACATGTAGGGAGCATGGAGAGTAGAGGTGTCATATTCTCCGGAAGGTCTAGTTCGGAAATTATTTCCTGGTATCATCATTCTCTTTACAATTTCTACCAAGTCCATAGCTACCTCCTTCAACCAATTCTCTGTTAGGTAGACCTGTGGTGAAGGTAAATGGTATGCCATGGAGACATAGGTAGGGATATATGTAGCATAGCCTTGCTTTGTAGTAATTTCAAGAATCATTGTCATCACATCTGCCCTGGGAAGAATCCAGCCTATTACTTCTGAACAGGGAAATAATTCGGGCCTCGTAGCTACTTTCATCAAGGATGAATTCTCAATGTTAGCATAGATCTTTAGTTCTTCGAACCCAACATCAGGTACATTTTGGTTTGAGATCATTCTATAGATTTCTCCCCACTTGTAGTGTGGTTCAACTCCAGTAGTGGCTTTGGTATCTTTGTAGATGAACTCTACTTTGGTGATTATTTCTACTTTAGGCTCTCCTTCAGCTATCTGAGCTTTTTTATTCTGTCTCTTTGACATGTTGTTGTTATAGCAATCAACTTGTCATAGTGAAACAACATATTTTAGGCTAACTGAGCTCTTAGCAAGTGCTTATAGCAATACACAATAAAATATACCAATTTATTTACCTCCTCGGCATGCATGCTATTTAAAATAAGTTAAGCACAGTCTTTATGAATGAAAGATTTAACAAGGAAAAATCCTCCTAAATTGTTTCCTAAAAAAACCTAAGCTCCACTATCTCAAAACTAAATCACCGAAAAACCATTCTTCTCACATAGGTACTTATCAGACTTATTCTAACACTGGATCTCAACACAACCTTCAACCTTAAAAGCTAAACCCTACGCAACAACCGTCTTCAAGAAAAACCCTAATCGACCAAAAGACCCTCCTCAATCCCACAGGATATGGTAATTAGGGAAAAAATGGCTTTTTAACCTTTGGCATACCAACAAATGATTAATGAACAGGTGGTGTGGACGGTAAAACGCCCGTCTGTAACACGTCCTAACAACCCACGCAAGAAACGCATATGCATCCATAATGCTTCGACAGTGTACAGACTCAAACTCCAGAAAATGAAACTAAAAAACGAGCTAAAATCCCTCCACATTTGTAATATAAAATAACCAAGAAAACCACCACTGGCGTGCAAAACCCTAGCCCCCTATGCGGTAAAACCGAACCTGTGGAAAACCTAACGGTTCAAATATCAACCAATAACAGGCAAAATAACAAAACCACAGTTTACCTACCTAGCAGTAGCGATGTAACCAACTGGATAGAACGAAATTCCACGGGTGCAGAGCAGAACGAATAGGATTTTGACAGCTGCATGTGCACGACTTCTCCGGACTGCTTCCACAATGTAAACGACACAACCCAATGCGAATGACAAGTCACAAGTCGAATAAGACATTATAAGACATGGCCTCTCTCTATATATAACGATTGGTGGGAAACTATCGGCAAACAACTATAGAACCATCGAAACAAACAGCCGAAGGATCACTGCAATGGCGAGCATAATCAGAACTACGGACCTGGGATACGTTAAGTCAATCGGACATCAAAACCACTAACCACTATGCTCGGAACCCAAAAAATGATCATCCTCTGCAACGATGGCTGTGGACTGTTCTATCCTCGTGGTCCTCACTTTGTGAACTGGGTATCGGAAATCAGTAGAGCTAGACTTCTTCAGCAGAAGGAACATGAGGTTTTCAAAACTCCTCAAGACTGGCCTCCTACAACATTGTGTGAGATATATATTATCACTTCGGCTTTCTCCGGTCAAACAACCCGACAGTGAAATAAAACATTATCGGATATCGAAAGGTTAAATAAAACAATTCATTGGACAAATCTTACACTAAAAGCCAGAACTTCGACAAATCAAACTCAAGGATTAAAAAGAACTAGCCCCGATCTATCGACGAGGGAGTCCAAAGGCACTCGACAGGCTTGACGGTTCTATTTCCACAATGTTGGAAGGATAGTCCACTATACTTCTGATATCGGAAGGATAGTCGACTAATCTTCCGATGCAAAAAAGTGAAACAGACCAAGAAAATTATGAACTCAGGGCAGCTTTGGTGAAAACAAAATACTTCTAGGCCAGTTTTAATAAAAACAAAAAAAAGGGGGGCCCTAAAATTGAAAATTTTGGGGCAAATAGTTGCAGCTGCAATAAGGTGGTATGGGTGTTCCATGGTATTGCCCATGGTATGGATTTCTAAAAGAAGATAAATGGAGAAGAGCACCTCACTTCTGGATATGTTGATTTGACTTGATCTCTTGTGTTAGCCCTATGAACTGAGATTTTTTTTAGGGTTTACCGAAACCCTTCCATTGTAGTTTAGTTTCGATGTTTCAATATCAACTCTAGCTAGACAAGGAGGAGGATCCATTCAGGGTCTTCACTTGAGCTTCACCTTCTTGTTTGGCATCATCATGGAGAGGGTTTGGAGGTCAGAAGTTAACCCTTATGCAGTTAGAGGAGGAAGCTCCATCTATTGAGGTGGTCGTGGCATCACTTCCAAGTTTATTAGTGTGGAGCGTTATTAGTAATTTGTAGCTGCTATAGAATCCATTACTTGTGATTAGGTTCCATCCATAATAAAATGCCATGGTAACTTTTCTATCATGTAATACATGCAATATATTTGTTGAATGTTGTTAATGGAATGAATGCAAATTGTTTGTAAAACATTGTCAATGAGTTTAGAGCATGAAGAACACTTATTACATAGAGAAAACATTAATATTCCACCTAATCCCTATTGGGGATAGTGCTATTACATTTTTCATTTTCATTTTAATGGATTACATTTTTTGGGGATTGCATCCACTGTTTCATTTTTCTCGGTTTTTATTTCCCTTTGCATTTTCATTGGTTTTTTTACTGTTGTTCCTTTTTCTAGGCTCTATCCTAGTAGAATGCAGGGCTTGGTTTAGGTCCATTTTTATGTAAGGTGCTATCTCTGTTTTCATTTTCATTTTAATGGAGTACATTTTTGGGGGATTGCATCCAATGTTTCATTTTTCTCGGTCTTTATTTCCCTTTGCATTTTCATTGATGTGTCAATTGTTCCTTTTTCTAGGCTCTATACTAGTAGAATGCAAGGCTTGGGTTTAGGTCCATCTTTCTATAAGGTGCTATCTCTATGTCTATGAAATTTCATTTCTATTCTTTGAGAAAAATAGTGTTGGTTAACTATTTCTCTAGTCCACAACTCCAAATTGGAAAAAAAATTTCAATAACTTGTACGTATGGAGCTCCAAAATGGAACTGTGGATTATGTTAAATAATTGTCAAAAAACATATCTTGTAGTTTATTTGTTAATTGACAAGAGTTTGATGACATTTTCTAGGAATAAAGTGGCATTCTTGCTTGAGATGATCAAAGCACTTGTAACACGGGCTTGAAAACATAGACGCCAACACACACAAAAATAATTTGATAGATTAGCTGATGTGCAAGGTTTTGTATATTGACACTACAAAATGTGTTCAAGTCTCTAGTAGTTTTTGGGCCATTTGCCCTTTATTTAGATCAACTAGCTTGTCATGTTTATTTATGTTATAGCAAGAATTATTGCTGCAAACAAGATTTTCTCAGTGAAAGATTTTTTTGTATATTAATTGGGTTTCCCTTTCAAATGATGTTGCTTCATACTTTAGATATCGACGGAGTCAACTATGTTGCATGCCTATATTGGAATGCAGATCTGTAAAATCCCTCATTTATGATGGATTTCTAAACGAGTGGGAAATGTTTCGTTGTGTTGTATTTGTGCATAATGCATTGGAAGGTGTCTCACTAGGCTCAATGTCAACAACCATAGAGTTGGAATTAGAAACTTTGATGTATTCCTGTTGCCAACTTGAAATAATAAATATTCATATGTGCTCAAGACTATTTTCAAAAGTGTTCTCTTGAATCTGTTTCAACTACAGTATGCAATTTTTGGATCTAAGAAATACATCAGTAGATGACTTCAGCTTAGCCACCATAGCAAATGGTGCCAAAATGTTGAAATCTAAGATTGTATTTTCTGCAATAAAATGACTAATATGAAGATCTTATCGAATTTTAGTGCATTGGAGCATCTAGAGGTCTACTATAATGATTTTGTTACTCATGAGGGCCTTCGCATTCTTATTTCTAGCTGTAGCAACTTGTCTTAAATTAGATTAGGATCAATGAGGATAACATATGATGGATTATTGCATATTGTGTCTTGTAATGTGTTCATCATTGGAAATTACTAAATGTACAGTGCTCCAACTCCTAGTTTTGTTATGGTGAATTTATCATGTAATTGGATTCAATGCTTGGTCATACTCTAGTGGTTTTTAGAGTTGATAAACCAACACTTCTTTGCACAGTTATTACAAGCCTATAATTCCACATCTACATGGAAGCAACTAATTTAGATGTAAAGGGGACAAAAAAAATTGATTAGGTCATCACCATTAGACAAAAAATATCAAAAGTGTTTCAAAACAATGATTTAGGTTGTTTGAAATAGGTTTGATTCCATAACAATTTCATGTTTGACCAAGTGTTTTAATTGTTTAACATGTTTTTGTTTTTCTTTTAATGTAAGGTATAATATATTAGAATACCTTTGAAGTATGGAAAGGAGGAAAGGAAACATAGTAGATTGAATGGATATGTTTGAATTTTTAAGTTGGGAAAGGAACCAGAGTAGATAAAATGGATATGTTTGAATTTTTAACACGTTTCTCCATATACAAGCATACCTTTGAAGTTGCGAAAGGGAATGTTGAAGTTAGTTGATACCTTTGAAGTTGCGAAAGGGAATGTTGAAGTTAGTTGGGATGGATATGTCTGATTTTGTGTGTTTTAAGTGAAAAATGGAATGCATTGGATCATTTATTTATTTTTGGTGAGAATCTTCATCAAATAAAAATAGGAGAAACACGAAACACGAAAGAAAAAATAAATATGCTTCAATCATAGAAGTGTGGAGGATTTCATTTGGTGTGTGAAAGCTACGAGGGATGTAGTTAGAGGTGGATAAGGGTTGTGGCTGAAGCCTGGTTATTGGCTTATTATATCAATTTTCAATTCATGTGTTTCTTTAATTTTAGGATTGATATTAAGTTGAGATGTGAAGTCCATATGGTTTTTAGGTAAATTCATTAATGTGAATGAACTTAAAGTTATGGTTTGCTATTGTTTTTGTGTCATTGTGTTGTTTACTCTTAAAGTTGTGGTTTTCTATTGTTTTTTTGTTATTGTGTTATTTACCCTTTGAAAATTATGTAGAACAAGTTTGAAGCTTTTTTAAATATAGGTTTATTTACATGCAAATAAATATAACAACCTTAGTAAAACATTGAAAAATAACTTTGATGACTATATCAAAATATTACAAGTATATTTACATGCAAATAAATATTATAACAAGTATATTTACATGCAAATAAATATTATAACATAAGCATAAGCATTGTTGTTTAAAATCTATGTTTCTATTTATGTCATTTTAGTTAATCTTCTCTCATCATTCTCATTGTATCTATTTCATGCATATGAATCATGCATTCTAAAAATGATTTTAATTTATGTAGAATTTCAATAGTTGAATAGTCAACACACGAGATAAATATAAAAGTTGAAACTTTAGAAATGTGATTTCTATGTCTAGTTTTTTTTATTTTATTTGACTTTCAAAATTTATGTATTGTGGTTGAAAAAATAAATGAAAAAAACATTTGTGGTTAACTTATATTAATGTTCTGTTGGTTAGGAGTTTAATTTATATAAATATATAAATAAAGCAATTACATCAAAACAAACTTGAATTTGTCTCTATAGGGAATAATGTCTTGATTTATAGAAATGTGATTTCTATGTCTAGTTTTTTTATTTTAGTATTTTATTTTATTTGACTTTCAAAATTTATGTATTGTGTTTGAAAAAAAATGAAAAAAACATTTATGGTTAACTTATATTAATGTTTTTTTGGTTAGGAGTCTAATTTATATAATATATAAGTAAAGCTCATTTACATCAAAACAAACTTGAATTTGTCTCTATAGGGAATAATGTTTTGATATTCAAGATAATCATTATAAACCGAGAACCTTTTAATGGAATAAACTTTCACAAACAAGATAGTTTGAACACAACGAGAATCTTTTAATGGAGTTATAACCATTTTGACAATAAAAAAACCCAGAAATGATCTTTGCTAGCATAGATGTTAGTAAAGTGGGTTAATCTTAGAGAGTTTGTCCAAAAATGGGGGATAATATAACTTTAACCCTTCTATAGACTAAGGTTATTGAGTGAAAGCTCTATAGAACCTTTTTTGACTTAAAAAATAAAAAAATAAAATACCAAAAGAACTGACCTAAAAACTAAAAAAGAAATACCAAAAGAACTGGAAAAGATTGATAAGCTGGTTGGAATCAACAAGGTGCTCCTTTGGATCGTTTTGATAGGGCTCATCCTTGTCCTCCACGATCACCACTTTTAGTCCTCAATGGACCTTTATGAGAACATCATACTTGGCCTCCATAAAATATAATTTCTTCATGATATCAATGTGCATATGAGTGTCCCTTTTCTCCATAAAATGTAGTTTCATTATGATATCAATGTGCATATGAGTTCCTTTTTCTCCATGGCTTGAACTATTAAATATTTTACTAGTTAGTAATTTTTGTCTTTTTTGAAACCTTGGTATCCCTACGTTTCGAGAAGCTTGTGTCAGGGACCCATTGGATAGCTTCCATATCAACCTTCTTAGTGAGGTCACTTGTGTGGTTGTGGAATTTTTCAGCTTCACTAGAATCAAATTGTTTAAAGGAATATCAATGGTTAGCTGCCATAGTTTTTTTCTGGACTTTTTTAAGTTCATGCTTTCTTGTTTGATCAAAATGCTTATTGGTTCTAGGTCTACCTCACTTGGTGGTCCTACAACACCCTACTTCCTAAATTCACCAAAGATATGCTCAAAATATTTCAATTTCGTTGTTATTCTTGTAAATTGGAGGGTAGGAAATAAAAAAGAATTGGACTTGGACGCAAACTAATCTACATATAACCTTCAAATCAAGAGAAAACTCGTTATTCTTCTTACAATCTTCCATCAACACCAATCGAGATGTTTCCATGAATCTTTTGTTCTTCACATGAATGACATGAATGACTTGAATTGATGTTATGGAACACTTGTTGCCTTGTTGCCTTGTGTTAAGGAACAATACACCCATACAATGGTCTATATAACATTTATCATCTTTCTCAAATGTGTGACGAAGACTCTGGAAACCAACTAATGTTCCCTTGCAATAAAGCTAATATACAATGTGTGTCAACCCTTGTGCCAATTGTTACCTAAGATGAACACCTCCTTGTCAACCCATGCAGGTGTGACTTATTATAATGTTAGCAATGACTAATGTCACTAATAGGTATTAAATTAAACATTGTAAAAAATAAAAAAAACATGGTTAAATAGTATTTTTTTCTTGAATTATTAAACATTTCTAAATAAATAGATGCACTTAAACAACTAAACTTAAAAAATGTATACAGTGAATATTGATATACTATGCGATAGTAGTAAGTATTAAATATTGTTAAAAAATGTATACACTGAATATTGATAGACTATGTGATAGTAGTAAGTATTAAATATTGTTATTATATGGTATATTGTATTTCATTAATGATTTACTAATTCCAAGAAAATAAAGAGTTGTAAGAGTTGTAAATGTTGGTAAAGTTTAAATATGAATCAGAGTAATAGAGAAATTTTTTTACATAAATGTGTTTAAACTGAAACCTAAGCATTGGATCACATTCTATTAAATAATTTTTTATAATCCATGAAAAAAAGTAAAGATCATGGAATGTAAATAAATAAAAAATATATATTCTAACAAATAAGTTTCAAACATAAATACATGGAGATAAATACATTTTGAATAGTTTCAAACATAAATACATGGAGATAAATATATTTTGAATATGGAGATAAATATTTTTTGAATAGTTGAATAATGGAAAAAAATTAAAAATTGCGGAATGTATATAAATAAAAATATGTGTTCAACAAATAAGTTCCAAACATAAATACATGAAAATAAATATATTTTGGATATTTGAATAATATTTGTGAACCTTTTTATTAAATAGCACGAACTAAACCAAAAATAAAATCTAATAATGTTAATAAAAGGTATTGGCCTCTCCAATATTGTTTCTCATATTATGTGTTCTAGAAAAATAAGAATTATAACATATTTCATGAGGATTAACTTGAATGGAAATTAACAACAAAATATTGAAAAAACTATAGAGCAGGCACTTCAAAGGCTATTAAAAAATAAACTTAGTATACTTCTTGCTAAGATTTCAAACTCCATGAATTTATTTTTATTTGAGCAAAAATCAATCATATTTTATCAAATTTTGATTTTTCGCATGTAAAAGTCGATAATAATGTATAAGAGTACGCCAAATTTTATAATAAAAAAAACTCATAAAAAATATTGTGGGTCAAATTCAATCAAAATATCATAATTCTCAACCTCAATACAAACACTCTAATGTTAAATAGAGTATCTCTACAATGAACATGTATTACATGTTATTATGGTGACAACCACATGAAATAATAATAAATAATAATAACAACTTAGAATTTAGTCTTTAACCAATTTTATTAATTAAAATAAATCAATATAAAATATTTGGAATTTCCATTTCATGAAATGTGTGGGGATGGAGATGGATGAAAATGCCAAAAATCAATGCAAAAGAAGTACAATTCCCTTAATCACAAAAGGAGCAAATCAAATGTATAGAAAAGTAGGGGCTAGAAAAACAAGGGAAGATAGATTTAAAATGAGAACTAGGTGATTAGATTGGTTTTTGCATTTTTTTGGTTTCCTATATTATTGGAATTTGTAGGATTAACTTGACCTTTGTTTTTAAAATATTTTTTTTACACTTTGTTAATTTGTATGGGTAATGTAAGAATGTAAAAAAACATTTATTAATGATAGTAATTCGCATCTATAGGATGCATAATGCTAGACTCCACAACCAAACACAAGATTGAAAATAATCTATAAAAGACTAAATTGATGAAATTACTTATTAGAGAAAATTTGAGGTATAAAATGGGCCTGGAAAATAATAAAATAATAGTAAAAATAATAAAATAATGTCATTTTGAAGGAAAAGATAAAAAACTTATTTTTTTTCTTCGTATTTTCAACTTATCTCCTTGTGGTTTTACTCAAATTTTGAGCATGAGCACACTTTTGATGTGAAATTCAATTATGCATCCAACAAGTACTCACTGCATACTTTTGATGAACCCCGACCTATGAAAAATGAGAAATGCATTAAAAACATGTGTTTTTAATGCACATAGTTTTTTAATGTATTTCTCATTTTTTTGTGGGTTGGGTCCATCAAAAGTATGTAGTGTTGGTACTCGTTGGATGCAGAATTGAATTTCGCATCAAACATTTTCACCTGCTTTAAATTTGAGTAAAACCACAAGGAAATAAGTTGAAAATACGAAAACAAAAAGTAGTTTTTTTGTGACAAATATGTCAATTCAAATATTATGGTTGACTCATTTTCTTCATATTCTATTGGTTCTTCAATTCCAATGCATTAATGGTTCGTTATCTTATAATCCAAATTTCGTCTAATGAAGTGATTAGCATCTTTCTAATGGATTGCTCAAATGAACACATGCAAGCAATCAACAATGTCTGTGCCATTCCACTACATAACTATATATAACCGCCCTATTCCATCGCTTGAATGGTTGTGTGGGAGATACACTATCAAAGTAAACCCCAACCTTGGTTGTTGAAAGGAGTTGACAAAGGAAACTCCTAATTAAACAGAGAGTTGAAATAAGCATGCAAAGTGCATATTGGTGGAACAAATTGAAGATTTATAGAGAAGGTTTAGAGATAATGTGCTACATGCGATAAGAGCATAATGGAATGAGTCTTGAGGGAAATTGACATGGATGGTTATGAAAATTGTGTACAACTAGAGACAAACAACTACAATCGATACAAATGGAATAAGTCAAATCCTAAAGAACAACTCAACATAGATGGGTTTTGGGTTTTGAAAATCGTTTGGGTTTGGATGTTAGGTTTCAGAGATCAACTTGGAGGGGTGTCACACTCTTAAAATATGTCTTCGACATAATGATCATTGGCAAGTTTTAATAGTCTATGTTTTATATTTTTGTGTCATCTCCATTTTGAATTGTTATATTGGTTTATTCATACTATATTGAGATTTTGCAAAAAAATTGCTTTCATTTTATTTTCAAGTTGATTTTGTTCAAACTATTCAATGTTCTCTATAACGGTTATTTTCCTACATTTTCATGTAATGCCTCATTATATTGGAATATAGAGAAACCACTTTGTAACTTCATGTTCTAGTATTCATACTTTTCATAGATAGCCCTAAATAATACTTTCTATAGGCATTGTTTTTTTATTCAAGCTTTCAATCAATACAAGCAAGTGACAATTGCTTAATTTTATATTTAACACTTGGAAATAAATGTTCTACCATACTCTGGAATTCTTGTTCAACAAAGAAGCCATGAGCAAGGGGTATCTATATAAATAAACTCACTTATGCCCCACCCATATTTGTAGTCATGAGTGCAAGAAGAAGTAGAAGCATATCATTGTGCATACTTGAACCCCAGGGGGGTGATAGCAACATCCTAATTTCATAAAACTATTACCTAACAAGCCATCATTGACACAATACATTGATTTTTGTTGACATAATTAAAAAAAATTCGATATATAATCTTTTTATTGGAAAACTTGTAGAAATTAGGTGATCATTGTGTCCACTTAAAATCATATATAAAGAGAAGTGACTTATGGCAAGAGAAACCAATTTGTAACTTCAAATTCTAGTGTTCATAGATAGTTTTAAATAAATTTTGTTCTAAGCATGGATATAATGAAAAAAATACAAGGCATTGAATTTTGTTGTTTACATAATTTAAAATTATTAGACAACATTTGTGACTGATTTTAAAGGAAAAACTTGCAAAAATTAGGTAACTATGAAGTACCCAATTTTAAAATTGATTGATTTTAAAGGCAAAACTTGAAAAATTTAAATGAGTATTAAGTATCCATTTAAAATAGTATATGGAGAACATGATAAAAGAATACAAATAACTTGAACCATTTTGATTGTTTTTGAAAGGAATATTTGACAAATGTAAGTGGGCATTAAGTGTCAATTTAAAACTATATATATAAACAATGTCATAGAAAAAAGTAAAATAATTTAAAACTTATTTTTTTTGACATCATTATTAATATTACTCTTCTCATTAGTAAATTCTGATAGTTCTTAGACAGATTATCTGAAACTCTCTCTTTATAGGTTAATCATTTGCAAATGAAGGGAATACAAAGCTTCTAAAGTTATCTTCACTATTTTATTTTTTCAAGATATTTGATGGTTTGAATTTTTTAGGCATATTTTTTTTTATGGAATGTGTTGTTTCTAGGTTTTCTTCTATCATTTTAGTTTGAGCCCCTATTCCCCTTTTCATTCTCATGGGTGTGTCATCTATTGATATTTTCCTATTTGTTGGCTTATCTTTACATTTTTGTGGGTATGGGTTTAGATCCATTTTTGTAAGATGATATCCCTTTCTTTACACATTACATTTCTATACTTTGAGAAATGACAATTGTAGTCGTTTGATTCTTTATTGCTCATGCAAGATCATCATTTGTTTTCAATCTTTTATTGGAGGCTGTAAAATGAAAAATTAGTAAACTATCTTCAATGTTTCTTATATCAGGAATCCTAAATTGGAACTATCCACCACGTTGATGAAATTAATTAAAAAATAGGTAGTTGATTGCAAGGGCACTAACAAGATGTGTATCACACCACCTTGGGAACAAACTACATTTTTGATTACAACTTTGTGATTGAAATGATTAAATCATTTCATGGCATATAGGTTTCAAAATATAGAATGGGTCACAAACAAACAAACAAAAAAGGAATAAAAACAATGATTCAATATATTGGTAGATATGTAGAGTTTTCCTTATGCTATTATTGTAAATCCATTATAATCAATCCATTGTAGAAGTATATTAGATAATCACAACAAAGGAAGAAACAAAGGCATTTGGAAGGTACTCGTTGGAAATTCAAAGAATTTAATCCATATTATCAATGCCAATACTAAAACTTGTAAGGGGGGAATAAAATTACTATGCAAAAATTTTGTTGTTTATTCGGAGTTCTACAACTTATGGAACATGTGGTTATATTATTTTATAAAATTTTCATGTAGATTATATGGCTAAAATATATAGTGGAAGATGAAAGAACCTTCATTGATATTATTATAAGCAATGGATTTATCTCAAGCATCATTTTGTTTGCAAAAGAGAGTAAACTAGTCCAATGAATACTTGTTTCACAACTAGTTCCATCACATGACAACTGGTTACTGAGGAGAAAGAAGGTTTGCAAAATGTTATTGGGGAAGAGAATGAGCAACCTTTAAATGTAAAGAAAAGTTCTAGAAGAATTTAGAAACATAATTTTAGGATCCACATTGTAAGAAGAAGACAAAAATTCAAATATTTTTAAGCCTCTCAAGATTTCTCTTTTAATTTATAGTGACATAACTATTAACTATCATTGGACAAACATACATATGCAAACCAAATAGTTCATAAAAAAATATAATTTGATTTAATATTTTGTAGAAAAATATGGAATTATTTATATACTCACATGCATGCATCCTCAATCATTTCGACGGAGCTATATTGTTGATTTTTTGTTCCCCTAGTGACTTGGTGCCTAAGTCACTAAAATGGGACAAATGACATGACCCTCGTATTAATTACTTGATATAAGTAATTAATTCACTTTATACAATAAAATGACTTTAATAAATTTAATTTGTGGTTGAGAGAGAAAATATTTAATGGAGAGAAAAGTGACTTTTCTCATCAATTGATGTGAAAAAACTAGATTAAATGTGGGCCCTTGATCTAGTGTCCTTTCAACTATGCCAAGAAGGTGAAATGAAAATACAAGGGAAAATATTAAAAACACACTTCATTCCTCATTTTACTCACTCAACCAAGAGAGTTGGAGAGGAGAGAACTTGACCTTAGAGGAGTAGAGGAGAAGAAAGGGGGAGAGAGGAAGTTTGACACATTTTTCCAGGCATCCATACAATAATGAAGAGAGCATGAATTCCAGACCAAATTCAAAATTCTAAGATAACATGAAAATAGAGGTAGAAAGCACATTATCTGAGGAGGATTGGGCATGCATTCCAAAGTTGACATTCCATACACTGTAGAGTTGGCACAAATTTTGAATCTAGTTGCATAGAATTTGAGGCAGCCTCAACACTATTGTCGAGGCATCTTGTTTGTCTACTCGTTGATATAAGTTGTACTTGGAATTTTGATTATATTGTTGTACATTTAATTTAAGAAGATATTGAAAATATCTCTCCCTCAAACAGGTTTTCCCTTCGGGGTTTTTCCTAGGCCAATTGGTTAAAAATCAGTCTAGAATTTTTCCGGTGTGTGACTAAATTATTTCTGCTCTTTGTATCTTGGTAGAATTATCATGTGTTTTTAGTTTTGTATTGTTTATGAGTAAATTCCATTTGCAAAATAATGTTTAATGGGTGGGAATTAAAAATGTGAAATTAAAATTGAAGACCAAGATGGGGATTGGACAGTAAAAATATACATCGTATCAGAGCTATGTTGAGAAGCAAAGGGTAGATTTACAGTTGGTGATTTTCGGACTTCAGAGGGAGTTTTCTTTTGTTAACTAGAGGTAGATTTGGACTTATAGTTTTAGTGAGATAAATACCAATTTGAGGTTGGAAGACATATTGGATGGGGCAACGAACTTTGTTCCTTGGAAGGAGAGGATAGTTCTTATATTGCAAGAGAATGAGTTGTGGGATTAGGTGGTGAACCACACTCAAGCTCACCAAGTTCAAATTCCTGTAGCTACAGATGCATCAACATTGTAGGCCTTCAATAAAAAGGACATCGAGGAAAAGAGGATCATCCTTAATGTGGTGAAGGACCATGCGATCCCACACCTTACCACTAAGACCCGTGCTTATTTGATGTGAAAGGCTCTAACCAATCTGTACCATAACTCCAATGATAACCGAAATATGGTTCTGAGGGAGAATTTGAAGAGTATAAAGATGGATAAATTGAGAAATGTGACCTCTTTCCTTACTTGAATCACTCAAGCGAGAGATGAGCTTGTAGCTATTAGGGAGGTTGTGAAAAGAAGTGACCTTGTGAGGATTGCATTGAATGGAGTAACCAAGCAATGGGTAGTCTTTGTGGAAGTGGTTGTTTCACACGAGAACATGCCTTCTTAGGATCGTCTCTCGGATGAATTTGTGCAGGAAGACACACAAGTCAATTATGTACAATATAGATCAATTAAATAGTAAGGATGAAATGGAGAATGTTTCCTTGTTAGCCACTAGAAAGAAGTCCAAGAAGGGCCCTAAGGGAGGGGCTAAGCAGTAGAGAGGTGAGAAGAAGAAGGATCTAAGTAGCTTCAAGTGTTATGCATGTAATTTTTTTTCCATTATGTTGGTCAGTGTCCTAATAATAAGTGGGGAAAACAAGAGAAAGAGGAACAAGTTGAAACTATATCCAAGATAGAGAGATACACTGCAAATTTTGAGAAGGAATTCTCTCTTGTCATAGTTGTTTCGATTTGCGATAGTAGTAGGCCAATGGATGCAAGGAAGTAGATAGTTGAGAGTTTGTATTGTCAGAACATGACAAGGATTTGAGATGCATTCCTTAATATAGAGACTATTCTAGAGAAACTTGTACAATATGGAGAGGGTACAATGCATACAGTCAAAGAAGTGGGACGAGATTCGAGATGCATTCCATAATATAGAGACTATTCTAGAGAAACTTATACAATATGGAGAGGGAACAATGCATACAGTCAGAGAAGTGGGATGAGTATGGTTCTAGCTAGAGTTTGGAGAGCTTCTCTAGGTATCAAGAGTGCTCTATGTTCCAGGGCTTAGGGATAGCAGATTATAGATTCCATCCATGGAGGGTGCAGGATATGCAGTGGTGTTCAAGAGTGAACACATATTTATCTATCTATTGGGAGTGGATTTGGTTGATCCTGTGTTGTTCGGTCATTGGAGAGATGGTGATTATATGGTGTGTGGTCAACCTACATCGAGAGGATTTGAGTGTATAACAAGATCAACTTCTAAGACAAATGGAGAGCATGAAGATCCAAGGATTGATGTGTCCTTGAGTACTCATTCCTTACTTTAGAGTGGAGAGCAAAATTCTCTAAAGATTGGAGTGGTATCAAGTATTTAATCTTCAATTTAGGGGAGTACGTGAGAGGATACTTTTTCCAATGTTGGTGGGAAGGCCAACTGGTATGACTTGTCACTAATGGATGAGTGAGATGAGACTTATTGACATGTGGCACCAATGTAGAGTACATGATCTCTGGAGGGACTAATTCAAGAGACAAGGGAAGCTTCTACAATAGAGAGTGTGAGATGAGAGTGTGATTCTTGTGGAAAACCATCCAGAAAGACTTCCCACGTGAAGAGGAAGTGGTGAGGGTTTCATTTTAGGATGTGCTTCATGAGATGATTCCCAACATGAAGGGAAATTAAATTTGACCCTTCTAGATAGGATTTTAGAGAGGGTGGGAATTTTTACATTATGTGAGAATCACATGAGCATATTAATAGCTTTGGTGGAGAATCAAGTTATATTTTTTAGGTATAAGTTGGGAGTGAGGGAGAACACCTTCATAGGTAAGATGGAGTGTTGAATTTTTGTACCCAAGGAAGTCTCCCCCTAGTGAATTTGTGCCTATGTCACTAAAAGGGGACAAATGACATGACCCTTGTATTAATTGCTTGAGATAAGTAATTAATTCACTTTAGAGAATAAAGTGACTTTTTAATAAATTTAAGTTTTGGTTGAGAGAGAAAATATTTAATGGAGAGAAACGTGAATTTTCTCATCCATTGATGTGAAAAGAATAGATTAAATGTGGGCCCTTGATCTAGTGTCCCTTCAACTACCCCAAGAAGGTGAAATGAAAAGACAAGGGAAAAGATTAAAAAGGCACTCCATTCCTTATTTTACTCACTCAACCAAGAGAGATGGAGAGGAGAGAACTCAAATTGTGAGGATTAGAGGAGAATAAAGGGAGAGAGAGGAATACTCGCATGTTTTTCCCAAGAATCCATACAATAGTGAAGAGAGCATGAATTCCAAGACCATATTGAACATTCTACAACAACACAAAAATTGAGGAAACAAGCACATTATCCAAGAAGGAGTATTGTGCATACATTCCAAAGTTCTTGGCACAATTTTATAGGGAACTGGTTCAACATTAATTGCGGACTATATATTCAATCCGTACAACACATTTTTGTATTGAATGGGCATGATTTTTGAGGCAGTGTGGGCACAAAAATAGAGATAATTTGTTGATGTCACAATCAGCACAAATTCCAAGAAGGAAGTATTGATTCTGGGCATGAAATTCGAGGAACATACATATTGAAATTTAGTAGTTCGTACACTACGGAGTTGGCATGAATTTCGAGACCAGTTGCACAAAATTTGAGGCAGCCTCAACATTGTTTTTGAGGTAGTTTGTTTGTTGGTTGGTTAAGATAAGTTGTACTTGGGATTTTGATTATACTATTGTACCTTTCATTTAAGAAGAAATAAAAATCTATCTCCCTCATATAGGTTTTCCCTTCAAGGTTTTTCCTAGGCCAGTTAACTAAAAACCATAGTCTGAAATTTTTCCTGTGTGTGACTGTAAATTATTTAGTAGAATTCTCATGTGTTTATCAGTTTTGTACTGTTTATGAATAATTCCATTTTCAACATAATGTTGAATGAGTGTGAATTGAAAATGTGCAATTAACCTTGAACATTGAGATGGGGTTGGATGGATACATATATCACATGCATTGATGTCTTAATTATCATACACAATCACACTGAAAAATATTTTCAAGTCAGGAGAAATAAAAATATGAAGTCAACTTTCTAAGGACATCTTGTTTATTAAGTTGGTAACAATACTCATATGAAATGCATGTTAACATTTATCTTAAAGAATAATTAAAATTTAATTTATTATTCTACCACTCTTTGTAGTTTACAATTCATTATGCTATTAACATGCTCATTTTGTACCAGCCATAACAATTTTGAAATGGTATGAAATCCTTTTACAAGCGTGTCAATAATTCTTTTTTATCTTACATTTTTTAATGTGAAATTTGCAAAAATATTANTTTGTCCCAGCCATAACAATTTTGAAATGGTATGAAATCCTTTTACAAGCGTGTCAATAATTCTTTTTTATCTTACATTTTTTAATGTGAAATTTGCAAAAATATTACAATGTTGAAATCTATTATTGTAACAAAATTCATAATGTGTATATTGCTTATTCATAATGTGTACGTTTTTATTCATAATGTGTATATTTCTTATTCATAATTTATATGTTTTTATTCATAATTTGTATATTTCTTATTCATAATTTATATGTTTTTATTCATAATTTGTATATCCCTTAACAAAACACATATAACGATCAATTTCATAAAAGACAATAATGTGGGATTTTTGGAAAATTTTATTTACATTATTTTAGTAGACATCCCAACAAGATGTAATTAAGTGGAATATTAAAAATGATTTTAATTGTAAAATAATATAAACTTATGTATGGAGATCCTTTATAAAAATAAAAAGTAGTAAAAAGACAAAAATAATATGGGTAACGATGGAATATATAATGTATCCTAGAATTTGTACAATGTGCCATAGAAAGGACTTGAATAATGGAAAATAAACATATGAATAATTTATGTTTAGGTAATTTTATTCAAAGAGAGGGAAATGATCTATCAATACAAGTAAATAAACGTGTGTGCCACACTTCAATAAATTTTCAATTTAAACCTCCATGGTTTATTTTCAACCCCAAGTTGTAGTTTAAAAAATTAGTCCAATCTAAAGTTGTGAACCATTGGTGTTTGTTGTAGGTTGATGAGAAAATGGTGTGCAAAGAGGTTTAAAAATTTTCCCATGACCTTTTGAGGTAATTACCTCTCAACTTCTTATAGATATGGTATTCTTCTAGAAAAATAAGTATAGCCACACTAGTGGTCAATTATACAAATAATTCTCGTGGAATATTTGTTGAATCATCCTTCCCAGCAGCACCAACGGCATCCGAATTATTAGCAGCACTACAACTAGCAGTTCCTACATCATCATTATTCCCGACATCCCGAGTAGCAGCAGTTCCAAGATCATTTCAATAACCCCCCCTATTGTACTCCTTTAGATGATGGTCACCAGCCTCCATTGTGCTGAAAGTCAGCCTTCTTGTAGGGTGCATATCTTAAGAAACAATAAGCATGCACTAAAGGAGATTTGACACAGAACTATCTTAGCAAGAAAGTGTACTATAAATAGAAAAACTTAAGGATAAGTAACACTAGATAAATGCGTCAAAAAAGATCACCGTCACCATCCTAAATAAACTATATTTGTGTGTTTTCTATGGCCCAATGTGATAATGAAAGCATAGTTGTCTAAACTAAGTTCTTCACCTATCTTATGGGTACGAAAAAAAACTAAAAAATCCGTGAAATTACAACTGTATAGTTCCTTTTCCTCCATTAGCTTGAAACCAAACACCTCTCACATAAGAATAATATTGCATAAGAAAATTGACAAACATTTAATATTTCTGGAATAAAATACACATAAGAGGGGTAAATATAAAAGTATTTAAACATTTATTAAGTTTTAAACCTTGTAAAATTTGTTGGCATTCTTTGATGTGGTTCCAAGTACTAATAAATATTCATGTTGCATCAAATTCTTTATTTCTCTTAGTATGCATGCAGAAATATTGTCATTTCTCTTTCTTATGATTTACTTATCTACCTTTCACTTATGGCCCTTAAAAAAATCACACTTTGAAGAACTGTTACCACTAACACAAAATCCCCTTAGCACATCAAGACCTTAAACTATTATTATATCATGCACGCTATAACTATAACGTTCTTAGTGAGTTTGCAACACCTTTTTTTCCATTAACCATACTCTCACAAAGTGGTACTGCATCATTAATATGCTTCATTTTAGAATCATAAGCAAGGTTCTTTACCAAAATTATTGCACTTTGACTATCGGAATTTAACCTTACAAATTTATGTACAAACTCAATACCTAAACACACACTCTATAACCATATAACTTATTTATTTGCATGGGTGGATGTCATGTATTCAACTTTTGTAGTTTAGAGTGAAACCACAACCTATATTTTGCTCATCCAATTGATAGATCCTCCAAATAGGTTAAACATAGCCACTTGTAGATATCCTGTAATCAAGATCTCCAACCCAATTTTCATCAGAAAATCCCTATACATTTATCAATTTGTCTTGTATGAGTCTTCCTTGGTAGAAAATTGCATAATCTCTAGTGCCACACGAATATTTGAAGACCCTGTTTATAGTTGTTCAGTGCTCCTTATGTGGTTGTGACATATATGTGCTGAAAAATCCCACTACATGAGTAATGTCCAATACATACCATCTCATACATTAAATTGTCAACATCACACCATAGGGAACTCATGACATATCTTCTTCCTCTTCCTATGTCTTGGTACATGGGTTTGTAGATAAATTACACCTAGAAGAATAGGGACCTTTTCCCTGTTTACATCCATACATACTAAACCTTTGAAAAATGTCTCAACATATTTTCTTTCTTTTAGCAAATCTTGTTGTTTCTATGATCTCTTTTAATCTACATCCCTAGTATGAATCTAACAACACCAAGATTCTTCTTCTTCTATTGAGTTAGATTCTTCATCCTAAAAATTAAACTCAATTTCTCTGGTTCCTTTTCCCTATGAAGGACTTCTTGCTTGGGAACATCTTTAACTTGGGGAACACCAAGATTCTTCTTCTTCTATTGAGTTAGATTCTTCATCCTCAAAATTAAACTCAATTTCTCTGGTTCCTTTTCCCTAGGAAGGACTTCTTGCTTGGGAACATCTTTAACTTGGGGAACTTGGACATAGAAAGGTCAAAGCTATTGTCCATTAACTCCAACATAATTTTTTTCTTAGTTCTTGAATCTTCACAAGGTTCTAATGGCTTTCTTTCATGGTGTTCATTTCCTTAATATTTTTTTTCTTAGTTATTGACTCTTCACAAGGTTCTAATGGATTCCTTTCATGGTGTTCAGTTCCTCAGTATTACAACCTCTTTTTCTAAGGTTAAACTCGCTTTTGAATTACAAAAAATATCTCCCTCTTCCCATTCAATTTTCCCATGTTTGCATTAATGAAGAGATAGGTTTAAGAATGTTTCCCATGTTTTCCTAGATCTAAGAAGTTTTAATATCCACTTCTCTAGTCTCCAGTTAAACTATAGGATAGGTTTAATATCAACACTATAAAAGTGAAGATTAATATAATGGTAAGGTGGGAAGGAAAATAAACATAGATAGTTAGGCATATCAAAATTTTCTTAGACCCTCTCCTTTACCCTCTTGTGGGATTATAGTCTTGGTTATTTATTTTATTAAGAGAAAAATATCAATGTTTAAAAATATTGAATACCATGGTATATCTACTTCCTGGTGTAATAAAGGATAAAAAAATAAAATATATATGCAAATCATCCAAACAAATATAAGCTCAAGTTCAGAACATTCCAAAGGTTAAAACCATGTCATTATAAAATGTAAATCTTTATGACATGTGTCAATACAATGACAACACAATGATAGTGCAGGAAGCAAAGAAAATGATTTTACCCATTTCTACATTCACTCAAGATTACCTACTTATATTTTAATAGATAGAGATGTTGCATCTAAGTTATAATGGAGCATTCAAAACTCCTTATGAATTGGACCAACGGCAAGTGTCAAATTGAGAATTTTGTGCTAACTTCAATTAAGAATAGAGTTAGAAGTAAAGAAGAAATTTCTGAAACCACGTTCTCACACATTAATAGAGAATTCAACTCTAAAGCCAACAAGTTATCTAAAGAAGCCTTCACTTTGCAGTTTGCAAAAAAAAATTCGAAGCAGGAATACATGGGTAGTGAACTCCATCCATAAAAAAAAAAGTTCAATATACAAATGGTCATTCTATTGATCTTCTCTATACATTTAAAAATAGAAAGGTATCTATTGCTGTTAAGGCCTGAAAATGGATTTTTGTTTCTATTTGTTTCTGGTTCTTCAATGCACAAAAAGGCCTTAAAAGGCCCAAGAAGACTGTGATAACTAGACGTAGCATCAATTGAAAAAACATTTTGAAGACTCCTTTTAGATGAAAGACATATAGTATTTTAAGGCACAAAAAGTGTCATAAAGAAAGACCAATGTATCTTCTATCTTCATATCTAACATGGAAAAACATCCCGTAATGGAACATAATGTTTTATTCATAGATGAATGGTCAGTCTAAGGCAATCTGGTTCAATTTTTTTTATATATTATAAAAATAAGACAGTGAATTAGAAATTGGTTGATTTTTTTATATTGTATAACTATAAGCATCTTGTGAGTTGGGTCAAAATCCTACCATAAATATTGTATTGTTATAATTGGATGGTACTTGGTACATACATCATCACACGTGTCTACATTTTAAACCTTTTTGCAAATTTTTCCTTAAACACCATTTACATATTGCACCACACTTTTGCTAATGACATCAAATAAGGAAAAGATAGAGTGCAGTGAATAATCTAAATGTATTCCAACATAGTTGGCACTACAGTAGATTTAGATAAATTATTGTTCCAAAGCCACACAAATGTTCAAGATCATGGTCATGAGTGCAACATTGGTATCAATTTTCTCGAAAATGTTGATTTTCTTGGCTCACTAGTAACTTTAATTGGTAGGAAGTACTGTAATGGTCCACTGTGTTTTAAACCAATTTCATAATTATATTTTAACCAAACTACATTCAGCTAATACGATATGTGTGTGTATGTGAAGATTTTATGGGAATTAATGTAAAAATAAAGGGATGGTCTAGAACACAATTGTTGAACGTAAAAACATTGTTTTTTCAAACATAAATGTATTCTAAGATAGTTTACTAATACAATTGACACTGCTATAGATTTAGAATCTATAAATAATTCATTTGTTGCAAATCCGCAAAATGCACAACTTGCAAGATACATTGAGACCCTCCTATGGGTTGGAATAGTATAGAAGATTAACATACAAGGTACTTAAATTCCCCTATCATACTACCATGATCATGTGTGGAACAATGGTATCAATTTTATAAAAAATGTTGAACAAATAATGCATGGATGGCCCACTAGTACCTTTATTTGGTAGGAAGTATTATAATGGTAGACTATGTTTTAAACCAAGTTCCTTATTCTAGTTTTTCCATTCTACCTTCACCTAATACTATATATATATATGTTAATATTTTAAGTAAACACACTATTTTTTGGAACCTAGATCAATAGAAAGATAAATAAAGTTTATGTAACCTATTTAAAGAAAGGGGATTTAAATACCAACCAAAACTAATTATAAAATTGAAGATTCAATAGGCTAGGTTCAGTATCAACATCATAAAAATGAATATTACTCTAATGGTAACGAGATAGGAAAATAAAAATAGGTAGTTAGGCATATCAACATTCCCTTAGACCCCCTCACATTACCTCCCATTCAATCTTGTTTCTTTAATTAATATGAAAATATCCATAAATATCCATGTTTACAAATATTCAAAATCACCATGGTAAAAACTGCATGGTAAAAAAGATGCATAGTAAAATAAAGCATATCTAGTATCTACTTCTTGGTCAATGCTTAATAAAGCATAGTAAAATAAAATATCTATGAAAAACATCCAAACATATTTACGAGCTCAAGTTCAGATAATTCCAAAGGCTAAAACTAGGTCATTACAAGATGGAAATATTTACGCCACGTTGCAATACAATGACAACAAAATGACAGATAGTGCAGAAAGCAAAGAAAATAAAAATAATTTTACCCATTTCTACATTCACTTAGGTTTACCTACTTCTATTATGAAGATTATCTATTCTAAAGGTTAAAACCAGGTCATTACAAGATGGCAATATTCAGGCCATGTTTCAATACAATTACGACGCAATGATAGTGCAGAAAGCAAAGAAAATAAAAATACATTCAACATTCACTTAGGTTTACCTACTTCTATTATAAAGAAATAATTATCTCTAAATTATTTCCTGACTAAACTATAATGGAGCATTGTGAACACATTATGGTTTGGGTTGATGGAAAGTTTCAAATAGATAATTTGTAGCTATTTCCAATTATGAAATCACAATCTCACATGTTTACAAAGAATTCAACTCAGAAGCCAACATATTATCTAACAAATCCTTTACTTTAGACAAAGGAACATAGAATTCAACTCTGAAGCCAACTGAATATCTAACAAAGCCTTTATTTTACACAAAGGAACCTTTTTCTGAGCAAGGGTACTGAACTCCATCAAAAAATTCTTCTTTCAGTAGTTGGTCACTATGTTTCTTCTTTCAACTCTGAAGCCAACTGAGTATCTAACAAAGCCTTTACTTTACACAAAGGAACCTTTTTATGAGCAATGGTTCTGAACTCCATCCAAAAATTCTTCTTTCAGTAGTTGGTCACTATGTTTCTTCTTTATACATTTTAAAATGGAAGGGTAATTAAGCCTTTACTTTACACAAAGGAATTCAAGGATAGTGAACTCCATCCAAAAATTGTTTTTTCATTAGTTGGTCATTCTGTAGATTTACTCTATACATTTTATAATAGAAGGATATCTATCGTGTATCTATCGTGGAGAGGTCTTAAATGGCCAAAGAAGTTTGTAATAAGTAGACGCTAACAAACCATTTTGAAGTGTCCTTTTAGAGGAAGAGCATAGAGTCTTTTAAGGTGCAAAAAGTATCGTAAAGACATACAAATGTATTGAATTTTTTATCTTCAACTTTGAAATATCTCATATAAAGTTTCTATCTTTAACTTTGAAATATCTCATATAAAGTTTTTATGGAAAAAATAAATGCTATATTGAATATTCTATCTTCAACTTTGAAATATCTAATATAAAGTTTCTATATTTAACTTTGAAATATCTATTATAAAGTTTTCATGGAAAAAATAAATGCTATAATGGAGCACAATGGCTTTATTCATAGATGAATGGTCGGTCTAAGGTGGTTAACCAACACAATGGTTTATTCATAGATGAATGGTCTGTCTAAGGTAGTTAATGAGACATTGGTTCAATTTTTTATATTGTATTACAAATAAGAATCCTATGAATTGGGTCAAAATCCAACCATAAATATTGTATTGTTATAATTGGATGGTACCAGGTATTTATAATTGGACAGTACCAGGTACATAAATAGAATGATAGATCAACACAATTGCCTACATTTTAAAACTTTCTACGAATTTTCCTTAGACACCATTTACTTATTGCACCCTTACTTTTTCTAATGGCGTCAAAGAATGCATAGGATAGTACCGGGTACATACATAGAATGATATATTAACACAATTGCGTACATTTTAAAAATTTAAAACTTTCTATGAATTTTCCTTAGACACCATTTACTTAAATTGCACCCTTACTTTTGCTAATGGCGTCAAAGAATGCACAGGATAGAATGCAAGTACCTTGCAAGTAACAAGGAAGCATGCTAAATGTATTCTAACACAGATGGAACACAACAGATCAAGATAAATCATTGTTGCAGACCACACAAATTATCTACTTGCAAGTGAGATTGAGACCTTCCCTGAGCTTGAAATCATACAAAAGAAGATAAATCATTGTTGCGGACCACACAAATGCTCTACTTGCAAGTGATATTGAGACCTTCCCTGAGCTTGAAATCATACAAAATAATAACAACTTAACATACAAGGTACTTAAGTCTGCCTTAGGTATCATGGCCATGAGACAAACAATGGTATCAATTTTCTGAAAAATGTTGAAAAAATAATGCACGCATGGCCCTCTAGTATCTTTATTTGGTACGAAGTAATGTAATGCTCTGCTATGTTTTAAACCAAGTTCAATATTATATTTTTTCCATTTTACATTCACCTAATACAATAAATTTATATATACATCTTAAGATTCTATGGGAATTCTTTATTTGGTACGAAGTAATGTAATGCTCTGCTATGTTTTAAACCAAGTTCAGTATTATATTTTTTCCATTCTGCATTCACCTAATACAATCAATTTATATATACATCTTTAGATTCTATGGGAATTCTTGGGAAAGCAAGGAAACAATGCATTCACCTAATATAGTAAATTTATATATACGTTCTATGGGAATTTTGGGGCAAACAAGTAAACAATTGGAATTTATATAGACAGGGAGATAAATGAAGCTAAACTAAATATCATCTAGAACTAACTATATTTTAAATAGAATTTCCGCTTCTATAAATTCATTCCAGAATCCATATATACCTTATATATACCAAAAATATCATTAAACGAGATTTTTTAACTAACTATGAAGTTCTCCCATAAAAAATGGGATTATCTACAAGGTAGCATGCCTTAACCTAATTAAAGAAAGGAGACCGGAATATAATCCATTACTAATTATACTTTAAAGATAGTTTCTACTTCCATTCATCCATTCTAGAATCCGGATATAACTCACATATACCAAAAATATCATTAAACAAGATTTTGGGAACTATTTGGGAAACTCTAGAAAAGAGAAAGGGAAGGTCTTGAAGTAGTAGCATGCCTAGAATATATATTGTTTATGTAGAATACATATTGTTTACTTTGTGTTCATAGTATGAACAAATACAAGAACTATTTGGGAAATTCTAACAAAAGAGAAAGGGAAGGTCCTCAAGTAGTAGCCTTCCTAGAATATATATTGTATTGTTTACTTTGTGTATTCACAGTATGAACAAATAAAAGACACAGTATGTGGAAGAGTACATATCTTACCTTGAATTGTCTTGAATTGTCTTAAGAACAAGTCTGGGCTAAAATAAGCTCATGCAATATCTTTACAGCACAAATATCTTCTATAGAACCTAACCATCCTTCAATTTGTAAAAGTGTACACCTGAAACAAAATACTGCCATGAGGACTAGACTTTAACAAAATATGCTTATCATTGTTAGTTTTGTACCTAGGGAAGTGTTCCCCTAGTGACTTTTGCCTTAGTCACTTAGAGAGGGGACATAAAGTGACCCTTGCATTAAAGGACTTAAGTAAAAGCATTTAATTTGACTTTAGAGCATTAAAGTCACTTTTTGATAAATTTAAGTGGGTGAGTGAAATTAATATTTTAGAAATAAAATATGAGCATTTAATTGCAGCCCTTGATCTAATATAATCTCCACTATTACATTAGACTCACCCTAGGGTTTTCTCAAAAAGGCATGGGAAAGGCATTTTGCTTCACTTTTGCAGATTGAAGTGAGAAGAGATAGCTCAAAGAGAGAAGAGAGAGTTTCCATTTTTCCTGAGCAAGAGGAAAAAAATTGCAGCACACAAATCGAGGAGAAGACATCAATATTTATTGCTGGTCTATACAATCCATACGGTACTATTTTCGAGGCAGCAGGCACGATTTTTGAGGCAGAATTTTGGGCATGCTTTTCGAGGAATTTTTTTAGGCATGGATTTCAAGGTCCGTATGGTCCATACTGTTCATACACTTTGTCCATACAGTCTATATAGTTCCTCCGTACAGTGGCACAAAAATCGAGGCAAAAAACAAAAAACATAGTTTGATTTTTGTTGCTCGGCACGTAAATCGAGACATAAATTTATCTTCCGGGTTGAGATAAGTTGGTTTGATATTTTGTGTGTATTGCTGTAAATGATAAACTTCTCTTGAAAAATAAAAATACTCTCTCTGACTGGTTTTCCCCTAGTGGGTTTTTCCAGGGCCATTGGCCAAAAATCCTACTGTTCTAAGTGATTAAATGGCGTGCTGATTTTTATTTCCTGTCACTGAAAATTTTTGTTTATTTCCAACACTTTATTTTTCTGAGAATGTCATAAACAATGATATAAATTTTACTTGAAACCGGTGGCTGAAAACTAGTGAAGAATCTACATGGTATCAGAGTGGGTTGTGGTAGAAAATTAAAATTTAGCAGTGAAATAGTCATTTCCAGAATTCAAAAAGACCTTTGTGACAGTAGTACATTTTTCTAAAACTTGTTCTTTGAGAAAATGACTTCCGTGGGGTCGAGAACTGAGGATAGTTTGGATGGGGCAGTGAACTTTGTCTCATGGAAAGACCAGATTTTACTTGTGCTGAGGGAGAATGAGTTGTGGGAGGAAGTAGAAACAATACAAAAAATCCCATTACTATTCCTCCTTCTACTGATGCAGTATTACTTGTAGCCTTTAATAAGAAGGATATTAAATCCATGAGGATAATCTTAGATGTTGTTAAAGACCATGTTATTCCTCACATTTCAGTGAAGGATCATACACATGAAATGTGGACTGCTTTGACTGATTTGTTTGCTAGTACTAATGAAAACAGGAAGATGGTACTTAGAGAGAAGCTGAAGAATGTCAAGATGGTCAAAGGAGAGGTATGTATGACTTATCTTACTAGGATCTCTCAGGTGAGAGATGAGATTGCAGTTGTTGGGGTGGCCATTGATGCTCCTGAGTTAGTGCAGATAGCCATGAATGGGGTGACTGCACCTTGGGTTGTGTTTGTTCAGGGGTTAGCGGCCAGAGAGAACTTACCATCTTGGGACAAAGTATGTGATTACTTTGTTCAGGAGGAGAATCATAGGGGTTTCTTACAGTGCAGTGGCTCTACTAGTAGAGGGGATGAGGAGGATGTGGTATTGACAACGAAGGGGAAGAAGAAGAGCAAGAAGGGTCCCAAGAAGGGTGGGTCCAAGTAGCAACAAGATGGGCAGAAGAAGGCTATGAGCACTATGAAGTGCTTTGCATGTCATAAGATGGGACACTATGCTGCTATGTGTTTGAACAAGAAGAAGAAGAAGCAACAGACAACCACTTCAGCTGAGATCGATGATTTTGTAGCTAGATTTCAGAGTGATTTTTAACTATGCATTGGGCATATTGAGAGAGAGAGATAAAGAGCATCCATTCTCACCAGTGCGGATGTTGATAGACAGAAGGAGTTTTCTTGTGTGACAGACCATTCTTACAGTGCATCTATTTCCAGCAATTGATACATAGATAGCAGAGCCTCAATCCACATGACAGGTGCTCATGAGATGTTCTCCTAGATTTCACAAGAAGATACAGATGTGGAGGTTGTGTTGGGAGATGAATCAGTAGTCAGTACAGTTGGACATGGGACCATTACATTTTAGAAGGAGTCCATGAGTCCCATGATATTGCAGGACGTATTGTATGTGCCTAGGATGAAGAAGAACCTAGTGTCAGTTTCCATGATTGAGGATCAGGGTCTTGGGGTGTATTTCATTGACGGACATGTGCATATGTTTCCCAAGACTGCAGGACCATCTGCTTCAGTTTGCATTGGGGTGAGAAGTGGGAAATTGTATAGGATATTGTTTAAGTCACAACATGCTTTAGCACATAGCAGCAATAGTGATTTGTGTGAGCTTTGGCATAGGAGGATGGATCACTTGCATCATCCATCCTTGGGGTTGTTGAGGTACATGGTGACAGCTTTACCAGAGTTCAACATAGGGCAGAGTGATGTGTGTAGGGGGTGTGCTTTGGGAAAGTACACCAAGAATACTTTTCTGAGCAGTGATAGTAGGTCAGTTGGTACTCTTAACTTCATACATTCAGACTTATGTGGACCTATGTCTTATGTGTCCCTAAGAGGATACGAGTATTATGTGGCATTCATTGATGACCATTCCAGGAAAACCTGGATCTACTTTCTGAAGAGCAAGAAGTTTGAGGAAGTCTTGCAGAGGTTCTAAGAGTTCAAAGCTCTTATGGAGAACCAAACATGGAGGAAAATCTGAGTCTTAGGATCAGATAATGGGGGTGAGTATACCTCCAAAGAGTTTGATAGATTTTGCAGACAGGAGGGGATTAGGAGACAGTTGACAGTTCTATATACTCCAGAGCAGAATGGAGTAGCAGATAGGAATAATAGGTCCATTGTTGGAGCAGATCGAGCTATGTTACATGATCACTTCCTTTCTTTCTCTGGGCTGAGGCTTGCAGCATCGCTGTATACCTTCAGAACAGGAGTCCCCATCGGGAAGTGGGGAATATGACACCTAAGGAGTGATTTTCAAGAAAGAATCCTGAAGTTGGCCATTTTTCATATATTTGGTAGTTGGAATTTTCTCATGTCCCTTCAGAGAAGAGGAAAAAGTTGGATCCCACTGTAGAGAAGGGCATCTTTGTGGGTTATGATGAGACTGCGAAGGCTTTCTGTATTTATATTCCCTCTCAGAGGAAAGTGGTGGTGAGGAGGGATGTGAAGTTTGAGGAGGAGTGAGCCTTCAGGAGGTCGAGAGAGTCAGAGCAAGGAGACCAGCAAGTCCCTACACCTTAGGTTGTGGCATAGGTTCCATCTACGCAATAGTCACGATCACAGGTTTTTGGGGTTACAAGACCATAGAGTGTTGGCATAGGTTCACCAGGTTTAGTGGTTCGACTAGCAGGGTCTTCGGGGATAGGTGATGGGTCTACTATTACAGGTACACCTTATAGGGGATAGAGATCAAGATTACAGGGTACACCTGGTGTTGGCACACCAACTTCAAGTTCATAGGTGATCGGGGATTCTACTCTGGTATTTCTTCAGATGAGGATAGGCCAGTGTGGGAAGAACATTCAAGGAAGAAGAAGCCTAAGTGGCCTTGGGAGACCTTGAAGGATGCCTTAAATACTAGGAGACCTAGTGACAAGGTGAGAGCCATCAAGATGCCTGACAGATTGGGAATAGTGTTGGTGGGTTGTACACAAGATTATGAGCCTTCTACTTTTGAGGAGGCCTCCCAGCATTCGGTATGGATATATTCCATGATGGATGAGTACCATTCCATCATGAAGAATGATGTATGAGAGATTGTTCCGAGACCAGAGGGGAAGTCAGTGGTGACTTCTCATTGGCTTTACAAGCTGAAGCTTAAGGCAGATGGGAGTGTGGAGAAGTACAAAGCCAGGTTTGTAGCACAGGGGTTTTCACAGGTTGAGGTCATTGATTATGATGAGACTTTTGTGTTGTTTGCTTGATATACATGTATCAAGGCATTGATTTCCATTACAGTAGAAATGGGTTGGAAGATCCATCAGATGGATGTGAAGACCACATTTCTTAATGGAATCATACAGGAGGAGATTTACATTGAGCAGCCTCAAGGCTTTGAGATACATGACAGAGAGACACATGTATGCTGGTTGAAGAAGGCCCTTTACGGGCTGAAGCAAGCTCCAAGAGCTTGGTACTCCAAAATTGATTATTACTTGCTAAGTATGGGGTTTCAGAAGAGTGAAGCAGATCTGAATCTCTACTTCATCATGGTTGGAGATGATCCACTTGTTCTTCTACTATATGTTGATGACTTGTTTATCATAAGGGGAGAGAGACCCATTGCAGCTTGCAAGAAGGATCTTGCAGTAAAGTACAAGATGACTGATATTGGGCTGATGCATTATTTTTTGGGATTGGAGGTTTGGCAGGATCCTAGACATATTTTCCTGGGGAAGGGAAAGTATGCAGTTGATATTTTAAGGAGATTCAGGATGGAGGATTGCAGGCCTATGTCGACACCTATGATCACCAACTAGAAGAAGCTTCATGCTTCTGAGGGAGAATTGGTGGACCCTACTTTATATCGTCAGCTTATCGGGTCATTGATGTATCTGGCCAACACTAAGCCAGATTTTTGTTTTGCAGTGAACAGTCTTAGCCAGTTCATGGTTGATCATAGAAGTGTGCATTGGGTCGCTACAAAACATGTGTTGCACTATATTTCAAGGATAGCGGATTTTGGTTTGGACTATAGGAGGTCATAGGGGATCATATTGGTTGGCTATACAGATTCAGATTGGGCAGGCAGTGTGGCAGATCGAAAGAGCACTTCTGGATGTTGTTTTAGTTTGGGCTCGGCAACAATGTCGTGGTTCAGTCGGAAGCAGAATTCCATTGCATTGAATACTACAGAGGCTGAGTACATGGAAGCTAGTTTGGCCAGCTGCGAGGCCTTGTGGATTATCAAGTTGCTAGTGAATTTATTTGGTTAGGAGTTTAGGCCTATGGTGATTTACTGTGACAATTAGAGTTGCATCCAACTCTCTAAGAATCTAGTATTTCATGATTGGTCAAAGCACATAGAGATCAAATATCATTTCCTCTGAGACTATGTTCAGAGAGAAGTAGTCATGCTTTAGTATATTTCCATTGATGAGTAGGTAGCATACATACTGACGAAGTCTTTGGGGAAAGGAAAGTTTTCCTTCTTCAGAGACAAGTTATGAGTGGTGCAAAACACCTTCCTTGGTAAGAGAGAGTGTTAGTTTTGTACCTAGGGAAGTGTTCCCCTAGTGACTTTTTCCATCGTCACTTAGAGAGGGGACATAAAGTGACCCTTGCATTAAACAACTTAAGTAAAAGAATTTAATTTGACTTTAAAGCATTAAAGTCACTTTCTCAATAAGATACTGTGAAGAAAAAATTATTCAAGCTTTCTCAATATTAAAGCTGGGATTTTATGCCCTTACTGAGCATTAAATAGATGTACAGTACATGGATTTTTCTCTATAGCCTTACTGTTAAAACTACCCTCAAATTTGTCAAAAACTAAAGTAAACATAAAATCAAAGGAAGTGCTATGAAGAAAGAAGTACTAAACCTTTCTCAGTTACAACCCGGAAGATCACGCCATACATGAGGGAAAAATGTTTGTACATGGATTTCCTCTACATACTTAAATCCAACTTTGAGTTTCTTTAAGTGTACAATTGAAACAAAATATGGCGAGGAATGGAATTGGACAACCATTTTCTCTCCCATTAAATGCTAGCTCAACCCTACAATTTTTCAAAAACTAAGGAAACTTAAAATAAGCTAACCTCTTGTATTGTGAAAATGTGTTCTCTTCAATGTAATGTTAGACCATCCCTGCAATTTATCAAGAACTGAAGAAAACTTAAAATGAAGTAAGATACTTTGAAGAAATAAACATTAAATTTACCTTTCTCAAGGACACCATAGCTGAGCATGAAACAACAATTAGTGTAGCAAAAGGGTACCCATATTGTCTTCTGCCGAGTGTAAGTGTATGCAATGACAGTTCCTTGCAATAAATTCCCATACTGCCATTCCCCATATCTCTCAGTCTTCTAATCACCCAAAAAATAAAAGAAGAAAAGGCCGAACTGACAAACAATGGAACCATCAAGTACCAAAGAAAAGAAAGAAGAGGAAAAACAAAAGACGGACATGCATGGCCATGCAGAAAAAACAAATAACACAAGCAAATAACAGAGAGAGACAGGGTGACAGGTTGTTGAAACTTGTGCTTCACTCTTCCATTCTGTCTGTCCCAATTGACATATATATAGGTATAGGTCAGGCGGACGAAACAAATAACAGAGACAGACAGATAGGATGACAGGTCATTGAAACTTGCACTTCACTCTTCCATTCTGTCTATCCTAATTGACATATATATAGGTATAGGTTAGGATCTCAAACGATCATAGGGACTCTCTTCTTCTCTGCATTTTATCTGATTTCTGTCCAGTTCACTTTTTTCTGAACTTTCTAGGCAAGCCACCGTGCTTTTCTTCACAGTATTGCATTGTTGTTAGATTATATTAGCAGTATGCTTTTCTTCTTATTTTTTTTTTCTGACATTCGTTATCAAAGTAGAGACAACATCGGAGGAGGCTACCCACTATCTTACCAGAGAGAGTATGCGAGGTCAGATTCTTATTAGAGAGAGAACTCCTTGAAACTCATTTGAGGTGGTATTGGTGTATCTGCGACATGCAAACTACAGGGAATGAGTGCCAAGTTCAATTAATGGTGACAGGTGTACATAAAATTTAAAATAAAATATTTTCATTTGATAGGTGTACCATAATATTGTGACATGATTTTATTTTATTTTAACCTTATTTTTCATAGAGGAGGGTTGAACCAACCCTATTCAATTTTCATTTACTAACTACCAAGCAAACTATAGGGAAGGAGTGACAAGTTCAATTAACGGTGACAGGTGTACATAAAATTTATTGCACAAGTTTATTCACAATTAATTTCCTTCCATGTATAAATTAAATTATCCTTGTGGAGAAGTTGTTGTATCCCAAAGCTATATTATGCTTAGAGATCGAATAAATATTTTCTATCTTACTACCATGCCATGTATAAATCAAATTATTTCTCTGGAGAAGTTGTTGTACCCCCAAAGCTATATTCAGCTCAGAGATCGAATAAATATTTTCTATCTTACTACCATGGCCATCCTAACATTGCGATTCCATTATCTTGCTTAGCCATGTTTATGTTATCTATCCCGAGGCAGACTCAATAAATATAAAGGAGAAATGTATTGGTTGTTTCTGTCGATGCTTTAAATATGAAGGCGATGAATTCGATGTAATGGAGCTGGACACACCATGATTGCTTCTAGGATTAGTTAATATGTACACCTACTAATACTAGATGTTGGAAATTGCATTTGTAAATTCTTTTGTTAAGTTCCATTTTACACTGATGTAAGCACCGATTTAATCAAGGAAGTTTGTTTTTCTACCCCAAGTGACATGTTTCCCAAAAGCCTTTTAGTAAATATTCGTTGGTGCATTGGAAAATACGGAGGGTTTCCCAGCCAAAGGATGCATATACATATACAAATATCTAAAACTAAAATCAAACTGAGATCAGGAAACTCGGCCTCATTGGGAGTAGTGTATTCAGTATTTTGCTACAAACTAAGGTCTCTGGTTGAAGCCTGTTAGCTCCTTCCTTGAGTGTTTTAGTATTTTATTTGTGTTGTTGTGCTATATTTTTATATATGGTGGCAGTAATGGCATAAGCTACAATAGCTAAGGTGATGGGATCAATGGTGATCCTTTTAGCTATAAAATATGACATTAATATGGAGGGCGTTCATGCATATGATCATGACCATCTAAACTAGTAAAGAGCTACAGATGTTACGGTACCCCCAAAGCTATATTCTTCATCTCGCTCAGCATACTTTCCATTTGGACCACCATCCCCTATACATTATAGGTAATCTACGTTTGCCTCTGTGACTGGATATGTTATGGGGTATTCAACTGCTTCACCGACTGGATCAACTACTCCATCTTGCCCATCAATAGTTGAGACTAGTTACCCATCCTCAATTGCATTATGGAGTTCCCATCTGGAGTTCCCATTCTCTAATATTAGGCTTACCCATCCTCCATCATAGATAGTTGAGCCTTTAAATACACAATGGGAATTCGATCTCAATCTCAGGAACCTCCAGTTCAGGATGGCATGAGGAGATGCTAGTATTGCTAGTTTGTTGTCCAATAAAGCCGGTTGTATTCTTTGCTCTCCAGTAAAGCCGGGCTAGTGTTGCTAGTTCGCACTCTAGTTTCTTCCTAATGGTTGAGAAGAGTTAGCCTGATTATCCTACAATCAATGAATTGTTTCATGCTTTGGTAACAGTAAATGTGCCATTTGAATATGGTTTCCCTATTCCTGCCTAGTTGTTCTTCACTAGGGAAAATCTATGGCGTATGAGGGCTGGAATGCGTGGGTTGCGCTAGCTTTCGTGCAAGTGAATTATGGAGGTTATCACGTCATAACGAAGCTGGCACTGACAATGGGAATGAATCAAGTGGTTTTCTACGTCTTTTGGTACCTCCTGGTGTTGTCCTTGCTTGAACCTATCGCCTATTTCAAAGAAAAGTGCGCAATACTATGATCATGCCTATGCTCAGGTTTCACATTATTCTGTGTCTTGCATGATTTTATAAAAAATCAGGCAAAGTCTGAAAAGTAGAGGAAACACTACATATAATTTTATTTTTTCTGTGCATAGTTTAAAGTTCTATGAAATATTTGAGCAATTTAGTTAATTTAGAAATTTATGGAACACTTTATGTAATTTAAATTTTTAAAAAAATTTCTAATAATTTTTTCTAATAAATTTTGCAATTAGTTGTGAATAGTGTACAGTTCTGTAAATTTTGGACATTTATAAAAAAATTATAAATAATTATACCATAAATTCTCTGTAAAGATTTTGCAAATATTTAGGTGAATTCTTGAAAGTTTTATAATATTTTTTGTTTTGTTTTGGACATTAAAGGATGCTAATGATTGTTAATGCAACGGGGTGCTTTCAAATGGATCAACTAGAATAGTAGTATGGAGATTGCTAATTCAATAATTCATGTTTGCAAGCGCATTCATTTGATTGTTGTTTTTAATGTTGCATATTGCTTTGGTTCATATATTCAAATTTAGGGCTTAAATGCCTTATATTTCTTATTTTTTTATTTTCTTGTTTTCTTATAACAATGCTATGAATAGTGCACTGTAAGGTCTATTTGTAAGGGCATTTGTTTTTTATTTTCTCCCGATGATCCTTATTATTTTGAGTAGTTTTCACTTTTTTCCTTTATATTTTATAATTTTAGGGCTTGAATGATATTGAATGTTTAGTTTCTATGCCATGGAAAGTTTGTGAATATTTTATCCTTAAAATGGAAATATAGACAACACTTTCATTGTAACATCTAATACATTTTTTAATTTCTTAATGAAAACTCTGATTAAATTCTAAGAAAACTCTAAATTAATTTAGTTTTTCAGTTTTCAATCTCATTCTTATTGAGAAGGTCAAGAGACGTTAAACGGATATATAAACATAATTATGTCTACCTTTAGATTAGGTGATTTTTAGAATGCAAGCATGATCGAGCCAGCTAAGCTTGCTACCTTCCTGGTCCATTTTATTATAAAAGTTGATAGGTAAGATGTTCCTATACCCAAAATGGAACTATCACTTTAACTATTGAAACCACCTCAAAACTGAAAACTAAGAATAACCAAACCAAAACGAGAGATGAGGGTACCTCCACACCCAAGGGTGGATTGTACCTGTATTCAGGACTTGCCTGAACACTTGTCACCTTGTAAAAACTTGTCAAACTCGCCTCAGACATATTCTGTATTTTGAAGTTTTTTGTATTTGCTGAGTTTTGTAGAGTTTTGAGCTGACTTTTGTGAAGTTTCCTAACTTGGCAGGGATATTGAGTGAGACACTAGAGGAAACCTTCCTGGGGTATTGATCCCCAAACCTTTTGCTTGAATATCAAAGCACTCAACCACTCTAGCTAGTCCAAAGAGATGGGATATTTAGGCTCTTATTTAGCTTCATAATCATTCCTGACCCCTGCAGAGACCATTTCATGTTCCTGTGGCTTCAGAATCGTTCATGACCCTTGCAGAGACCATTTCACATTTTTGTGCAGTCTGAGTCGTTAATAATGTTGATCACAAAGATAAAAATTTTGATGGTAATCAAGAGCAGAATTGGACATATGGTTTCTTTAAGGGTATGAAGTCCTTTCTTTCGAAGACTTTTCTCCTAGTGTCTGAACCCGTGCAACCTGCAACCGGTTTTCTAGGTTTTTCTAGGTGTATTGCTCCTTATAGAAGAGTATCAAAAGGTCTATACCTGAGCTTCAGTTCCCAAGTTGAACACCTACCGGTTCCTAGAGGCAGAGAGGATACTAGGGTTTTAAACTCAAGCATGAGCTCACACCCTTCACTAGATTGGATTATAGAGATAAAGCTTCCACAATTCTCTAGTTTTCATTTTGGTTTGTTTCTCGACTTGTCTCCTCACTGGAGGATTCTATTCTTGCTACTCTGATGATATGCATATCATTTTATGGGATTCAAGTGTGGAACCACCACCTCGTCCATTACTTTCCATGTCAGCGATTAACCTTTTGGCTCCATCATTATTCTTAGGAGGCCTTTGTACTTCCGTTTTGAGAGCCTTGTTCTCTTCTTCTAAGCTGACTAACTTTTTGTGCAAATACTCAATGGCCCTCTTAAACTTATGCTAAAAAATGTGGCTTGCATATTGTTTGTACCAAAGTAAACGTCATAATTCTTTTTTTGAAAGTCCCAAAGCATTTAAATAATTTAAAATAAATCAAATTAAAAAAAACTTCAATTCTTCACCAACTAAATTTATAATAATAAAATCCTTAATGTGTATCTAACTAAAAGATAGTTACCCAAAAAAATGTATCCAATGAATAGATATTAATATTTTATTTAAGTAATTAGCCTTATTTTAAAAGAGTTATACTTACTCTTTATTTCTTACTTTCTTAGTTCCTCTCTAAATTAAGATTTCAATTTTTGTTTGAGAAATAAATAAAATCTTTAAAAAGGCTCACTTGAATCTAAATTTATCCCAATAAGATCCTTGAAATTAAAAAACATTAAAATCTTTAATATATATGCTTTTAAATCTTTATAATCTATATTAAAAAAAAATTGCAAACATAAATTTAATTATAAATATATAGGTGATGTAAAATATTCAAATCATTTATTTTTTTTACTACTCACTCTTCATTTATCAAAATAATGATCAAATTCTTTAAAATTGTTAATCTTAAACCTAAACAATTAGATACTCAGATGCGCTGATAAATATAAACTTAAAATAAATATAATCCCAAGAATTTACAAATTATTATGTAAATAGCCATCATATTTCAATAGCTAGATATTAAACATCACATATTTTATCTAGAATAAACTTTTCGATCTCATCTTGTAATTTGACTTCAATATTAATGATTTTTTTTAAATGAAACATCATTATTTTCTGATGATTATTTTTTAATAAATATGTTTCCCATTATCTGGAAATTGGCACCATGCTCCATTGAATTCATTATCTAACCCTATTCAGCCTTATTTTTTGCTTGAGAACCCATACTCATCTTTGTTTTTCTCAGATCTAGACTTTGCCCTTTCGTCCCTCTCTTTTAAATTTTGGAGATCAAGCAGAATTTTGAGTAGGTTCTCAATCAGGTTTCTGAATTCACAGTTCCATAAATATCATCTGAATTCATGTGACAAATATTCATGATGCTTGATTCAAGCCCATCATCAATCATACATGATTTTTCAAGAACATTTAAAAAAAAAAAGATATTGATTTCACTTTTGATAAAGTGATTTCAATAAAACATCTATCCAATACATTTCTAAACAAGTCTAATGCATTTCTAAGAAGGATAAAAGCTGCCGATTCCACTTTTCATCATGTAATTTCAATCCTCATTAAGAAAGAGGACAACAATGACCATGTAAAATCCCAAGTCCAAATATGATAGTAAAATGTAAAATTTGTACAACTGACATAGTATGAGTTTGCAGAATTATCCTAAGGACTGCAAAACTTTATCCAGCTGGTCGACAAAGCCCTTCTCCTACAAGCTTGCTATAGATTCCTTGATGGCTTGTTCTATGGGAGCAAAGAGCAATGTGATATCGTTCAACTTATTTGATGGATTGTTAACGTGCAAAGAATTAGGGTTTTTCGTACTGAAACTGCATGAAAATTAATTGTAAGAATTTAAATTACTGAAAGTCCATAGATGTAAAAAAATTAGGGGTTTTCGTATTGAAACTGCACAAAAAATTACCTGTAACAATTCAAATTACTGAAAATCCGTAGATACAAATTATCAGTATAACATAGACTACAGATCCCATTTATACCGCATAAGGCATTGGGATGATAGAGAGAATACGATGAAGTTTAAAATCTTACCGCTATACTTTATAATGTGGACGTATATTGGCCACAATCTCGACAAATTCACTGAATGGAAACATCCTCGAAACACATAGATGTCTCCTTGATGCTGATGGGTTTTCATAGAGCAATATATGTGCTCTTGCCATGTATTTTTGATGCACACCCTAACCAGTAATTATCGTAGGTGTCTGTATGACTTGCATTTACATTATCAAAATCACAGTAACTATATATACATATTTATAGTCTGTTTCAATCTACTTCAAAATAGTTCCAAGAATCTTCATGGGGTACTCATTCATTGAAACCTCTTCTTGTCCTATTCTAATCATGCGTGTAGAAGAAATTAGCACTGTACACTTAGGTCAATTACTTTTTAGCACATAAAGGTACAACCCCACATCTAGAAATCAAATTTATGTTATATTTTGATTGAATAGAGCCATGCCTAAATTTATTTGATAGTTTATGCAAAACAGTTAGAAATATTTATTTGATAGTTTATGCAAAGCAGTTGAAAGATAGACCTGCCGATTAGGAATATGTAAATATCAGCAACGATTGATATAAGACCAGAATTTGTACCTTGATAATTTTTCTTCCCAAGGCACATTTAGTATTCCATAATGATAACAGCCAAACAACTGTAACACTGAAGTATGAAACCCTTGCAGGTAGAGAAGCTATGGAAGATCTCGAATTCCAACTCCAAGAAGAAGGAATTTTGAAATATTAATGAAAAATAGTTGGCAAACAATTCCCAGTAGGCACCATACCATATCCCAAGATACCAAGCTGATGCAACCCGACCGTCAGGTATTGGGGCACAAATATCCACACCAACGTCACTTGTACCGGGCCAATAGAATATTATTTAATTACAATTTTAAAAAATTACACTAAATAAATAATATTCCAACTATGGTGTAACTTTAGAAAAATAAAAAAAATCAAAATTAACTAAATGAATTAATGGTTGTGAGCGATTCATATATATCCCCTCGGGGACATAATAATTTCATTTGATAGGTGTACGTAATATTGTGACATGATTTTATTTTATTTTAACCTTATTTTTCATAGAGGAGGGTTCAAATTTCATTTACTAACTACCAACCATTACATTAGAGCATAACACACCCAAGTTGATTCAAACCATGCCTATAGGTTGAAGGAGAGCGTGCTAAGGTTTAAGCATATCAAAGCATGTCTAAATAATTTTTTAAAGTTGAGTAGAGTAGAGCATACACATAATGTGGACAATTCTATTATAATCATGAAACTTAAATGAGAGTTTGAATTTCTTCATTCAATGAAAATGAAACAAGAGACATGAGGTGGCAATGTCCCTGCAATTGCTTACGGAGATTGCTACAATACAAAAGTTGCAAGATTATGATAATTTTGACACAAAATTGTAATAGGGAAGAATATTATTTTGCCACAAAATAGCTTAGCCATCAAATCGATTTATAAATGTTTTGTCGGAACAAAGATATTTCAAAAATATGCAAAATGTGTCCTAAGCATCCTTTTTCATGATCAAAGACTCAATTTGTTACATCTTAAATATGGATACATCCACGTAAAATTGGAGAAGGGTGTAGCATATATGTAGACTTCATGGAAATATATAGAACAAACAACCTTCATCATGACCACTAAACCAAATTCATAAAATAATTGCAAGCAACTAAAGTATGCATATACAATATACCCCTTCAAGCTATGATTTGAGTTAAGGCCAGGCCCAAGGCCTATGTAACAATTGAACAACCGGCTACACATGAAATAAGACTACAAAATACATACACCTAATCTAGCATAAAACTAAAAGAAATGCCAACACATTTACTTTATGATGAATCTAAAATGCCACAAAAGGTCATAGACCTACATGGTATCTAGATCTCCATGTGACATTGACATGACAAATATACATAGTGACTCACAAATCTTCATTTCATATCAAAATAATTTTACAAGGGATGACTTGTTAGAAGTGGTGTCAGTTTCCATGGAAGTGGCGGGATATAAGGATTTGATGGAGCAAGGTCCAATATCTCATTCATTTTTGTCATTTCTTTCACTTATAATTTTGGTTATTTAATCAATGTTTGTGATTATGCAAATGACATCACTCTATCATGTTAAATTGAGAAGACAAAATTAATTATTTGATTGTTATAATAATAATAATAATAATAATAATTATTATTATTATTATAGCCCGGTGGGTTAGCTCAAGTGGTTGAGAGTTGTTTACGCTAGCAGAAGGTATCGGCGTCAAATCCTCAGGTGCCTATGTAGGGGCCTCACTCGATGTCCCCATCGGGTTAGGCCCCATAATTAGGGTTGAAGGTTTACCTTAGGTACCATCCTAAAAAAAATGGGGAAGTATTTGAGGGTTTCCCGAGCAATGTTCCATTATAAATAATAATAATAAAATAATAATAGTAATTATAAATAACAAGAGCCACGAGTGATGAATCAAGTCTTGTCAATGAGAGGGGGGGGTGAATTAGTGAGAGAAATTTGAAAATATTTTCTTTTGTTTTAGAAAATGTAAAAAAAAAATTGGACACAATGTTTTAACGTGGAACCCAATAAGGTAAACCACAAACATGTTTCTATTATCTGTAAAACTTTGTTTTTACAATATACAATAGTTATTTGCAAGAATCCACTTGCCGGAGACCACAATCCCCAAGTTTCTCAGCCACTACTGAAGGATGCACCCACACCTTGGTTTCTGCCTGTACCTACAGATAAGGATACACCAATACCCTGATTGTCCATCCACTATTGGAAGGAGGCTAATACCTCCTTGTAGGCATGTATCCTGCCCTAGCACTACCCTTCCACCCTTGTATGTATTTTTATCAGACTTCCAGATATTCTTTAAAATTATGTCTCTTGTTACTCTGGTTTGGTCTCTGTCTTATGCTTCGGCTGCATAGATCTGGATGACAAGGACACTTTACTTACCATTTTATTTTCTGTTTAAATATCCTTCAATCATCTCTTCAAAACATGCTCACGCCCTTTCAACATTGTGACTATTCATATCTCTTAATTGATTAAACTAAGCATCCTTTCAGTCACACCTCTTCGAATCTCTTGTGCAGGAATCCTCTTCCCCACAACACAAGCTTCCACACTTCACTGATATGTAGAATTCATTATCTTTGACTGTTGGGCATGTTTTTCTCCCAAAATGTAGTCTTGAGTTCTCTGCTATTCGTTCCTATTTATTATTTAATCGTTCTACGAGCATCCCTTAATTACTCCACCTACGGGATTCATCTTCTCTGGCTATGGTCTTTCCTTTCTCATGCCTGCAGGCTGTCTTAAACCCTTATTGTGGGCATCACCTTCCATCTGCAAGTTTCATCTTTCCCAAAACGCAGGATTCATTAACATGTGGGAACTAGCCTTTCTAAACTTTCCTTTTTGCCTTCCTCTTTCTGAACTGACCTTTCTACAAGCTCCTTTCCGCACTGCGAAGGGTGGAAATCGAAAACTCAATTTTTACAAGATCCAAACCTTTGCACTTCCACTTTTCTGCACTGGCCTTTCCACACTACGAAATGCAGAAGTCAAAAACTCAATTTTTCACGACTTCGACATTTTTCTTTTCGCCTTGCCGCTTTCCACACTGTGGAATGCGGAAGTCATAAACTCAAATTTTCACGACTTTGATTTTTTTCTTTCCGCCTTTCCACTTTTCGGACTGGCCTTTTTGCACTAATGAATGTAAAAGTAAAAAACTCAATTTTCACAATTTTGACTCTCTTCTTTCCACAATTTTGCACTGGCCTTTCCGCACTAAGAAATGCGGAAGTCAAAAACTCAATTTTTTACGACTTTGACCTTTTGATTTTTGAAGTTTCGCACCTGGACTTCTACTCCCGCAACGGATTTCCCGAAACACTTTTTTTGAACCATCGATTTGCTTGCAGAACTATTCTCAGCCGTCCGATCTCAATATTTTGCGAAACTTTTCTTTTCTTTGTATCCTTTGCGGAGCTGGTCCTTAACCATCGGATCTCGTGCGGGATGCTTCCTGACTGTCGATTTTAGATTGAATGTGGATCTCACCATGATTTTGCAAATCTGCTTGATTTCTTTGCAGAATATTATCTATAGCTGTAGATTTACTTGCGGCTTCAATCTAAACCGTCAATCTAGATCATTTATGTTTCTTACATTATGCCCTTGAGAATATTTTTCATCATAGTTGTAAAAAAGACCCTTAAGTTGATAGTCCACCATTTTTTCTTGTGTAAACTTATGGATCTTGAAGGGTGATGTATCTTATTGAGGAGCCACCATATTTGTATATGGTTGTGAAGGAAAGTTGGATTTTTTATCTTGAACATGGGATATAACTTGGGCATGGTGGGAAAGCTCAGTAACCTCTAACCATTGTTGCATAGTTCATCTATGCATGAGCTCTAATTTCCTATGTAACACCATTGATAGAGTATTGTTTAAAAAAAACATCAATTAAATTTTCAATTCTAACACCCAATGGTTCAAAAGATTCAATATAGTATTCCACCATGCTTTCTTGAATCTATTTGGTAAGTTTTACCAAAACTTGACATCTTTGATGAAGCAAGCAAATATGATTTTCACAAATTGACTCCATGTCATGATCTTAGATATGCTTTCTTATGTCATTTACACCACTTTCAATGTTTCCTATCCAAATATAGGACACCTATGTATATTTTCAATTTAAGTCATATGCTATGGCATGGAGGGAAAAATAGTGTTCCATTTAGTAGACCTAACTAGTCAAATATTGTTGAACTTTATTTTGTCATTGATATCAAAGAGATAGATGAACCTTGTGATGGCATAACAGTGTTAATGATTGTTGAACTTAGTCTTTTCATTGATGTCAAAAATATAGTTCAACTTTATGACAACATTGAGATGCCAATTTTAAAAATTTTATACAAAATGTGTGCGCAATCAGGTAGTGTCACTCTAGTGTGAAAATCCCACCAAGTCATGGAACCCTTATGCCAAATTCCCACCAAGTCATGGGACTCTAGTGCACAAAACCCATGTGACTGAATTATTGCAAATATACAAAGAAGCATGCTGATGAAAAAATAAGAGAGGTGATAAATCTGACAAAAAATAAAGGAAGAAGGGGTGTCACCAACTTGAAGGAACCCCAACTTGTGGACACATAAATTGAATGAGATCAATATAAATAAGCGACGGATTGAAGTGATTTGACAATATTGGAAGTACAGATGGAGTAATATTTTGAATTGGCATGCTTTGTGGATCGGATGAAATGCTCATGTGATAAATCACAGAATGACTTGAGGAAGTGTGCGAGAGAATAAAACATGTTGAAGTACAAGGAGTAGTCATACATTTGCACATAGTAGTTGCGCATATATATATAAGGAGAATTTGTGAGAGTATTCCAAGGATCATTTGAGCAAGGAGGATCGGTACTAACGAATGCCAAGAATGACTATGTAGAGCATGTTAGAAGTGTGAAGATTTATATCTTTGACAATTTGTACAACATAGAAAAAGTAGAGCAGAGAATACAGATTTGACTGTGATCGAGGTATTCATCAACAAATTTGTATATGGGTGGTAGGACATGGAAAGTATTGAAGATTGGTGTCTTTGGGTTGTTTCTTGACAAATCAGGATGGTGCATGTCTATGCAAGTAGGTTCTTGCTAATATCAGTTGGTACTCATAGGAGGATTGGTGTCGTCACAGGTTGGTGCCTCTAAAGCAACAAGTTGGTGCTTGCAAGGAATTGGTGTTCTTGTCTAACTAGTGTCAGCAAATTCATTGAGTTGGTGCTCACACTTGGAGATTGGTGTATCCCAACATATGTTGCAATAACAAGTTTATTTATAGATATATATAATCTTTGTGTAGTGTTCTTTGTATTGCAAATTTCTTATGAGGTTTTTATATTAACGAAACATTGCATGTTATAAAAAGTGTTTGAAAAGATAAAAAGTGCATGATATTGATTCACCCCCCCCTCAGTATCATTTGTGGTCCAACAAATACGACCCATTAAAATTATTTAGATCAAGTTTAGTGAAGAGAGGCATCAAATTGTGGGGACAGATACAAAATGAGAAGTTGTGATTGACACCTTCTTCCTCTTTAATGTGCTTGCACTTATAAGAGCCTTCACTAAAGTAATTTTCACATTTCTTGGACTTTCCCTTAAATGTCACAATTTGATCAAAAGAAATTTTGACTTGTGTAGTGAGGGAAGACATATTGGTTTCCATTTTGCTAAATTTTCTGGAAAGAGACTCAATCATTTTATGTATTTCATCCATGACTGACATGTTATAGGATTTTGTCATAGGACCATTGGGTCCACCAAATAGATAAGCCAAGAGTTCATCCAACATGATTAGTGTACCAACAAGAATATGTTAGGAGAGGCCACAAGAAATGGTGCTTAAAGGTCCCAAAAAAATTGTAGCTATTTTAGAGCGACACCACACTTATAAATTTGGGGCCTTATTTATTAAATATGTCCCTTGATACATTAAGTAACAATCTATTCCACTAACTAGGAAAGTTAAGGTGGAGCCTTAACATACATTGCCTCTACACTGTGAAGAACAAATTGATTGATGGCATCAATTATAAATTCGTCGGTGCATTCATAAAATCAAAACAAATACAACAAGATTATATATATGATCGATTTCAGCGTAAACATATACCATGTAGAAAATTGAACAAAGATAAGTGTTTTACTCTTTATCGTGTATTTTTTCTTAGTTGGTTTGGAATCTGTTTTGTCCACTTTTCCTATTGGTTTGGAATATGTCCCCTTCCCAAACCATTATGTTTGGTGTCATTGATCTGCTTAATTTAATAACTAGTATAATATATTGGTTGATATACTATGTACCCCTCTACCATAGACCCCTCAATTTTTTCCCTTTGTCGAACAAAACCCTTCAATTTTTTCATATACCTTTCGAAGAAGAACATCCAATGACATGAGACCACCTTGACTAATTTAACCTCATTAGCTAGGAGAATTAGAAAATGGACTTATGAGTCCATGAAATTCACAAGTAGTTCCTTCCCAAACATACAAATAATTTTATATATCTTATGAGTGCATAGCATACAACCAACACTGTGGAAGAATAAACATGTAATCGACATACATACACCTACAAGGTTTATATGGTGATGTGACTTCAACCCTGGCAAATATTATTCTACAGTGAGGCAACATCATAGAGTTGAGTGGTATAAACAAGGCACATCCACACCCAATATTTTATCCTTCACTACAAACAAATCATCTTTCCTCAAAATCCATGGAACATCTCCTTCTTTAAAAGACAAAGAAAGATCAAGTACATGATGCCCTCTACTTTCTTTTCTTCGCCAATGCTTATTTTTTGTATTAAAGAAAAATAAGATCTCTCCTAAAACACAATGTGTCACTTTTTTCATTGATATGTATCTCCATAAAGAAGATGAACAAATTTTGAATATATGCATGGCATCCAGAAAGGGGGAAATCTGAAGACTCTCCTTAGATGGAAGCCCATAAAATAAGAATTCCACAATTTCCTTCTCATTGTTTGTTTCAATGCCCTATTCCAATCTATTGATGTCATTAGCTTAGGTATTTGGGCTCTCTATGGTTTAACATTGATAACATATGAAACTCTTAATAAGGGTGGTTTTATTCAACATAGTGTTGATGAACTATGGAAACCCTAGTCACTTTTGACGATGATATTCAGCTGGTCTATTAATTTTACAACCCCACCAAACACATATGGGTTTTGAGTTCTTAGCATCAAGTGTTAATGATGCCTCTCTTGAGGATGAAACTTTTTTCCTTCAACCAATAACAATGTGGAAGGTTTTTAGAACACACCAAATACTTTGGGAAATGTGATGAACACAGACCCCACATGCTCGGTTAATCATGATAATTCCTCTGTCAGTGACACTTGTAGATGTTGTGGTTACCAATGGTTTGAAGAATGGAATGGGTTTCTCTAATATTAATTCCTTCATTCCTCATGATTCCAAGTTCATGAATGGACAAGGAAAAGAACACCTATTTATCCCCCTCCCAGACTTTCTTCCATAAGGATGTCTTCTCATTTTCTAGCCAGGGTTTTAGTTTATAAATCGAAATATAACTTCGAAAAGGATTTCACTCCAGCCAATATGATCATTGTGGGGATGGATTTATTATGGGAGGACTATATCTTAAATTCCTACTGGGATTTAATGCAAATTGTTAGAAGGAACCTCCTATAGGTCATGACGCCTGCTCAAATAATAGAAGAAAGGTTTTAAGAAGAAATGAAGGAGGATTACAACTTGTTGTTGGAGAAGACATACTCATGGATTATATTCTCTCCTTTGTTTTCATAACCCTCATGGAAAAATTTATTGCGGGACAGATTTCAAGGTAAATCATGAAGGATTGGATGCAAATATACCAGAGTTCGTTCATTGGTTATACACCATCTTTTCACATAGTAGCTTAGGGTTGGCTTGATTATATTTTTTGATCCAAAGCTGATTCAAATGTAGTTCTATGAGGCAAATGGTTTAGAGTACTCCATACCTATAACTTAAACCTTGACACCCGTGTTTCAATCCAAGTATAAAATAAAACTCAAAGATTCCTGATATGAGTGAAACTATTGGGACTTTAGCTCAAATTTTGGATGGGTTGTTTAACTTTTGTGGTTTAAAGGCTTGGAAAGACTAGCATTCTCTATTAAAATTACAAGGATCATTAGAGGAAATCTATAACTGAAATTATGGTTAAGGTAGTTATTCCATAGGGACTCTATGAGAGCCTAGAGTTGCTTCATGGTGGTTTGGTAATTAGCCAAATCTTCGATTACATTAACATACCTTTTAGGTGTAGACGTTTCCGATTTTATGGGAATAAAATTCAATACTATCCAAGACCTTTCAGGAAATCTATTTGGAGGAAAAAATCCATTTCTAAAGTATTTGAGTTCTCACCAAGCGTTACTCCTTATCCAGTGGAAGGTGCTTGTGATTTTCGAGGGTTAATTGGACTGAACTTTAGTTTGAATCCTACCCATTTGGGATTGTGGTATATTTTCAACCCAACCTAGCCTTCTCTATCACTATATGTAAGCCTACAAAGTATTACAATCATAATTTTAGTTGTAAAAGAATACTATATTTCTCCCAATGGCACAGTTGTGGGTGAAGTTTGCTTATTGGTTCTCTCTCCTCATCTCAAAATGGCCCTAGTATCTCAAACCTAACTAGGAATCACTTCTCTCATTTCAAATATTTCAACTAGATGGGCTACAAGTGTAGGTGTTATTGATACCAGGGGAGGTGGGGGGGGGGGGCAATATGATATTCGTCCCCAAAAAATTACAATCCCCCCAAGAGTGTTTGTATCCACTATGTTGAGATGTGAATATCTCTTATATCATAACCCTAATTAAGTATAAAAAAGGTATTTTATTTATTGTGCTCAAGGGAAACCAATGAAGAAACATTAGAAAATAGAAAATATTGTTGGAAATGAGTCTTTTATTGTTAGAATATATTATGGGAACAATGTTCACTCACCTCTTAAGGTTGGGTGAACTTTCACTTGAGCATAAATCTATTACAATATTTCTTGACAAAACCCTTTATAGATTTATAACTCTTTAAATAGGCTTCCCATATCCAAAACCCTAACCATGACAAACATAGAAGGAAATAAAGAAGATAACCATGAAAACAAGGATCTATACAGTCCCACATAAACTCCATTAATGTGGTCATCTGAACTATACATTAAAGAAATTATGAACATGAAAAGGAGACTCGAAATTTTAGAAGAGAAAATATGGTATGAAGGAAACAAAGTAAACGAAATTGTTGAGTTAAAGAGAAAATTAGAGGGAGAAAAATGAAACTCTTAAGCAACAAATCTCAAGCATGTAGAGTAGAATAGACATGGGACAGCAAGAAGTAGCTAACATGAAATGAGAACTAGAACAGTTGAGGATGTACGAATTCAAGAAATTAGAAGCGATAAAAGAAGAAGAAGAAATGGTACAATTACAGGGAATCTAGGCAACGTTAGCCAACTTGGAAGTTAAATAAAATCAGCTAAAAGATCGAATAGAAGAGGTGAAATCATGGTCACAGGTTGTAACAGGGCCATCGAATAAACAAAGAAAAATCCTTGAGAAACAAAACAAAATACAGTTAAATGAAGAACATGATAATCAAAGCAAGGCTACAAATACTATCATTAAAGGGATTAGGGACTTTGGGGAAAACGAGAGGATGAACACTCTAGCAAGAGACTTCCTCAAAGATGAACTAAAATGGTCTGGGAGTATTCATCAAGCAAGCAATATTGGAACGAACACAGAAGGAGGGAAATAAAGACATGTGAGAGTTAGTTTAAGGAACATAGAGGATAAGAACACGATCCTCAAAAATAGAATATTTCTTAGAGGCACACGCATAATCTTAGATGAGGACTTGACTTTTGCTCAACAAGAATAATAAAAAAAGGAGTGGGAAAAGGTGAAATCAGCAAGAAGTGAGGGAAAATAGGCATGGTTGGTCAATGGGAAATATCAAATTGGTGATCATTTCTCAAATAAGAAATAGGAAATCACGGTCCCACAGGACTATTTACAGGTGGTAATTTGGAATTACAGAGGTTACCCATGGAGAAGAGGTTCGGGGTTGGGGCCCATAGTAGGAGGGAAATATATTATAATTCTTACAGAAACACATGAACATGATGGATGCAAGGTTTCATATTTGGAGGGTTACAAGAATATTTCAGTTTGGAACAAAGGAACTGGAACAAGCAAAGGACATGAGGGAGTCGCAGTGTTAATAGATGAAAAATGGGGTGGAATTGTAAAAGTGGAGAAAGAGGACCCAAACAAACAGTACATTTGGTTGCAAATAAACGAGAAATAGGTTACTTTCAAGTTGGTTGCATGTTATTTGGCCCCCATAAACTCAAAGATTTATAAAAGAGCCAGTTTAGACAAGGAAGAATCATATGCCTCTTTAAAAAGAGATATCTCTCTCTTTAGTTCCTAGTGAGAAATAATGTTAATAGGTGATTTTAATGCAAGGATAACTAACAACCAATATCCCCATCTAAATAGTGAAGAAAGAGGGGAAAACAATCCCTTATGCTTGGAGGCAAGTGGAGACCAATCATGGGAAAGAGTTTCTCAAGATGGGGATGGGGAAGTAACACACTTTGGGGTAGATTTACTGGGACTTTGTAGCTTGTTTGACATGGATATTTGTAATGGAATGAGAAGGTGGCCAAGTTCAGGGGGTATCACCTTCAAAACATACAATGGCCAAAGTGTGGTAGATTATGTAATTTGTTCTCAAAGTTTTATTCCTAGAGTGTTGAAGTTTGATATAGGGGATTGCCTTATCAAAATGAAGTCTAACAATGCCCCCCTTTTTGTTAGGTTGGAATTTTTCTCCACTACCCCATAATAATCAAAATTTTGGCAAGCAAAAGAAAACTCTTGCCAAGGGAATTTAAATCCTCCCAAATCATGAAAACAAGGACAGATTTAGTGCTTCCCTTTAGCAGCAGTTTCAAGAAATGAAATATAAAAGGACAAATATGACAATCAATAAGGAAAACAGTCATAGTCATGTGCATAGTAGTTTGTTGATCCCAATAATCCACAAGGCCTTAGGTGCATGCAAATGGTATCGTCCTAGTAAGAGAGCTACAAGTACTTTTCTGGAAAACTCATGGTATGATGAAGAGTGCAAGGAAGCTAAGATACATTTAAAAGAGGGAAAATTCAACAAAGAAAACAAGATGAAATATGAGAAGTTAGTACAATAAAAAAGAGAGGATTATGTAAATACAAGAAATGAGTTAATATCTCTTGGAAAACACAACCCCAAAGGTTTTTGAAGAGAGTTACAACAAAGGAAAGAGCACACTGAAAACAATATCATGGATGTCCAATGGTTAGAATACGAGAGGGTTCTTTATGAGTGGTAACAAAAGAAGGATACTCCTTCCATAGTGAAAACATCAATGGAGCTATTCAAAGTGGAAAATATCAATCAGGGAATAAAGAAACTAGCAAGCGACAAGGAAGATGACATAGATGGGATTTAAGCTGAATTTTTAAAATGGGAGTTGAGCTCCTTTCCTCTCACATAAAGGAAATTTTCAATGGGTTCATCCAGGATGGCTTTTCGAAAGAATGGACCACCAGGGTGGTCATCCCTCTCTTTAAGAGCGTAGATACCAATAACCCTTCTAATTACCACACTATTATGATCAACCCCCTCATGGGAAATCTTTTTGGGAGCATGATAGAGAGGAGAATCAACATATAGGTAGAAGTCAAGGGGAAAAGAGAAAAAGGACAAGTGGGATTTAGGCCTAAGCACTCTACTATTGACCATTGTATCACCCTTAAACATTTGATAGAGATATATGGAACAAACAAGGCAGAACAACATATTATTGTTTCATGGACTTTAAGAAGGCCTTCGATACAGTGCCTACAGACAAAATTTGGAACATAATGGAAGAGTTGGGTATTCCAAATAGCTATAGAGCGAAAGTGCACATGCTTTATGAAAAGGTTTGAACTAAAATCATAACAAGCAAGGGAATTTGTGAATGTTTTGGCAGTGATATTGGTGTTAAGAGGGGTTGTCCTTTCTCCCCCATGCTGTTTGGTTTATAGATTGACAAGTTAGAAGCTTGGTTGAGCAAAACAGATGGTGAGGGTGTCCACCTAGCAGGTTATGTGGTGAAGCTACTGTTATAGCTGATTTTACCACTCTATGTGAATCACACTTGTATGGCCTTCCCCTATCCCTCTCTAGACTCCTTAGACCCCTTGGACCATTTTTTGTCCTTTGATGTTTCCTTGACCATCCCTAAAGGCTTGTGAAAGTTAATACATGCGACTTTTAAACCTATAATCATGTATATATGCGGGTTTGACCCCTAAAACCGTGTACATCAGGATGTGTGCATAATCCAAATCCATTTGGAGTTTTCCTTGACATGGATCTGACTCACTTGACTCCTGGCCTTCCATATGCCTTGAGATCACTCGGATTTGACCTTTCATTACCCCTTTGAAAATATATATAAGTAACTCTTTGGTACATTGAAGGCATAAGAGAGTATTGAGAGCAAAGAAACTATATTCCATTGTTTCCAGAACTTGTGCTTGAGTCTACCTCACTTTGTCCCTTGGAGCACTTTTGTGTTCTTCCCAAGGTTTCCTTTTGCTTGTGAGCTTACTATCGAGAGATGGAGGATTGAGGTGGTGGAGGCCCAAGTGGGGGATTCAGTTTCTCCGGTTTGCGAACATGCCGACAGAGGTTGTATCCATCGTAATCTCTGATTTTATATTGATAGAAATATCTTTTCTTGTCCAATAATGTATGTTTGAATGAGTATTTTATCCATGGATGATTTCAAATGCTTATACATTGTTGATTATATATGATAGAATAGATCTAACACCAATATATATAGTATGCTTGTCTTGTTTACTTGTTGTTGAGGAAGTGATTTATCAATTCAAGCTGAAGTTGGAAAACTCAACGGGGATCTACTTCAACCGTTCGAAATAAGGTATGAGGTCTGATCCTTTAGTGTTAGATATTTAATTTCTATTGCATATTGGAAAGGGTTGATTTTTGGAGTCAAGCTGTCTATTGTGGTACCCCAAGCCATAGGAATTTCTCTCTGTAACAGAATTGGTGACTCTGTTGGGGAGTTCCTAGTAGTTGTCCTTTGGGGGTTTTCTATTGGCATTCAATGGCTTCGAATTGCTCATTTTCTCTTGTTTCTGTGTCGGGTCTGGGGGCATGTTTTCCTGGTAGTGTCTGATTGGTGTGAAGTTTGTCTCAACTTGTTTGTTTTCCTTTATCTTTATGCACCTTTCTTCTTGTACACGAGTTTTGAACTCACAGTTGCGTATATACACGGGTTTCACTGCTATTTCCGCGTACACATGCAGGTTTACTGTGAACAGTCGTGTATGCCCTTAGTTTTTCCTTCTAGAGGAAGTTGGAGGGTTGTTGGGTGAATTTTGATGATTGTTGAGTCTCCTTTGATAATGCTAGAGTCTGTATACACCTCTATTTCTGACCAGAGACGTTTGTTTTAGGGTAAATTTCTTTTTTTTAAATGTTCTCGTTGTTGCATTTTCGATTTTTTCTTTTGGGATTAGTGCATTAGATTTATTTTACCTTAGTACTTTGCTTGAGTGCTGCTTGAGTGTGCTTGTAGAGTCTGGGGATTGTAGAGCCATTCTTTTGCTTTTATATTTCATTTTTATTTCAAAAAATCCAAAAATATTTGCTTATCATCCTGCATTGCATTTTGCATTTTGCATAGTACTTGCACTAGATTTGCTTTGGAGTATTAGTCAGGATTTCATATAGGAAAGCTTGCATTCATCATTTGAAGAAAATTGTGCATTTCACGTAGTAGCATACCTTGTTTTTCATGGACACAATGCATTTGCATTGATTGTTAGGTGTGCATTTTACTTCATGTTGTGTCATAACACCATTAGTTGCATGGCCATATACCTCTTTTGACTAATAAAGCCAATTAAAATCAACGCTTAAATTAAAAGGAACTACACTATTTTATTTGATAGGGTTCACCAACAAGATTAGGTTTTAGGGTCATGGAATAGTTCATTGTGAGTAAATTCTCCAAGACCACTAAACAACAACATATATGTGTCTGTCCAGGTGAGTGTGTGAAATTCCTTGGTATAACTAGTGTTTCTCAAGATCCTCCTCTCAAAAGGGAGTTAAGCATGAGGTAGTGTGAGCGGTTATTGATTGGGATGACCCCTAGTCATAACTGAGTAGCACCGGAGATATTTCCAGGATTGTATTCGTATCTGGGGGCTCTTTCAGGAGTTTTGGGCTTTGCTACCTTGCCCATAGGGTCAATCCTGCTTGCGACTATCCACCTGAGCATTGATTATATTGAGGTGACCTTAGTGGCCTTACCTAGGATATCGAGGGGGTACTTTGTAGGGGTTATTCTGCGGGTGTCCCGGCCAGGTTGGGGTCGGATAGCACAGTCATTTTACGCGTTGAATATTAGGGCCACAATAATTGGTTACGTACCTCCACTTGTTGTGTATGGGAGTCTCAAGCCTCTCCTAGGAAAGACATACTTGATTCATTCGAGAGCTCACTTATCCTACCCTTGATTGCTTGTGGTTGGCTTTAGATTTTCTTGGTGATTTCTTTGTGCATGTTAGCTTGCCTAGGGTTTGTGAAAATAGAGAGTCTTTGATATTTTTTGAGTCATTATGGATTCAAGTGCATCTCCTCCCCATTCTCGTCGTTTAGCAGGACTTCTGCCTTCTACATCTCCTCCTCCTTTGGGAGAGAGAAATAGACAGTCCAGGCGGACTACTTCACACATTGATTCACACACCAAGGGAGACCATATAAAAGGTATTCCTGAACCACCTTCTCCCATTCATGTGGAAGATGGGGAGTTTACTCCTAACTATGATCCTTCACCCGATTTGACTAAGTTAGGTCCTGTGATTTTTGGGATAGGAACCTTTCATGATAGAACTACTTACTCTAGGGTTGATTCCCCATTGACGCATCATCGGTATGGAATTCCGGAGGATGAAAAGACTCATTTTGAACCCACGAGCACTAGTTATGGTAGTTATGGTATGTCTGGTTTTCCCACACATGATTTGGCATTCCATGTCGAATCTGAGTTTGAGCCTAACACTATGCCTAGGGGAACTCTCATTCCTTACCATGCGGAGAGGTTTGGGAGCACAAGTCATATTGCACTTTCCATCCCGGCGGTTGAAGCTACATCACATATTCCTCCTAGGTCTAGGGCTAGTGATCCTATTAGGATACCAGATCCGAGACGAGTGACTATAGGGAATAGCACATACATAATTACACAGATCCCTTTGTCCTCTATCTCTCATTCTTCGAATGTTCACCCTCCACCTCATTCACGTGGTCCTTCAGGCCGGAATGTTGCTACGAGTTATGTCTGTACTACGATTACTAGACCGGTTGTGTCTCAGGTACATGCACCGCCCATTGTTTCGGGAGATCATGGTCATACTTCTAGAGGTGATATTCCTACTTCCGAAATGTATATTCCTACTTCTGGAGCATATATTCCTACTTCTGAAATGTATATTCCTACTTCCGGAGTGTATATTCCTACTTATGAAGTGTCTCATGGGACATCTCATGTGATGACTTATGGATCCTATTATGGGACGCAGTATGGATAGGGTTCTTCACCTTATGGGTGCGGGTATCAACAACCTGCCTAATCTCCAAATGACGGATTTGTAGCTCCGAATAGTCAAGGTACACCACACTATGGTGCTTCCATGCCACCCAATACAGGTCAAACGAGAGAAGGGCACTATGGCCAAGCCCATGGTGGTTATGGTAATCAGACCTATGTGAATCAAAACTATTAGGGAGCGGTCCATCGACCTAATCATCCTAGGCTCCCTTTCCTCACAACACTAAATCTTCCTGACTTGTCAAGATTGATGAATGATCCTGTAGCTCATGACTCGGCTTGGCCGGCTATCCCTACTAAGCTTCCCTCGGACATACCCAAATTCGAGGGCAAACCGAGAGAGGATCTGAGTGAACATGTTACTACCTTTCACCTATGGTGCTCTTCGAATTCCTTACACTAGGACTCAATCCATTTAAGGCTGTTTCAACACACCCTTACAGGGCTTGCTGTGAAATGGTATATAGAGCTACCTAGGGGGACATTCGCTTTGTTCGATGACCTAGAGATGACTTTTCTTAACCACTTCCAGCTACCAGTACATTATGACATTGGTACTGAACTCTTTTCGACATTTCCACAAGATAAAGCCACACATATCTTGGATCATATCCAAGAGTGGCGTAGATGGAAGAGGTTAATTAAAGCCTTTATACCGCTGGAGTTCCTCCTCGAATGGTTCCTTAAGTTGTCATTGCCTTATATAACGGAGGATGTTTCTACATCCGGAGTACAAAATGAGGAACAAGCCATTTTTAGGGTGTAGGAACTGGATTTGATTTATGCTCAGTCCAGTTTGTTATATGAGATCATTCCCAATGCTTTGCATTCTAGTTTCAACCCCAAAGTTAAACCTGGACCACATGCCGATTGCATTGTGGGTTGTGCGAGTGCTAAACCTATGGATTCGGTTGCAAAACAAGTCTTTCAATTTTCAATCAACCAATCTACTTTGGTACAAGCCACAGCTTCATCTCAACCCACCCAAACAGCGAGTGTGCTTTCAGTGCAATCGTCGGACCAGAAGGGTAACCAGCAGCCCGGACGGAAGAAAACGAAGGGTAAGCATAATCGTAAGGGTGGGAATAGGAATGAGAATGCTAATAATAATGAAAAGAATGCTCGTAATGCTGGGGGGGACAAGAAAGCTAAACATAAGGTTAAATTTCCTTGCAAGTTGTGTAAGAACGATCACCTCACTTACTTGTGCCCTCGTATCGATGAATCCTCGAGATTCTTGGCATAGGGCCCAACTGTGCTGACTAACCCTTTACCTCACAATCAAAATATGAACTCGAGGACCCATGATCAGTCTAGTGGTGATCAAGATCCGCCAGAGGGTAGTGGTCATGGTTGCATTAACATGGTATGTGCTACGAAAGTTATGACCCATGCGAAATACTATGGTTCGTCACAACCCAGCCCAGGAAAGGAGCCTGATCCACCAGGGACTCCTTTGTGTATTGAAAAACCTGTGGATAAACCTGAAACTGCACCTCGCATTCCTAAGGGAGTCCTTAAGTTTTCAGGGCACAAACCTAATCCCCAAGTCTCCTAGAACTATTCAGTTGTCGAGGATTTGGGCCACACTCCTTGTGCGATGTCTACACTGGAAGTGCTTTAGAGTTGTCCTTCACAAAGGAAGGCTTTGCTTTCTACCCTTGGTGTGAATGATGATAATTCTTCCTCCGTGATTAAATTTCAAACCACAGGACTTCATCCTCGCTTGCCTTACTATGTGTCTCTTTTGATTCACGTAGAATGTCTTAACATGACCATCAAGCGCACTGTGATTGACGAAGGCGTTGCTGCTTCTGTGATGTCTTTATCATGTTGGAAGGGTTTAGGTTCTTCTGAGTTGTCTAAATCAGTGACCATGTTAACTACATTTAATGGGAGATCATTTAGGCCAGACAGGATCCTTCCTTCCCTTAAGGTCCATTTGGGAGGGAAGACAGTTGCGATAGAGGTCGAGGTGGTTGATGCGCCCCTTGACTACAATCTCTTGCTGGGTAGGAATTGGATGTACAATATGCAAGGCGTAGCTTCTTCCCTATTTCATGTTGTATGCTTTCCATTTAACGAGAACATAGTCATGATTGATCAAACATCATTCAAGAATTTGTCAATTACCGCATCTTCGAGAGCTTCGATCCCGATCGTTGAGCACTCTCAGCCGGCCACTGGGAGTGTGGGTGTGGGCATGTATCCATCCCTCATGGGTATTTTTAGTTTTCCTGCGCCGATCCTTATGATAGGGTCTAGTTCTAGTGAGGCTTTGACATATATGAGATCGGTGTCTTTTCGCATGAGTCATATGGAAGATCCTTGGATTCTTCCTACACCGAGTACTCCAAGTGAGCTCATCGTGACAAACGTGTTGTTGCCTGCAACTATGGTAGCTTATCAAGATAATATTGAGTGTGTTGTAGAGCCCAGTCCTTCCTCTTCATGGACAAAGGAGGAGGACCCTTATGTGCTACCTGCATGGGTAGTACAGTCTTCTCATGTACACAACTGCCTTGATAGTGTTCTCCCTTTAGATGAAGCGATTATTGAGGCCATGTTGGGAGTTGAGCCACCATGGGAAGAGCTCCATCATAGATCTTACTTTCTTCCTGAGCTTGACCGCTTGGAGTGTGAGAACTTTAGGGAGGTTCTTAGTGAGAGAATTGGTAGTCCTATGGTTCCATTAAGCTCTCCTAGTCTGATGGATGATGGAAACATGGAAAATATATCTCCAACGATTCCTATCAATATCTCTCGCGATCTTGGCAGGATAGAGAATGTCTATATTGGGGCAAAATGTTCCCATGCTAAGAATTAAGAATACACTGAGCTGTTTAAAGAATTATGTGATATCTTTGCTTGGTCTTACGATGAAATGCCAGGTATCGACCCTCGTATTGTTGAACATGAGATTAAGACTTATCCCAACGCTAAACATGTTTGGCAATGCTTGCGTGCTATGAATCCTAGAAAAGCACCCACGATTAAAGCATAGATAGAGAAACTGTTGAAAGCCGGTTTTATCTATCTTGTTCCCTTGACGGAGTGGGTTTCAAACCCCTTTCCAATGGATAAGAAGCAGGGAGAAATCTACCTATGTATTGATTTCCATGATTTGAATCGTGCCTGTCCTAAGGACAATTTCCCCACACCATTGATTGATCATATTTTGGATGAGTGTGCGGGTAGTGAGGTTTTTTTCCTTCATGGATGGCTTTTCCATATATAATCAGATACAAATTAAACCTGAGGACCAACATAAAACTGCATTTATTTGTCCTTGGGGAACTTTTGCATATCAGAAAATGCCTTTTGGCCTTAAGAACGTCGGAGCTTCTTTTCAGTGGGCCATGACCTTGATCTTACATGATCTCAAATCGATTATCAACGTATTTTTGGATGACCTTGCTGCTCATTCTCGTATGAGAATGCGTCATTCCTATCATTTAAGATTGGTATTCGAAAGATGCTGCCATTATTTGGTCAGGTTAAATCCTCACAAGTGCATCTTTTGTGTGAAGTTAGGTCTCTTGTTAGGGTTCATCATTTCTAAAGAGGGTATAAGAGTCGACCCTTTGAAGGTAGAGGCAATAATTCAGTTGTCTCCCCCGAAAAATATTCTTCATCTTCAATGTTTGCAAGGCATGGAAAACTTCTTATGGAGATTCATTGTCAATTTTGCCAATTTGACTAGAGGCTTCATGCATCTTTTGAAGAAGGACACCACCTTTTGTTGGGATGAGTGAGCCCAAGAGTCCTTTGATGTGCTCAAGCAAGCCCTAGCATCGGCCCAGGTGATTAGTCCCCCAAACTATAGCCGTGATTTTCTACTTTATGTGGCCACGTCCATGGAGACGATTGGTATGGTTTTGGTTCAAGAAGATGAGGAGCTCCAAGAGCATGTCATATACTATCTGAGCTAGAATCTTATTGATGCAAAGATCCATTATTCTCATGTTGAGAAGCTTGCTTTAGCTACCATACATGCGGTTCAACGGTTGAGACATTATATTCTCCTTCGCCAGACCTTGGTTGTAGTCCATCTCAATCTATTTTAATTCATCCTCACTTGAAGGATGATTGGGGGAAAATATAATAAATGCATTGTCATCCTGCAAGAATTCGATCTCGAGTTTATTTCAGCAAAATCAAAGAAATCGTTAATTTTTGCAGAGCTTATATTGGATTTCCCAGGCGAGGCCGACGAGTTGGTTTGTGAAGATACGTTTACCGATGAACACATCTTCTTAATCTCAACTTTAGACCCATGGTATGGGGATATCATTATATATTTACAAACATTGAAGGTCCCTACTCACCTCTCATGGGATGAACGACGATGATTATGTCATGTGTCTAAGAATTACCTCATAGTGGATAACACTTTGTACCATCGTGGGGTAGATTCCATTATACGACGTTGTTTAACTCATGAGGAGGCTGAGGTAGTGCTGAATGATTGCCACGGAGGGGCGTGTGGTGGTCATTTATCTGGGATTTCTACAGCTCAAAAAATCTTAAAAGCGGGTTATTTCTGGCCGTCGATATTTAAGGATTATGTTGATGTAGTCAAGAGGTGCGACCCTTTCCAGGTGTTTGCACATAATATGTGCTCGAAACATACCCCATTACATCCCATCATCACCGTTGGTCCCTTCACTCAGTGGGGGCTTGATTTTATGGATTGAAACCAAGCTTCAGCAGGGGGCCATCATCAAATCATAGTGGTCGTTGATTAATTCATGAAATGGGCTGAGGCTATGCCTACAGTTAAATCCAATGGTGAGACAGCCGTGCACTTCGTATTCAACCAGATTATTACTCGGTTCAGGATTTTGAAAGAGCTTGTCACTGACCATGGCTCGCACTTTCAGAATCATATGATGGAAGAGTTGGCATCAAAGTTAGGGTACAAGCAAGAGCATTCCTCCTCTTACTACCCTCAAGAAAATGGATAGGTAGAAGCAGTGAACAAGTCACTCAAATCCATTCTCCAACAAACCATCGCACAAAGCAAGAATAATTGGCACATTATGTTATATCCTGCTTTGTGGGTGTATAGTACCGCTGTTAAGACTGCCACATGTTTTTCTCCATATCAACTTATACATGGAGTGGAGTTGGTATTGTCGGTTAAGTGCAAGATTCCTTCTTTGAAAGTAGCTATAGAGCTCTTACTGGACACTTCCCCATTAGAGGAGCATTTGGTCCACCTTGAGCAACTTAATGAGCAGCGTCGAGATGCCTTGGTGGCTCTAGAAGTAAATAAAAATCGCGTAAAGGTCCAGTACGATAAGTCTGTCCATCCAAGGAGGTTTAGTGAGGGAGACTTGGTCCTTTTGTGGGATCAACCAAAAGAACCCTTGGGGGTAGGAAAGTTTAACCCCATGTGGAGTGGTCCTTATGTCGTCAAACGTGTGTTAGAGAAGGACACTTATGAGTTAGTGGCTTATGAGGAAACGGCCTTGGTGGAGCCTAGAAATGGGATCTATCTCAAAAGATACTATGCATAATTTTCAGCCAAGGCTGGTTATTGTATATTATTGTACAGTTTTGCATAGTTAGGTCTTTTTCTTATAGTGATTGGGTTTGTGATTAGTTTCCGTTTCTTTTGGCAGATGTCAATGGAATCTTCCACCTACATAGGATTCGTGGATGGTGCGAGCTGTCACACTCAACACTCAACCTCTGCTGCTTGGGTGATTTATACCCCTATGGGTCAGGTATTGTCTTTAGGAGGTGTATGTTTATGGCCATCTTCAAACAATGTTGCCGAATATAGTGTCATTGTTGAGCTTCTATGGGATGCCATTTTACATGGATTTCTCTCTCTTGAGGTACATCTTGATTCGGATTTAGTAGTGTCACAACTTAATGGTTTGTACCATGTTAGAGATCCGACGTTATTAAGAATATTCTTATGTGTGAGATTATTAGAACGACAATTTGACAATATAGCATACATACATATTCCAAGAATTAATAATCAAGTTGCTGACTCATATGCGAACTACGTGTTAGATTGACATTTGTTTCATACACAATAAATTCATCACAAACACAAATTTTTACACATGTAAATAAATAAACCGATCATCATAAAAAAAATTATAAACATCCAAAATGTGGTAATACATAGTGTCATGATACAAAAATGGGGCTCTCAAGCCACCAAAATATAATACACAGTAATACAAAATGTATCACTTCGAGGTATCTAATCCTATGGAGGAGGAGGGGGGTTGTGATCATGGAAGGTCACTACAGCTCTAGCTAGCCTCCAAAATAATCGCACCCATGCTCGTGGTACACCCACCACTCGGTGCTGCATGGCCTCAGGCAAGTCCTCGACTTGCGCTATGGGAACTCTGTGTGTCATCCTCACAAAGTTGGTATGAATGCTCTGGAGCATCCACTCCACATCCACACCCGTGATATCGTCTCCTCTTCCCCTCTGTCTATGATGAGGGAAGCCTTCAGGCCATCGTGGTCCCACATATGCATGCATATGGTAGATGCCACTATGTATTGTCACCCAAAAACATGTCTTTTGATTCCATATAATCAGAAAACACAAAAAAAATTAAATAACTCAAAAATTTAAAAGAGAGGGTCGAGATTCGTTACCTATGTGACCGTATGCCGATCCTGGTGGTAGCGGCATGTCCGGGTCCCCCCGGAAATCTATCCCCGCATAGGGGTAGTCATTGATGGCAACTATCTGTCATTGCCACCACGGAAAGAACTTAGTTGGATAGGGGTTGGACACCCTACCTCCACCCAGTCTGCACATCGCATCCGCCCAATGTCGTTGGGCCGGATCTTGAACCCCGTGTAGAGGAATGTCAACTCTGGGTCTCAATCCTGGAACACGCTTGAAGAAAAACATGCTCAGTATGCTACTAAAACTGAAGTTTCACACTCTACCCATATTACACTCACTGAGCTGGTGTTTCATGTTTCCCAGTAGTGTAGTGCTCCAGTCATATACCGTGGGTCTCATGCACTCCACTGCATAGAACATCAGAGGCTACAAGGCCTAGTGGATTGAATCCAAGCTTACTATCCTACCTAGTGTTAGTAGGATGGCCTTTAGGCCCAGTACTTGTATGGAGTTAGTAGGGATCTGACTCCCCACCTTCTCCCTTTCTTGATAGCAGTACACCGCAATGTACTCATCTATAGTCAGTCTACCTCCAAGCCCGCGAGAACGTAGGTTCACTACTTCCCCCCATCGGGAAAGTCCAGTAATAAAGTATATGTCCTCCACCTCTATGGTGAGGGACATCCCATCTATCTGGAATGACTCTGAGTCTAGATCCCACTAATCCACTAGCATCTGTAATAGTCCTGGTTTAGCCCTTTAGCCACCAAGACACCAAAATTTGTAGATCCCACATGCACATAGCGCTTATTGAGCCATTAGATCGGCCCTCACTGCCTCTTCTACATCACCATGTTCATGTTCTCTCCATTCTAGGACCATCTTGCATGAAAAATTGGAAATTTTCCCATTAGAATACTTAAAAAACCATATGCACGGCCGCATACGTGACTGTTTGTCAAAAGATACTATGCATAATTTTCAGCCAAGGCTGGTTAATGTACATTATTGTATAGTTTTTCATAGTTAGGTCTTTTTCTTATAGTGATCGGGTTTGTGATTAGTTTCCATTTCTTTTGGCAGATGTCAATGGAATCTTCCACCTACATAGGATTCACGAATGGTGCGAGCCGTCACACTCAACACTCAGCCTCTGTTGCTTGGGTGATTTATACTCCTATGGGTCAGGTATTGTCTTCAAGAGGTGTATGTTTATGGCCATCTTCAAACAATGTTGCTGAATATAGTGTCGTTATTGAGCTTCTATGGGATGCCATTTTACATGGCGTTCTCTCTCTTGAGGTACATCTTGATTCGGATTTAGTAGTGTTACAACTTAATGGTTTGTACCATGTTAGAGATCCGACGTTATTAAGAAGATTCTTACGTGTGAGATTATTAGAACGACAATTTGAAAATATAGCATACATACATATTCCAAGAATTAATAATCAAGTTGCTAACTCATATGCTAACTACGTGTTAGATTGGCATTTGTTTCATACACAATAAATTCATCACAAACACAAATTTTACACATGTAAATAAATAAACCAATCATCATAAAAAAATTTATAAAAATCCAAAATGTGGTAATACATAGTGTCATGATACAAAAATGGGGCTCTCAAGCCACCAAAATATAATACATAGTAATACAAAATGTATCACTACCAGGTATCTAAGCCTATGGAGGAGGAGCGGGGTTGTGATCATGGAAGGTCACTACGACTCTAGCTAGCCGCCGAAATAATCACACCCATGTTCGTGGTACACCCACCACTTGGCAATGCATTGCCTCAGGCAAGTCCTCAACTTGCGCTATGGGAACTCTGTGTGTCAGCCTCACAAAGTTGGTATGAATGCTCTGGAGCGTCCGCTCCACTTCCACACCCATGATATCGTCTCCTCTTCCCCTTTGTCTATGATGAGGGAATCCTTCAGGCTGTCGTGGTCCCACATCTGCATGCATATGGTAGATGCCACTATGTATTGTCACCCAAAAACATGTCTTTTGATTCCATATAATTAGAAAACACAAAAAAAAAAAAATAACTAAAAAATTTAAAAGAGAGGGTCGAGATTCATTACCTATGTGACCGTATGCCGATCCTGGTGGTAGTGGCATGTCTGGGTCCCCCCAAAAATCTATACCCGCATAGGGGTAGTCATCAATGGCAACTATCTGTCATCGCCACCACGGAAAGAACTCAGTTGGATAGGGGTTGGACACCCTACCTCCACCCAGTCTGCGCATCGCATCCACCCAACGTCATTGGGCCGGATCTTGAACCCTGTGTAGAGGAATGTCAACTCTGGGTCTCAATCCTGGAGCACGCTTGAAGAAAAACATGCTCAGTATGCTGCTAAAACCGAAGTTTCACACTCTACCCATCTTACACTCACTGAAGCGGTGTTTTATGTTTCCTAGTAGTGTAGTGCTCTATTCATATACAGTGGGTCTCATGCACTCCACTACATAGAACATCAGAGGCTACAAGGCTTGGTGGAGTGAAGCCAAGCCTGCTATCCTACCTAGTGTTAGTAGGATTGCCTTTAGGCCTAGTACTTGTATGGAGTTAGTAGGGATCTGAATCCCCACCTTCTCCCTGTCTGGATAGCAGTACACCGCGATGTACTCATCTATAGTCAGGCCACCTCCGAGCCCGCGAGAACGTAGGTTCACTACTTCCCCCCATCAAGAAAGTCCAGTAATAAATTATATGTCCTCCACCTCTATGGTGAGGGACATCCCATCTATCTGGAATGACTCTGATTCTGGATCCCAGTAATCCACTAGCATCTGCAATAGTCTTGGTTTAGCCCTTAATCCACCAAGACAACAAAATTTGTAGAGCCCACATGCACGTAGCGCTTATTGAGCCATTAGATCGGCCCTTACTGGCTCTTCTACATCACCATGTTCATGTTCTCTCCATTCTAGGACCATCCTGCACGAAAAATTGGAAGTTTGCCCATTAGAATACTTAAAAAACCATATGCACGGCCGCATACGTGACTGTTTGTCAAACAGCCGCGTATGTACGCGTCTGTGAGGGAATTTTTTGTGTATATCTAGCCCTATACGCGGAAAAACCCTCAATTTTCGCATGGGCCATGGTGCCTATTTTGGATTGGCCTAGAAATCCAAAACCACCATGGAATTTGATAAAAATTGCATCAAAATGGAAGAGTAGAGCATGGGTAAGTACTTAGAAGAAACGGTAGTGGATTCTGCCGGCTGGATCTCCTGGAATTCGCTGTTTAAAATCTGAGCTCAAATGGGTAAAAATTTCAAATGTTTTATAATGTTTTGAATTTTTTACTATAGAAAATTTTCAAATTTTTGAAAATTTTTACCCCCTTTCCTATAGTTTGGACCATTTTGGACCGTTTTTGACCTAATTATGATGTAGGAGACCTTTTTGAGTGCCATTTCAGCTGCACGGGGTCTTCACTTGGTGAAACTATGCCATAGCACGTTCGTTCGTGGCATATGAAACAATACCCCTATTTTCAAAAAATATTGGAAAATACCTCCAAAAATCGTTTTTTTTAACCCCCTCCCAATATGCCTTGCCGATTTTAAAAAACCCCTATTTTCCCTATATATTGCATGTATCCATTTTTTCATTTACATTTTTTATACCCCTTTATATTTCTACCTAAGGGAAAAAAAAACTAAACACAAGAAAGGGCGACACTTGATAGGCGCCCTTAGGCAAATCACTTTATTATGAATTAAAATCTATCACATGATGTCAAAACAAATAAGAGAGGGTTTATTTGTACCAATCTCAAACAGTAGTGTGTAACTGCTTCAAGATGTGGACATTGGATATATATCCAACTCCAGAGTCTGAGAGGCCTTTTCAGTTGTAGTAGACTTTTAAATGCTTTCATCGACAATCACGCATATTTTAGTGCTCCTTTGTTTCAGAGCTTCAACAACTTTTCTCAAAATAGTTTTAAAAATCTAGTTTGTATACATAATACTCTCATAGATTTCTTAGTACTTTGACTAGCATTAGTTGAACATTTATATTACATAGAGAGACAATCTTAAGTGGAGAGCCTAGCTCTACTTCTTTCACAGTTGAACCAAATGCTTTGAGATCAAGATTGAGAACCAAAGATTTTACTTACTCTTTTTCGTTTGTGCAGGTGATTTTTGCATTGATGCACATTGAGAGTGAAATATAAGAGTACTGCAACACGATAGTGGTCGACAATTAATCCCAGGTTCATATGACTAAACATTGCTTGATCTTTTTAAACATGTGAATAAGCAAATATTTAGAATTTTCTCGATGTCGTCGTCCCTAATAGTTCATACATTTCAATAGATAATATTTCAAGGTCACCCGATTGCGCTAGGACTATTGCAGTTGGTATATTTATTCCCTTTTGCATCTTCGATTGAGGTCTTTAAGAATTGATTATAGGAACAAATCATCGTTGATTGCCATATTTGGTTAAGGAGGCGACTGTAATGTTCTTGTAGCACTCGCTTTTTTTTAAATGTACTTATCCCTATCTGACTGGGTTCCAAAGCTATGTGTTGATACGACAGCTTGCTTGAACGAAGCTCCATAGATTCATCTAATTGAAGAACTCTTCATTGTAAAAGAACCCGTGCTCGTATTAAAGCAGTTCTTCAATAATAAAAACAACTGAATCAATAGGAGGTTTCTCGCATTTCACTAAGTCCTTTCTGTCTCTAAGGCTTCTTGAAGATAGGTGCTATTATATACTTATTAACCTGATGTTTCAGTAAATAAACATATGGGGGAATAAAATTTACACCTTTGATGTGGGAGGAGAGGTAAGGGTATCGATTCATTGTTTGGATAGGAAGGCATGTATTCATTCAATCCGATTGGGAAGGGCAAGGCATAGGGACCGAGTTATAGATAGCAGGAAGGATGGGGTTCCGCTCGATCACAATAGACGTCCATTAATGTTTCTTGTAATATTGCAACAATGGGTACCTTTCCAAATACCTTTGCTTCATTATTTTGTCCAAGATTCATATATGCATGATATCCATTCTTAAGGGGTTAAGTTTTGACCTAGACCATGAAAAGATCCATAGAATGGCCTTATGGGTTAAGTTGCACAGTTTATGTCGTGATAAAATTAGTATAGCGAAGTTCCTACAGGTGTTTATAGAAAGAGCATACTTCAGAAACAATTGGGTCAAAAATAACTCGTCCAACTTCATAATCATCAGGAACTACTCTTTCTGAACTATGTGTATGCATGATTAAGCATTCATTTGGGTCTTATGCATCATGGAATGGACATTACTTGCATGTATAATATCATCAAATGCTTGATCTTCAATTAATTGATCCTGGTGTATGTAAAAAATAAGGTTACAGGTTGGGATCAATCAATCTCTTTCTTGAAAATGAATGTTGGGTCTTAACTAAAAATGGGAGGGTAATTTTCTTTGTCTCATAGACCCAAATGAATTCTACTATCATTTCGATCCTTAATCCCCATTCATGGGAAGGCCAATGCCCAGATTGCAATTACATCCTCGGGACAAGCCCCAACTACATTCATAACACCCACCCACTACGGGCCAATTCCTCACAGCCCAGCATAATCCCGTTAGCGTTATTCATTCGATATTTGCTCAATATTGGGTGAGATAAATATCCTCCCTTACTCCTCTTCTCTCTCCATCTTCATCTCCATCTCCATCTCCATCTCTACCCCAACTGATAATGATTGGGAATCGTTATATTACTTTTATATTCTAAAAGTTTTATAGCATAGGTTTTGAAGGTGCTACAAGAACACTCATTTCTACCTCATCACAAGAAGCAGGGTAGGTTCAAGGCTAAGTTTTCTAGTAATCAATTATATACTATTGAACTCATCCATATATTGTAGATATCACATGGTTGAATATGCTTTATAGGAGATTAACCCACCTTTTATTCACAAGACTTTCTAAATATTGTTGTTTTTAGTGCACACCTATCTAGCAAGCCTCTCCCATTAATGCTCCAGAAGTCCATCTAATCTATTTGTGTTCACTATTGTAGAAAGAAACCACCACCATTAATACTGAGCTAATTTACACTCTTTTTGTTCCATGATGTGCCCTCTATTGTATATATTGATTTTACAATGGGTATCCAACAATGTTTACAAACATTAACAATTGTTATCTTGGTCCATTAGCAACGATTGTCGGTTAGTTCTCTATTCAAATCCCACACCATGCAATGTTCCTAATAAGACAACTATTTTTATATTGTCCTCTCATATGGTTATGTCATTCTTTAACGATTTTAAAGAAGTATTGATTCGACGACCATGCCATCGTAGCATAAATATATAATACACGTGCTTAGCTTATTATTACTCGAGTAATTACCTCTGTATACATATTATTTACCAGCAAGAATATTTTATCCTCTGCCACAATGGATAAATTTCACCATATGGAGGAGTTTAGGAAGTAGTAAGCAAATACGCAGGTCCTAGGTTAAGATTTTATCGTCTGCCACAATGGATGAATTTCACTATATGGAGGAGTTTAAGAAGTAGTAAGCAAATACGCAGGTCCCAGGTTAAGATTTTATCCTCTGCCACAATGGATGAATTTCACTATATGGAGGAGTTTAAGATGTAGTAAGAAAATACGCAGGTCCTAGGTTTTATTATTGAGAATCTTTAAATCTAATATGTACATGCATTTTATATTTGAATGGATCCATTTGTCTTTGTTTATGGAAAACTGACCAGAGTTTCAAAATATATTAATAATAATATGAATACACATTTTGGAAAAAATTGATTGTAGTAGCCTTGACTGTTGGATTTTTTTTTCCAAGCTACATGTCATTTGATCTCAATTTTCTTGTTGAGGTGGTAAATGTGTAGAGATATTTAAGGAACTATGCAGACACAAGCTAAAAATGGAAATATTACATGGATATACTCTTTATTAAGTACCTGAAATTTTTGGCAATCCTATATCAGGTTGGTGGAGTTTCTTGTGAGAACATATCATATGAGCTATTCAAAAATCAAATCTCAGTAGAATTTGTTGACTCAGCAGTCACGTTGACTAAAAATTAAGCTGGTAAGTCTGAGAGGCTACTTGTTCCTCAGATGAGTTGCTCAAGGTTGCTGAGCCAAATTTTGAACATGCAAACCCAGGAAGATGGAGTTGCCCAAACTTCCATACCAATTGGACTCGAAAAATTTAACACACAATGTGGAAACAGGTAAAACAATGACAGCTTATCATAAATTTTGGAACATCATAACTTTAATATGAACAGGAGATTCAGCATTCAATGTACACTAGCAAACAAAACGACCAAGAAATTCATAAGATGTGCATGATGAAATCAATCTAATGAGATTAATTATCCAGAAAACAATAATACCAGCATTTAGAACAGGAAAGTCAATAGTATGGTTCACATACTTTGATATTTCAGTATAGTCCAAATCCTTACAACAAAGGCATAGAGTTAATGTAGGATATAAAATCATGCAACAAGAATCCAAGATTAAACACATTAAAAATATTATAACCACAGAAGCAACTATGAAAGAATAAACTCTTGGAGCCTTTCCACAGCCAAAGAGAGACTACTTTTCCTCTTTACACTGTGATTACATTAACCATATTGGCAAAAAACATCTTTGAGAGCCATTACATTTCTCACTTCATTCTAGCAGTGAAGAGAAACCTGAGTCATTGGTCTCAGAGGCCATAATTTCTCTAGGAAGTTGATTGGTCTCGGAGGCCATAATTTCTTTTCAGAAAGATGGGTAACTCAAGTTTTCTCTACCAATTTTGAACATGCAAACCTTGGAAGATGAAGCTTTCCAAATCTCCATATCAATTGGTGTATAAACAGGTCAAATGAGAATGGAATACAGGCAGTTGATTCAGCTAAAATTGTACACTAGAAGCAAAAAATCCAGAAATAGGAGGGTGATGACCTCCTTGGAAATAGGAGTAATGCACGAAATGTGAGAAAAAACATTTCATGTATAGACCCGTGCTCCTCCATTACTTGGAAGGAATCATGCTAATTTCCTCTTGTATAGACTTCTTCCATTCAGAGCTTGAGTTGGGTGAGAATTTTCATGCTGCAATATGTAACATATACATTCTACTTAAAAAGAAAAACCACAATGCATTCAAAAATTGAAGTCATTTTTTAAAAATGTTTTTCTCTAAATAAACTCATGCACTCCTTCATAAGCAGAGACATTTCATTCTAGTGAATAGAAAGAAACTAGAGAAAACAGAACTGAAATTGTGCTCTACCTTGAGAGCAGCATATAACATATCCACTTGCATGGGAGAGAATTTGTGTATCTGTTAAAGTTAGAAGATGGAATCAGTAAATCCCAAACCCATGAAGGTTAATCCAACTTCAAGTCTGCATAGATAAATCCTAGTAAAGAAACTACTTGCTATACAGAAATGCAAACAGAGAACCAACATTAAGGTTCTTATATCTCTGTTGAATGCTTAATGTTTATATTAAGCAATAATACCCAATAAGAAATCACACATCATATACATTTTGACCAGACAGTTCTGGTAGTTATCTATCTTATAAAAGGTTGTGATGTGATTTCTTTGAAACCTTAAGGTATGCATACATTATCTGGGGTTCAGCTTCATACTCTACATGGTGCAGTAACTAATGTATATAGATCCGTGAAGCACGTCATGGATACAACAGGAAACTGCACATTCTATTGAAAACAAGAAAAGGTACTTAGCAAGATTGTGATATGGTCACCAGGGATAACTTTAGGGGCGAATTTTAGCCCAGTGGGCTATTTTTCCATGTTTTTCTCCCAAAAAAGATTCGCCATTTTGCATTTTTTAAAGCCTTTTTTCGCCCAATTTTGATGGGGTAAAGTTTTTTCACCCTAAAAATCGCCAAATTATTATGAAAACGATATAAAATCCTTGGAAATTTTATTTTTTTTGAAAAATATCGCCAATCATTTTATAGTTGGCGTTTTAAGAATTGGTAATATTCGCCAACATTTATACACTTTTAAATAAGTATGGTTCCTTAAAATCATCCCTGATGGTCACTTTACCTTTTTCATCACCATCCACATCACTCCCTCTGTGCATGGAGGAGTGGTTAGGGAACCACTATATTGATAGAAATGCTTTCGATTCAAATCGAGCTCTGTTGGGTCCACACCACCTGTTATATCCACTGCTTGATTCCATTCAAAAGATGGTATGTATGGCCAAATGAAACATACAAACTCAGAAAGCATGTTATTAAAATCTTTCTTCATGGCACAGGTTTTCTTTAGTTACAATAAGAGCTACAAGTGATAACCTAATGAATTGTTTTCATTCTTTAAATTTCATCATTTTAACGTGCTGTCCAGGTACAAAGGAGATTTCATCCGAGCAGTGTCAGATCAAACAACACTGTAGCGTTATGCATATTCCAGTAAAACAGAATGTTGTTTACCTTCAAAATATTCATATAGACTGCTCTTCAAGAAATAGTTCTCTCCATTCTTCCAATGGAGCATGAATACGCCACATGAACACTTTACATGCTACCAGTGCTAACTTGTCTGGATTCTTGGAGAAACAAATCCTGATTATAAAAGCAAAAGAGAGTAAAATGTGGTCCCTTAAAGCGAATATATGACATTTTATAGGATCATCAATCAATGTTGCCACATTTATCTCTGTAGCAGACAAAGGCTGCCAAGGTCCATTTGAGACAGGTCACAATGCATTTTACCCAGTTATAAGCAGGTAGCATGTAAGAGACATAATGTCTAATAAAACAGAATTGAATATATGAATTGTAAATATGTACAATAGGTTGGGGCTCTGTTTATGACTCATCCCCCTTATATGAATGGTTGTCTCATGCTGGTGATCTTACATTGATACTAATGCATTTGATAATTAATTAATAGCATTTTAATAACCCAGTGGGCTAGCTCAACTAGTTGAGTGTTGTGAATTAAAGAATATCTTGGGATCAAGTCCTGGGACTGGCTGCCTCTGTGATGTACTTGATATGTGTGGGGACCTCACTCGATCTCCCTGACAGGTTAGGCACACTAAGTCTATGCCATGTGCTTCACACTGGGTACCATCCTCAGAATGAGGGGAAGTGCCTAGAGGTTTGCCCCACTCAATGTACCTGACAGATTAGGCACACTAAGTCTATGCCATGTGCTTCACACTGGGTACCATCATTGGAATGAGGGGAAGTTCCCAGAGGTTTCTCAGGGTTCTAAATTCCAAGGGGAAAAAATTTAATAGCATCTTAATTATGCCTTCATGAGGTACATTATAACACAATCAAGTTATAAACAGAAGTTGGATTGCCCACTGGACTAACATCAATAACAAAAGAATGGCTTACAAAGAGCATACAACTTTTTTATTTTGACTCCACCGAAACTACTCTTTCCAAAGGCCCATTGTAGTTGGAATTATTTTTTATATACTTAGCTTACTAGAAACTTTGTCCAAGATTTCAGCGTGGCATGAGAAGGTGTAAATTTCACTAGGCATTGGATGACCCTGTGAGTGCATCCAAGGTTCATGCAGAAGAAGACTGTATTATGTATACATATTTACTAGATGGATTACTCTATAAAAGATTCAATACTGTCAGAAAATCTTACTTCTTTAATTTCATCCATTTCTAGGATAAAGTAAAAGGAATCAGCAGTAATTTTTGTTCTTGCCTGGATTGTATAAAGGATAGAAATGAGGAAAAGAAAGAGCATTGTAGAGAATGGATAAGTATTCAGTACCTTTACGGAAGCAATCCAAGGCATCCAACGGTTCACACCTTCCCTGTCAAACCACAATTCCCAGGCCACAGACAAAGGGACATCAACTTCCACTCAAGCCCTGCACTGTCATTTATTAGCTCTCTATAGTCAAAGTAAGGTCACAAAATAATTATCCTTTATCTAGCTAAAGCTTCCAGAAGCCCCAGAATAATGATGACACAAGAATATTGTTAGAAACTTAGAAATATCCGTATCTTTTTCCAATTTACAGGTCACAAAATTAGTTGAATCTACTTGCCAGTAGGAAGTGGTCAGTAGCCTTTCCACAAATGGACTGACAGTAAACATGGCCACTCTGATGAAAGCAACTAATCTTTTAAATTTTGAGTTGCATTAGGGATCCTATGATGAACTCTGTGCATTGTCTGCCCTTTCATGATCTATTAACAGGAGATATGACCTTCATGCTTTAAGTGTCAAGGTTTCTACTCAAGATATAATGAAATTATTCCTATCTTTCAAGGAATGTTTATGGCAAAGATAAAAAATCATTCATTGTACAACTCAATCATTCAACCTCCCAGCCACAACTGATACATCATAAGTGTAGAAATTAGCTGGCTACAATAAACGTTATTTTGCATTATCAAAAAATCTCCTTCTGAGGTATTTGGCAAAGAAACACCCTTCCTACATGTTAACACTAAAAATTCCACAGAAAAATTTGGTGTTAGAAATCTTGAGGTTCACTGGGCTTGTACAACAAGTAGAAGTGAAGAGGAGAATGGTTGATTAACAAATGACAATGGCATTTTTTAGGTGAATAAAGTGATGAAGCTTTTGAGGAAATGATCATAGAGATTGTTGAGTTGCTTAAGAGACCCTCCTGAAGGTTCATCTCTAGCATCAAAGATTGCAGCAGCTACCTTTCCTTTACCGTTAGGAGCACTTGTGAAATCTAACAAGATCATTAAAGATGGGTAAGAGTTTGAGTTTATTAAGGATATTACTATATCAGCAATGGAGTTGCTAGAAGTCCATGGCCTAGCACAACCATTGTGACAGCACTCTATCCTAAAAAGCTCTGAGATGGTACAGAGATATCAAGTACCATTGTTATAAAGGTGGAAGGTGTTTTTCCTTAATTGATTCCCAGCACCTGAACCTGCACCATTTCCAGTACATATCATTATAGATCATGCAGGATTCTCATGCTTACAAATAACACTCAGAAAGCAACCCGAGCGTTATACCAGAACCTGATGGTGACCTTTTTTGGGCTCAGAGCAAAGGTTTTTAACATAGATTTGAAGGAGTTTGGAAGACAATGAATACATATTACAAACCTTGTTCTTCATGATTACTTTGAGAGGATAGAAGATCAAGTTTCCATATTCTCATGCCAATCTGGGTGCTTTGATTGAATACTACTGATGATGATGTCATGTTGTTATTATATCAGAAGAAGAGCACCTTTTGCAATGTTGCTCCAAGCTTATTTTGTGGGATTGATTGATTGATTGAGTGGATGGTGTCAGTTCACTGGTGACACTGACTGAGTATCAAGTCATCTACTGGGGTTCAATCCTTGTTGTGGTCTATCCACCCGTATTGCATCTGTTTCAAAGCTATGTAATCAGAAACAGGATACGAGGCAAAGAATTTTGGAGGATAAGAAACATGACCCCGTCCTCCTAAGATATATTATGCATATCAAAATTGATGATTTTCAATGTCCTCATGTAGTGTCAAGACCCCTCGCAGCATCTATTTTAGATGCAAAATTGACTCAAAGCATATTAATGTAATATCAAGACCTCCTCCCATCATATATTNTATGCAAAATTGACTCAAAGCGTATTAATGTAATATCAAGACCTCCTCCCATCATATATTATGCATATAAAATTGATTAGTAATGTACTAATGCAGTGCCAAGTT